>JAQFVV010000088.1:4937706-5106529 GCA_028023455.1 Epiperipatus broadwayi | reverse complement strand
CTCGTTACAATATATATATATGAAAAATTATGCATGCTTTTTAAGTCTTGACTGAGTTATATCAAAGCCCTGGAAATGGATAAAGCCATGCCAAATGAAATTTTAAATTTTTTGAAAAAAAAAAAGTAAAGTAATATTGTACATGTTTTTCTTAGTTAGATTACAAAAATATAATTAAATGAGTGTAAGCAACTGAGAATAGGAGATAGAGAACACTGCAACATAAAAAATGATTGCTATATTAATAAATAATATACATGTAAAATTTACATGTTTGTAAATAATTTTCAAATATTATTTTTTTTACTTTTTGAATATTTATTTATTTACTTATTTTGATAGCATATAAATGCAGCAGTGGATATTGAGATAGTGCATATAATGGACTATTGTATAACAAAAATATTTATTGTCTATTTTAATTATATAAGCTATTTATATTAGGCAAAAATCAGCAACAATGATCATAATATTAGAATTATACTGTATTACTATGAAAATAAGATGCATTATTTTTCCAAATTTTGGACCCATAAAAAAGGGATGAGTCTTAAATTGGGAATAAAAACTTTTCACATCTTATTTCTACAGATTTTTGTTTTATCTATATGTGTGTATTATGAATGTTGACATCCCTATATAACATATCATATTAAATCTTTTTAATCAAAAAAAGGATTTAACATTAAATGTCTATTTTTTATTAATTTCATAAATGGTTTTAACTCTCAAACCTCTACTTTTAACATGATATTGCCAATTTTATCATTATTTTATTGAAAAAACTGTGCAGAATAACTTTTAGAATTTTTTTACAACTAATAAATCAATATAACAACTAGATAAGAACCTGCCTATCAAGATGCTGATTGGATGTTTTTTGTTCTCTACACAAAAGAGTTCTTGTCAATGATTTTGATAGTTTCAATATCTTCATTTTGATTTTCAAAGTGAAAACTTATGGTTTAGAATCTTTTAACATTATTTTGCCAAATTTACTGTTATTTTATTGAAAAAATCATACTGAGAATGTTTTTATAACTACTAAATCAATAAGATTTAAATTTTACATTATAACAATGAGATAAAAATCTGCCTTCCAAGTCAATAAATGATTGTTTCTTGTTCTTTATACAAAAGAGTGCCTATCAATAATTTTGACCATTCCAATATCTTTGTTTTGATTTTTCAAGTGAAAATGTATATTTTAGAATATTTTTTTTATACATTTATAATTTTTTTCAAAAAATATTTGTGAAAATATTAATTATTTTAGAAGAATGATTCAGATTTTAATAAAAAAATAATTTTACATGAAAGCAAATTGACAAAGAAATTATAATGTTCACCTGCAAGTTATAATCGGAGGACAACCATGCATTTTATGTTTGCTGCTATAGATTATTTTCATTAATTATAAATAGAATTTTTTTTTAAACTTTCCTTTATTTTACTAATCTGACAAAATATTAATTTGTATTTTCAAAAAGGTTTTTAATCAAAATAAAAAAAAATTACTGATAACATTAAATGTCAATATTGTATTTTAAAATCTTTTTTTTTTACTTTGAAAAAAAAAACCATTCTGGTATTTAAACTAAAAAAAGACTTTGTAATGCAAACAATACAAGTATAATAAAACTACAAACATTAAAAGATACTATTAATTACATATATTTGTTTGTACCATTGATTTTTACCATAGCAGGTAAAACATGAATATTTTAACATCTTTTTTCTGCCCAAGTCATATTTCCCATACTATTATGACTGTTAATATCTGCTATGTACAATTGCAGGACAATTTTAATTTTGAATGGATTTTGCAGTCCTGGAAAGATATCCCTAGAGAAATTATAAAAAAAAAATCTTTCTTAAAATGTTGCATTGCTAATCATTTGAATGGCAGTGATGTTGTACCCTAGTGGAATAGTGAAAATGAGAATTCAAATGGAGACATAGAAAGTAAAAGTGTGTCTGAAGAAGATTAGCAATAAATTAGGTGAGCTTATTGTATTTATATTAGTTTCTATTTAAGTAATAAAAATGTTTCTTATTTTTCAATAAAATTATTTAATATCAATAATTCTACACAAATATTCTTGCTAGAGAAGTTTAATTTTGTAAAAATTATATGTTTATCTGTGCTAAGTGCTTTTGAAGTTCCTAGATTATGGGAAAAAAATTTCCTCACTTTTCTGAGCTTAACTTAAATTTGGGGGCGTCTTATATTTGAAGTAATATTGGTAATTTATTTTTAAAAATTTGATATCTTAAACAGCCTAGAAAGTATATAGTGTCAGCTATTAAAATTGCATCCATTGACAATAGCTAAATTACATAATACTTTTAGCAACAAAAACAAAATAGAATGCTTTAATTCTTAAAAGATTTATATAATGTCATATTACACACATATATAATACAAAGAATTCAGTGATGTAGTTAAAAATTATCTATTCTCAGCCCATCCTTTTCCTTAATTTTAATTTTTTATATTACATCGATATCCTAACCCCTTCCCGGGAAAACAGATAAGTAAAAAAATTATAATATGTGAATGTATTTTTTGGGTCCTCTTAATAAATTAACTTATAAGATTATTAAATTGTGACAAAAACTTTCTTACTCAAAATGTTTTCTAATGAAAATATGAGTTATCAAGATATACCATTTGGTTAATTGGTAAAAAAAAATCATTACACAAGAACTCTATACATCCTATGAATTCATCATCATCAGATTACTCTGAATCATTTTTATGTGTAAACATCTATCTCTTTGTATATATGCATATACACACACAAATCTAATGAAATATATAGAAAAACTAGTAAATGAATGACACATTTATTATTTAGATTGTGAATAATGTTAAAGTAATTAGAATTTAAATGATGTGATTATTTTACAATCCAATGTTTTTTATTGTAGATTATTTAAATTAAATATAAATCTAATAATTAAATATACATAAGCTAAAATGATAAAATATTTAAATAGTTAAAAAGTGTCTTATCTGTAAAATCTTGATTATAAATGCAATTTACTGCATTAATTATTCACATTTAAAATATCAAAATCACCCTTTAAATCAGATTTAAGAAACTCTATTAACCTCAAAACATTTATCATTTACAAAATTTACGATTATATTTTAAATTCTGCATCATATCGTTAATATTAATACTATAAAAGTAAAATGATGCAAATAAATGAAAGTTAAAAAACAAAACAACTACATTTAAAAGAAAGAAATGAAACATATTTATATACTTTAAATATTTAGACACTCAGTCAATTAATGCTGGAATCATAGCAACAAAATTAAAATAAGGATCGCATTAAGCATAATTAAAACAGAGATTATTATGGATGCTATTTCAATTTAAAAAAAAAAACCCAACAGATTTGTTAAACGGTAGCAGAAAATAAATAAGAAAACTCGATAAGTTACTTCTGGTGGAAGAAAGTAAAAAAGTTGGATAGATAAGATGAACAATGCTGTAAAAATAATTGGATTTGAGATGAATGATAAAATGTCTGTCAGAAGATAAAAAACAGTGATATTTTTTTTCTCTTTTTTCCTATGTCAAATGCGTTGACCGGGAAGCAAACCGGGGCCAGCTGCTTGGAAGCCAGCTATACTAACCACTAGGCCACCAACGCTTGACAACAGAAACTGATAGTTGATATTATGAAGAAGCATAATAGTTGTAAGTCGCCTAAAAGAGAAGCAAATAGTCATTGAGGAAAAAGCAATTATTTTGTCTGATTTACACAACTTAGACTTTGTGGAAACTAACTACTGCCCATAAACATCACATGTCCACCTCTTCTTATGCTTGCTTATAACTGTTTTAAAACAGGCAAAACTCACTATACGTATTGCCACACACAGCAAGCTATGGATGAGTAGGCACTAGATGGGGATTTTATGCACAAGCCTTCTGGCATCTATTGATTACTCTAGCTTGCTGTGTGTGGCAATACATATAGTGAGTTTTGCCTGTTTTAAAACTAACTATTGCTGCATAAAACATGGCCAAGTAACTTTAAATGTCCAAGTAAGCTTAGTAAACAAAAAGAATTTTGGCATTGATGTATTTGGCAAAAATACATAACTGTTTTAATAATACAGTTTAGTGATGAAATTGATAATAAAGAATACTACAGAACTTTTTAAAAATCACCAGAATGCAGACAATCAACATCTCAAATGCTGATATTTCACTTGCAACAATCCCAAGCCTAAAAAATTATATTTCCATCTTCTAAGACATTAATTCTTCATTTTAATCAATAACACACAAATGGCAAAATACTTAATGGCTAGAGACTTGAGAAATTTTGTATTAATCTCAGTCAGAATATAGGTCTTCTAAAATTATAATCTCATTGTCCTCAGTGCAATCTTATTTAGGTACTAAAGAGAATGACTTAACAAGATTAAACCCTCCTATTTATGCAGAATTTATATCATATTAAAATTTTATATAGTCTAGAATCTACACCTGAAGTAATAGATATTAAAAGAAGATTCTAAAAAGATATTACATGCAAAAATATATTCTTCATCTTAGATTGTCCCCATCCCCAGACCGGTTTCGATTTATGGGTCTCTTCAGTGAGGAGTTGGGACAGCAGATTTGAAAATATATATTCTTGTGGACATGATAATTCATGAGTGCATTTAAAAATTCATCCCACCGATTGTCCACTATCAATAATGGATTGTAGGCAATAGTACAACAATCCCTGATGAAAATTAAAGAAGTTACATCCAAATAAAATTTATTTATAAAATAACCTAAATTTATATGCTGAATCGATCACTTCAGCACTTACTATTAATAATAAAAGGGCTTTGAGCATTCCATCATCCGATTTTCAATGAAATGGATGGCTGAAGAATTATGGGGTGGAGTAGTTTGAAGCCTGTCCATTAAAGCATGAAGATAAGCTATCTTAATATAGGCTGAGATTTGTTTGTATATATGGGTGGAGATGATAATCTGGATCAACTGATGAGTGCTGGTTTACCACAAAATACATATATTGGTGATTATTTATCTTTTTAACATGTTTGTGACCAAGTGTATCAGCAGTATGAGATAGCATGGATGGTTGAGGGTCATGTGAAAGTCTGAGTTCAAACCCTTTATATATTAATAATAAAAAAATGTATGAAAATGTGGGTTCTAAAAAATGAAACCAGTGAATTAAATATTCTTCTTAAAATAAATATATGGGCTTTGCCTATATCACATTTTATGAGATATAAAAGGCACATTAATGCAACATATTTGCTTCATCATAAAAAAATTAATTAAATTAAATCTCATTTATTTTAAACTTGTCAAAGATTTGATTATACATGTACATTAATATCAACAATATTCAGAAATGCAAGCAGCCTATTCAATTTCTTGTTAATGCCTTTGCTAAAGATCTTTTGCCAATACTTATGTAGCCATATTTGTATATTTATATCATAGGGGGTGCTAGATGTGCATATATGCATAATAATAATAGTAGAAGACACATGAATGTGTTCTACAATAAAGTAGAACAAATAAAACTGACCAACAAGATAACAAGATAAGATGCTTCAATGACTACATGATCAGTTATAAAACAAAACAAAACCTTTAGTTTTGTGAGGTTGATGATCATAGGAATAATTCAAGTAAGATGACTGTCATAAGGTGTCACATAACTTTTTCAAGGGTTTGACCGATATTGAAATTTATAAATCGCAATTTGTTTTGTGTTTACTCTATTTTATGGTCCTTGGTGCCATATTAAATTTTAAAAACTGACTTTCTTTCATGTGTCAAAGCATCAGCCAAAAAGCGAACCCACAAACCCAGGAAAGCTGCGTGTAAGGCAGCTGTGCTGACCACTCAGCCACCAATGCTCACCATAACTTCAGTTTTACTAATGTTAGAGCAAAAAAGCTTAACATTGATAAAAATTAGAAAAACAATAGGGCTAAGACAAATACTGGTAACCATTAAAAAAAATAAGGAAAAACAAAAAGAAATTTCAACATCCAAAATAATTATTACTTTATTGTTTATTTCTAATTTATCATTAATTAAGTTAAAATTACATCTTCATTAATAATTTATTGGTATACCTCACAAAATTCTCATTCAAACCATATATAATACTTCTTACCTGAGATAATCCATACCTTCAGAATCTATAAAAAGTCGCAAAAGAATTCTTCACTTTTATCTTATACCCCAAAAGTTAACAAATCTCAAGGTGTCTATAATAAAAAGATTCATTCTAATAAAATATGCAAAATAAATTATTTCCAGATGGTGGATATTCATTTGTCATCATAGAAATTGGCTTCTTGTTTATCTAAAATGAGTAATTAAAAACTACTATCTGTATCAATGATAAAATGAGTTTCATCTTTTCATTTTATATTTTTGTGTATACCAGTGATATATATATATATTCTTTGTGTACACCAGTGATGCTATCTTGTTATATTTATTGTCCCACAGAGATATAATTTATTTGCATATAGTTGATTTGCTAGCTATAGACTTGAAAATAATGTAATGCAAAATTACTGACTCCACTACATGAGTACCAAGGTATAGGCAAGAGCCAGGATTTGATTCTTTGCCTGGATAATATTCCATGAGGTATACATAACCATTGTGGCTATCACCACACTCATCACTTGAAACCTCTCTTTATTGATTTTAAGAGTTTATATTTTCATATGGTACTATGCTCCAGTAAATTGTGTGATTGCTTTAACCAACTGTAACCTTTTTGTACATCTGATAATCAGACTTAAAACTTACATACTACTGCTCTATAATATATATATATATATAAATTATTACTTGTTATACAAAAACAGATATGTAAGTGCAAACATAAACACACAAATAAATTATTAAATTGTTTGAGAATCATTATGTCTATAAAATAAGGTTGTCTCAAACTTGGATCAGAGCCCCAAAATTATATTGTACATAAACCACTACCTTATATTGCAATACAAGTATAATTTATATACTATACACACTAATACAAATGAAAACACATTAATAAATTACAATTTATAAAAATAATAATACATTGCAAATAAAAGAAAAAATTAAAATACTATGCAAGTAATAAAAAAAAAATTAAATTGAATACTTATGAGCCCAATTACATTATACGTAAACCATTACGTTATATTGAAATACAAGAATAATTCATATATAACACACACTGATACAAATGCAAACACATTAATAAATAATAATTTATCAAATAATAATAAAATTAAAGTAATATCATGCAAATAATAGAAAAATTTAAAATACCCCCCCCCCAAAAAAAAAAATTGAATATTTATAATATTACATTTTTATTCGGATGAAAGCCTGGAATCATCAAGACATTATTAATTCATTTTATTTCAGCAACTTGCCAAAATGAAAATTGTGTCTTTGTCTTCTTTGTGCAATCTAGTAAACTGAGCAGAAAAGAACAAAAATTAGATGAACCTACTAAGAAAAATATTAATAAAAAATCTAAACTTTGTCCAATTTTAACATATGATACACCACGTTTTTCCAAACAGCAATGAATGCCAAAATTTTTGTTGACATCATGCTTATAGTTTTTCCACAATTTAAAAAAAATAAAATTTGCAACCATGCAAGCCATTATATGTTGTACTTTATTTGTTCTCTTTAGAATTCAAATGAAATTCTATGTAAATATTAATCACATGAACCATAAAAGCTATATATTTCAAGAAAAAAAATTATTTATATTAAAAAATAAAATTTCTTTGAAATTCAGCTGATGAGTACTATGGAATAAAAAGATTTTTCTATCATTTTGCAATAATTGATGTTCTATTTGGTATTAAAGTTCTAATTAAAACATTGTGCATGTTTTCTATCAAAGACTGATTTATCATGGAAACAACATTATTTTAAAGAAATATTCTTTTTGAATATTTATTAATCTTTTTAATTACAAAAGTTAAAAGGCATAATTCTATATATGTGTAAATATGTGTTTAAATCAAAAAATTAAATATCTATATATAAAACTGTACACATTTTAAATTCTAATTAATAAGAATAAATAAAGCACAATAAATTATGTTACATTATGCATCCTAGAGGTTACATAAATACAAGAGTTTTACACAATTGACCAAATTGAGATTTTTTATTTTACACAACTGATAATTGATTTAGGAACTTTTAGCTCTTTATTCTACCACTTTTGTACTGGGATAAACTGCAAAATACAATAGTAGTGGTTACATGAGAACTTTGTATGTGCATTTGAGTAATTATTAGAATCTGACTCAAGCATAACTATAATGAAAATGGAGTAAAAGCATTATGACTATAATATATGATAGTACTCTCGTTGTTTCTTTTTAATGAACTTTATGTGCATTAGAAAATGTATATATATTTAAAATGTTGTTTAAGTGTGATAGGAACAACACAAAAGTTTCACTTAGTCTTGCATTGGTGGTCGAGAGGTCAGCACGACTGCCTTGCACTTGCAGGCAGTTGCCCGGGTTGCAGGTTCACGTCCCGGCCGATGCTATGACATGTAAAAAAAAAAAAAAGTTTCACTTAATTGGTTGAAAATATTTTTTTTTACTTCCCTATCAAGAATTTTTAATCTAGAACTATTTACTCTATCTATTCTGTGCAGTTCTTAATAATACTTGATTACTTGCAAAGTAGATGTCTATTTTCTAATTATTTAAAATGAATGTAAATTTTATAAAAACTGATCCCCCCACCAGAAATTAATATGAAGATGATGAATCATATAGGTGACAGTTCTAGAAGTGGGCATACAGTGATGAGATAATATAATGATTTAACAAGATATCATAGATGCTTAAACTAGAGTTGGGAAATGCTTTTATCTAATTCATTTTATTAAAATAGGCAAACCTCTCCATACAGTAGTGTGCCATTCAGTGCAATCTAAAGTAATCAATAAATGCCAGAAGCTTTGTGCATAAAATCCCTATCTAGTACCTACTCATACATTATCCCCAGACTAGTTTCTGGTTTATGGTCTTCATCAGTGAGAAGCCTTGGATCTGAGAGCACTGCACCTAGATCTTAGGATCTAATGCAACCCTCCAGCAACCACCTTTTATCTCCACTTAACTACAAAACTATGAGAATAGAATTGAAAACACAATATTTTCAATCTAAGCCCATTAGCCTATATAGTCATGTAGGTCTGAAATCAGTTCAGTACCCATAGATTTTGGTGTCTTTGGTTCTTTTACAACCATAGCCACCAGTACCCTATTAGGCAGGATTGGTAGTGATCATGTGATAATCATTGTGCTTCACTCATCTTAAAGAAAAGAGGTTACATATTTTGTGAAGTTTTTAGTCATATATATAAAATAAGGTAAAATATGAATGCATATCTTCATATATATATATACATGCATGTCTGTCCTATTTGCTATATAAAATACAACTTTCATTATATAACATTGCAGCCAAATAAAAATCTCAAGTCCCTTGGGAAAGAAACTTTTCACTTTTAAAAGAGAGAGAAAAAAAACCGATTAAATTTAATTAAAAACTTTTCAAAATTTTTATTGACTTTGCTGGTTTATAAAAGAAAAAAAAATTAAAATAAAAAAAGATGGATATAGTTTAATGCATGAATTCATTAATCTTTTATTATATCAATTAAAGTATATAACTGAGAATAAACTTTAAATTTGGTTTTAAATTACAAATGAAAAAAAATAGCACTGCCAAAAGATATTATGCAAATGAGGTAACCCATAAAAATGTACCAATGGCTTTACTGCTTGAGAGTTCATAAGAAATTTGAGTGCCAGAAATGATCAGAAGGTTCCATGATCATGGAACCTCCTGATCCCATGTCGAATGCTCAACCAAATGCACCACATCATGGTTTTACACAGATTTTCATGATGCTCATATTTCACCATTTACAACCTTCTTAAACACTTTATCAATACAATTTATTTATATCAAAACTAAAAGTTCCGACTTTCCTGCAGTTATCATCGGAGCTCTTTACAATCCTATTTCTAAAGACCCAACTCATATTTTGCTCATATTTTATAGTTCTTATAATTACATAAAAGGGTTTAAATTCATAGATTTTATTTCACTTTATATCTTTTTTAACCATTATTTGTTATTTAGAATGCCCCAAGTACAGAAGAAAATACCGATTTAAATCTGGTAAAACAATATATAGATCTTATCAAAGGACATCATCTTTTTAATATATATGTATAACATTTAATTTTCAAATTAATATATCAATATAATTGATAAAAATGTTGTACCAATTGATGCTATGTATTTGGATGTGTAATGCAATCTAAAAACATAAAGATCTGTAAATGCATCCCAATATATGTATATGCATGCTTGTTTATTCCAAAGTCCATAATGATGAGAAATAACAAAACATTCAAATGTATTTTTTAACTATCTTTTAATATTTTCTTACATTCTTGTTGGGCTATCAATCTAGTCCAAGGAATATCTGGATCCCTTAATAGATACTGTTTGGAAATATTGATATTATGTGAAGTTCAACAATTCAACTGAAAAATAACTATTCTCAGAAAAGACGTTAATTCAGAATGCAGAAATTTCAAAGACATATTATTACCAAGATCAATGGGTGACCAATGTAGTAAGACCAAGTGTCATAAATGATTGGCACTTTATAAAAGTACTTAGTAGAGGACTAAGCAGTGATTCATAAGAAGCAGCCACATTAACTGTCATAATTCACTTTTGAACAAAATATATTTCATCCCTTTTGGCATATAACATTACAAAATTTCTGAGCTTATTTTCATTTTTCAGTCAGTTAAAATCATTATAGCCTATGATTCCCAGTCCAATCTAGGATTAATCATTCAATATTCAATCGAATGCTTCATGCATTGTTTGACTCTATCATTGTCTGATAAATGCATGATATATAGATAGTATCTGCATGATTACAGTAAGATCTCTTGTGCAATTACTATTATTTAACATATTGGAATAGCTCTCACATCTTGATGCATGAGTTATTCAAGGAGAACCCAAACTTGCTTCTGTTCACACTTTTCTGAAACAAAAGTTATTCACAATATCTTTTTAATATCTGAAAGTGTCCAAGTTTATGATTATAATTCTCTGTAACAAAAGTTGTTGATAATATATTTTTAACATCCGATGGGTTCTGGAATATATAAATATGCTATAACAATCTTTTAACAGTATCTTTTCTGGATGACTTACTCAAATTCTATTTATTCTTATATTTCTTACAACTTATAGATTAACTGGCTGAAAATTTTAGAGATTTACACATTTTAGTATCATGTCTACTATAAATTTAAAAACTATTATGTCATTTTGAAAGATAATATCTGGACATAAATGTGAGTGAATATGTAGAAAGAGGACTTTTATCACAATTTTTACTATAATTTTACATTAAGGATCATATAATTTTTATGCTTATTTTGATTGTGTTCAAACGCTTTTGAACAACTATTTCTGTTATTTTTTTATATTTATTTAATTTTGCACCTGTGATAAGAAATTATATGCTTCATGTCATTATAAATTTGCAATTCCTTTTTGTTGTGGAAAACACATACATCTATTATAAGTTATTTGTATATACTCTTATTCTTTACTTTCTTTGCATTTTTTCATATATTCATATATATGTTGTTTATAATAACTCCTCTCACATACACTTTAATGCAAAATTTTTTTTTAATAAAACTTCTTTATTTTCCTGACAGTTTCGACTGTCCAGCAGTCTTCATCAGAGTGTTCTTAAATTTCCTCTACCTTTTAAATAACTTTTAAGTTTTATTATTTTTTATTTTTTTTTGCATTTAAGTGTATATGAGAGATGTTATTATAAGCAAGTTATTTGTATATTGGAAGAGTAGTTTATTGACAGATAAAGAAAGATATTTTAATGAATAAACATTTATTTATAGTATATCATTCATTTTGTATCATGGCGTATAAAAACAGACATTTTAAAGAATAAACATTTACTTAGAGTATATCATTCATTTGTGGCTCCAGAAAAGCATTAAATGTTTTATTTTATTCTCAATATTTTGTTGTATTCAGACGTTGTTGACAATTATTGGTAGTTTAAAATTTAACTGTACATATTTTATATAGAAGATAACTTAACCTCGTGTGCTTTATAAATACGATACTATTTATTGGGGAGAGGGGGAAAAACAACTTTTCTGTTAGAATAATACCTTTTTATTTAAAATGTTTTTAAAAAATTGTTTGAATGTAAAAAAGTAAAAATAATCTCGTTAATAATTTATAATATAAACATACAATTAATTATTAAACAAAGAAACTTTGTTAGAGAAAAAAGATATGAGATGAGAAAAATTCTCTTGAAAATAAATACTTTTTACGTGTAAACAATCTCTAACATATATAGCTAATGTAAAAAAAAAGACTATTCATTTAATAAAATGATTACTTTTAATATAATTTACTATCTAAAGTTTCAATTATACATTACTTTCTCTGTAGATCCTTTCTTCAGCATACAAACAATAAATTAAGAGGCAACACAATAATAAAAGTCATGTAGGATTATCATACAGTTCATCTATTTAAGATACTATAGTGACCAGTTGAGAACAATATCACTCAATTGAATGATCTGAGATCCCCTCCTCCCTCACCACTACCTCAACATTCCCCAGACGATTGTCAATTCAGAAATAATCAGCCTTTGAGAACCCACCACTTCAAATCATGCACAAAATTGAGCAGAAAAGTTGCATTCAGTTTTCAATATTTTTTTTTCCCATATGTCAAATGCGTTGATCGGGAAGCGAACCCGGGCCAGCTACTTGGAAGGCAGCTACGCTAACCACTAGGCCATCAATGATTGAATCTAAACACTTTTACCACTATGATAGGTAGCACTGGGAAAATATCCACTTCTGTATAAACAATGAACAATGGTTAATGTCTAAAACATTTAGAGATGCACGCATGCATAAAATGCAATATACATGTGTTAAGTTTTTTTTGTCCAATAATGGATGGAGTAACTGGGCAGCAAGTGGCTATGGCTTGATCATTATTACTATAAAACAGCCATTGCTTGTAATCTTTTTAAAACAATTTATTCTAAAAATTTATAACCATGTATTACCACTCCACAATTAATAAAAATAAAACAGTTTTAATAATTTATCATATAATAAATAAACACATATTTAAACCATTGACCATCAAAAAATGAGTTGTAATCATTTATAATGTTCTAGTTCCTAATAACAATAAACTTAATTTTACTAAAAAGTTTTTTTTTAAAAAAATGCTACAAATTAAGTTATCGTTGTGCTGAAGATATGTGATGGTGGTATTTTATTTGTATTTATATATTGGACTATTTCCATAATCTAATATTAAGTATTGAATATCTTTAGAAAAATTAAACTTTATTTAAATTTTCAAATTACATTCAATTGTTAGTTATAGCATACAGATTAGTATATGCACATTGTTTTGAGAGTTATTCTACTCTCTTCTTCAGTGTAGCTGGTCTGACCAATGACAGTACTAGCATAGGAATCAAACCTGAACCCTTAGATTCTTGAATATTGAATTTTAAGATATGCTCTAACCAAGTGAGCCATCCTGCCAAAGCCAACAGTCATAAGCCAACCTAGTGTGACTATATATAATGCATGTAAAACACTAATCAACTTTGCTCTTAGGAAAAAGTGAAGAAATCAGGAGAAACCTTATAGAGAAATATATGAAATTTTTACTGACTCATGCCTTTGGCAGGATGGTTCAGTTGGTTAGAGCATTACCTTATTCAATATTCAAGAATCTAAGAGTCCAGGTTAAATTCCTAGATTGGTACTGTCACTGGTCAGGCCAGAAACACCTGAAGAAAAGATGAGAATAACACCTCTTCAAATGTTGTGCATATAGTAACCTATATGCTATTATTAACAGTTGAAAGTAATTTGAATATTTAAATAAAGTTTAATTTTTTTAAAGGCATTCACTGTTTAATATTAGATGGTGGAAATAGTCCAATATATAAATATAACTAAAATTATGTTATAGTTTGATGTTTCAAAGAGAGAAAGAAAGGGAGAGAGAACTTGTAATCCTTCCCAAAGCCTCATTACAATTTACTAATTCTATTATGATTTTATTTATAAACGAATGGTTTGTTTCTTTTATCATATATATAAATAAAATAAAAATTCTATGAATTACTTTATTAATCTAGATAAATAAATTCTTTGATGAACTAGAACAGTGGTCCCCAACCTTTTTCACTTAAGAGCACATTCTATAATATCGGCCAGGTGGTGGGCACCATTTATTTTTTCAATATAAATTTATAGTTGGATATTGTAAATAAGAGACTTTTTTATGCTGTAAAAGTATAGTATGCCTTACAATTTGATTACATTATAATACAATAATTTATAAGAAATCTTAAAAATTAAATTTATTTGTAGCAGATAAATTTTTTATCGTGTTCGGATAGTGACAGGCACACAAAAATGGTGTGCGGGTGCCATGGTGCCTGTGGGCACAGAGTTGGGGACCCCTGAACTAAAAGATAAATTGCTAACCATAATAGTGACTTATTTATAAATGAATAAAAAAATTATTTATTTATTTTTAAAAAATAAAAAATAGAAGTCAATTTTGCCTAAAATAAAAATAATTTAAATAGGGATACACAACTTAATAATTTATTTGTTTATCTACAAATACTTTAAAAAACAACATATTTATTTATAAATAAATAATGTGTATTTTTTTCAGTAAGTGATAAGTAAAAAAAATCTAAAATATTTAGTAGTTCCCCAGATAAATGTCTAATTCATTGTTTATTTTTTATATTCCTGTAAATAATTATTTATTTTTCTGGCAGCAAGTACATTATTTTACATTCATATTATCTATATTTATATCCATTTACTATTCATATATCGATTCAAATTAAGCATTTTAAGACAAATGCTACAAAGCTAGTTGATAATCTTTTATCTTAAAATAAATTATATGTTATTTTAATATTAATATTCAAAATTTATGAATAAAAGTTTGATCTTATGCAGGAGCCATCCAATGCTCATGTCAATATACAATGAAAGAAAAAATGAAGCAATAATAACAATTACTACAATGACTTAATAGGAAAAAAATGACTTCTAATTTTTTTTCATGTGTCATAGCATCAGCCGGGAATGAACCCGCTAACCTGGGACAACTGCTTGTAAGGCAACTGTGCTGACCTCTTGACCACCAATGCTTGATGACTTCGAATTTCAAGAATTATTTTATGATAGTGACATTTAAATAAAGTTAAAAATATGTCACATTAAAAAAGAAGCTAGAAAATATCCTAAGGCAATTAAAAAGACAAACATTGTGTATGACAATCCTGATTATTTCTAAACCAATATATATATATATGTGTGTGTGTGTGAAATAATAAATATTTTTAAAAAATTAATATAAGACATGTATTTCTCTGGATTTTCCCTTAACCTTGCAGAATTCATGTTTATATCATAAGTATCTTAAAAATATATTCATTACTAGTATGTGCTGAAAGGCAAAAAAAAAAAATTAAGCATTGCAAATTTGTACTAATTATTATATTTAGCCTTGAGCATTATTACATTTATTATTTAAATAATACTTTGGGTGAAATTTGGAATTTATAATTGCAGTTTGTAATGTTATAATTTACTATTTATTAGGCTACATTCAGAATAGTGTTTAAAGAGATTTATTTAAATTTCTTTATATCAATAATTTCAATCTCTGTGGTCAAGTTGCAATCTTTAGCGCCTATATAAGTACATTAGACCATTAATAAAAGTAGGATTCCATCTTTATTGTTAAAAAGAGGTTGTCTTGACAACAGTTTGAAATTATTGATTGTTATTGATATTGGGATTGTCTAAGTGTTGACTGATTTTTAATGATTATATGTATCAAATAAAATACATAATTTTAAAATTTAATTTCAGTTATAATCCAGAAATTATTAAACAAAGAATTATAAAAATATAAATAATAAAACAATTTTTATATAAATAATGAAAGTATTGATATTGCTAAAATATATAACCAAAAACTATTTTTAACATTAATTAATGTGAATCTTCAATAGTTGGCTTTGCAAAATATTTGTAACAATCACGGAATACAAAATTGTTATGTTCAAGATATATATTTTATTCACAACCAAATAAACATTGATTCTAGAATTTGTAGTATCTTAATTAAAACAGTAAAACTCACTATACATATTGCCACTCACTGAAAGCTAGAAAAAGCCTTCTGGCATCCATTGATTCTAGAATTTGTAGTATCTTGAGTAAAACAGTTTAATAACAGTTATAGGCAAGCATAAGAAATGGTAATCATATGATATTTATTAGCTTAAAACCAATCCTGCCTAATAGGATAGTGATGTCTATGGTTATTAAAGAGTCAAATACACTAAAATGTCTATGTACTGAACTGACTTCAGACCTATATGACTATATAAGCTAATGAGCTTGGATTGAAAATATTAAAGTGTTTTCTGCTGGTGGGTTGCATTAGATCCTAAAATTTAGGTGCAGTGCTTTTAGATCCAAAGCTCCTCACTGATGAAGGCCACAAGTCAGAAACTAGTCTGGGGATATTGGATGAGTAGGCACTAGATTGGAATTTTATGCATATGCCTTCTGGCATCCATTGATTACTCTAGCTTGCAGTGAGTGGCAATACATATAGTAAGTTTTGCCTGTTTTAATAACAGATATAAGCAAGCATAAAAAATGGTGATCATGTAATTTGTAGTATCTCTATTGGATATCAGTAATGAGGTAAGTTATAGAAAGGATCATCGTAAATGAGTTGTCATATTTTGGATTTGTAAATTATGAAAAAGCATTTGATTCTGTAATTTCAGTGGTGATGAAAGCATTTGATCATCAAGATATGGGATATGGTCATACTTTGGAGAATACATATCAAAATGCAATAACAATGATTAGATAACATTGTGTTACTAAAAAGATTAACATTGAGAAGGGTGTGTGATATAATGATGCTATATCTCTTAAACATTTTACAGCAGTTTCATGAGAATTATTTTATGAATTAAAATGGGGAAGCTAAAGGAATAATACTAAATGTAGATTATTTAAATCATCTTATTTCAAAGAATCAGAAAATATTGCAATAGGTATCACATGAGAATAAAATGTTGGTGGTTGAGAGGTCAGCACAGCTGCCTTACAAGCAGTTGTCCCAGGTTACTGGGTTCGCTTCCTGGCCAATGCTATGACACATTGAAAAAAAAAGAAAAAAAATAGGACTAAAAATTAATACTAAAAAGACTAAAGTAATGTTCAATGGATCTTCTTAGAAAAAAAATTAAAGATTGATAATCATAACATAAAAAAAGTTAACAAGATTATGAATACATATGGAAACATAATGAATAAAATTAGTCATAGAATAAAACTTGGATGGAATGCTTTTGGGAGAAATAACTTCATATTAAAAAGAATGTGTTTGAAAAGGAAGTCAATAAACATCACATGACCACCTCCTCTTATGCTTGCGTGTAGCTGTTGTTAAAACAGACAAAACTCACTATATATATATATATTTTGCCACACACAGTAAGCTAGAGTATCAATGGATGCCAGAAGGCTTGTGCATAAAATCCTCATCTAGTGCCTACTCATCCAATATCCCCAGACTAGTTTCTGGCTTATGGCCTTCGTCAAAGAGGAGCCTTGGATCTGAGAGCACTGCATCTAGATCTTGGAGGGTTGCATTAGATCCTAAGATCTAGAAGCAGTCCTCTCAGATCCAATGCTCCTCACTGACAAAGGCCATAAGCCAGAAACTAGTCTGGGAATATTGGATGAGTAGGCACTAGAAGGGGATTTTATGCACAAGCCTTCTGGAATCCATTGATTACTCTAGCTTGCTGTGTGTGGCAAAATATATATAGTGAGTTTTGCCTGTTTTTTTTTTAAAGGAAGGTATGTTTTACCAACTCATGCTTATGGATATGACAGAATACCAATATAGAAACTTCAGACCACTCAATGCATTATGGAGAGTTATATGTTAGCAGAAATAAGAGATTGAAATAAAATATATAAGCAAAAAAAACAAACAAACAGATATCACTGTCATTGTTGAAAGAATTAAGAGAATGAAATGGAATTGGGCTGAACATATTGCTAGAAAAGATGATAACAGATAAACAATTTTAAGTCTTTATCTCAAGAGATTGAAAAAGACATAGAAAGAAACCACAGGTGAGGTGGGTGATGAAATAAAGTTTGATAGTATGTTGTGGGGAAAAAGTATAAAGATGGAAGTAAGTGTATCTTTATTCTGTAATGTATTGATAATGGTTGGGAATGATGATGATGATTACACATCTGTACTCCGGGCATACGTAACAATATTTAAAAAAAAAAATTGTATTTTTCAGATCACTTATAAACTCAACAGAATTAACAAAGATGAAACAGACTTTAAAAATCACACAAATAAATATCTTTACAAAAGGGATTTTGTAAACAAAAATTTATTTTTTATATTCATTTTTTGAAAATGCAGACTATTTATAATATATAAAAAACAAATATCTGAAATTGAATTTTTTTAAAACAAAAAACAATAAAAAAAACACGAATGTAGAAAGTTAGAAATGACCTAAAGTTACAGTAGTTAACAAAATATATTTTTAAATCCGCTCTCAAAATTTAAAATCGATGAAACAAATAAAAAAACAAAAAACTCACTATACAATATAAATTTGAACTTCCTTTTAAAGATATAATGTTAGAATGAGTGCTTAAAAATAAATTCCAACTTAGTAAATGAATATAATTAGAAACTTCAATCACATGTGAAAGAATCCACTGCTTTGTTGAATTTCTATTTTCAATCAAACAAAAAGCACCGAAAATGGGTTGGAAAATTTATATTACAAAATAATATATTCGCAAAGAACAAGAATTGCATATCTTCAACACACATCACTGTTGATTACCATAGATCCATCTGAGATTTTCTTACACTGTATATAGTTATTTTGAGTAATTGAAGTAGATACATCTGCATTCAATCCATAAACCCTATATTATATAAATGCTATGATTGTGGTTGAAATTATACATTGGATACAACGCCTCACTATTAAAGCTATCCATCATTATAATTTGCATTATAAGGGACAGTTCAACTTGACTTTAAAAAAATTATAAAAGTATATGGTATGCTTCAAGAAGATTATATTTAGTATTTGTGTTTAAATAAATCAAGGATATAATATAATATATCTTTATATAACAGCAACAATATATATAATGATAACCATACACAAAAAAGTTCTTTTCGGCAAATGTTAATTTTTGCCTTTTCAATGTGTTTTAACAAATTTGTATGTATGTATAAAACTGGATAAATGCATATTTTGATATGAATAAATATTATATAATTCACATTTATTTTTAAAAACAGCACTTTTTTTTCATGTCATAGCATCGGTCAGGAAGCGAACCCGCGACAACTGTCTGCAAGCAACTGCTTGATTGCAAGGCGACTGTGCTGACCTCTTGGCTACCAATGCTTGAGCACTTTTGTCACATATATTTGCATAAATATTAACTAACTTATTAATATGTACAAAGTACTTCATTTGGAGATTATGTTGGTACCCTTTGGCTTTCCTTCATTCCCATACAGCTACCTGTAGCACTATTTTACTGTTTTTGTGATGATTTTGACTGGAACTAAACATTATACTGATTTATTAAATTAAAAAAATTTAAAGCAGTAAGATATCTACAGTCAATAAAAAAGCTAAGAGGCTCTGAACTCCACTTACCACAATGGTGATTGATAGTTTCTTTGTGAAACTAATTATAATATTCTTATAGTTAACAATGAGCAAAAAAATGTAAGTCTTCCATAGTTTATTTAAATATTTATGCAATATATAGGTATGTGAGCACAGACTTTCACATGACTCACTACTCTCCAATCTATCTTATAACACTGATACACTTGAACACATATATGTCGAAAAGATAAATAATCACTGATATAAGTATTTCATGCTAAAACAGAAATCATCAGTTGATCTTGAGTAATCAGAAAATTTGCTTGGATGAATGGGAGAAAAAATTGATAAATGAAGCAAAGAAAAGAAAGGGATTGATAAAGAAATTAACAGCATTTTTCATATAATAAACATGATGTAGCTAGAATTGTATGTGTCAGTAGCAGGGTTAACATATGGCAATGATGTGTTATGCATTAGTAAATGGGTATTAGATTACTTAGAAAAAGTACAAAGGAAAGTAGGAAGACATGCATTAGATGGGATGGTCAAGTTTTTATATGAAAGATGCAAAAAGCAAAATGAAAATGTTTGGTAGATTGCAGTTTATGGATAATAAAAGAATATCCAAAATGGTTATGAGTAAAGGGCAGGCAACAAGATGGGCGAAAAAAATAATGTGGTATGCAGAAGATTTGGATAAAGAATTTATATCAGTATACTTGTACAAAAGATGGGATGATTGTGTTAGGAAGATTGTTGAGTGTTATAATGGTAAGGAATGGGATAGAAGAATAGATGCATTAATAAAGATTTGGGAGTTGGAGAGATGGAAAACTAGTATGGAGAGTAAAAAAAGTTTAAGCACATATAGAAGTAAATGGAACATTGAGTGTGAGTTAATTTATGATAATAGCAAAGTAGTTTATTATTTACGGCTCAAATGGGATCTTTAGCAACAGGAGATTATACACATAAATAGAAAAATGTGGGTGATTTAGTCTGCAAGTTGTATAAGGAAGGCATAGAAAATATTAGGCATCTGTTAATTCAATGTAAATGGCTGAAAGCAGAAAGGATATAAATAATGATGTTGTGGAAGAATAAATATGAACAAAGTGATTATACAGAAAGTGGCTTATTGGTTTTTATGCTGGGTTTGGGAAAAGATAATTTTAGATATAAAGGCCATGGAGTTGACAAAGATTATGTTGTGGAAATGGGATGGAGCAGGATAGGGAAGAATATGGAAAAACTTGTAGTGGGGAATGGAAAGGGAAGTCAAAGTGGCTAACAGATTTCTCTGGGCATAGTTGCTGAGAGATTCCTGACTCCGTATAAGGAGAAGTCACAGTACATCAAATCACCACTCAGCGCATTATTTCTATGAACAAGGTCAAACACATACTTATTAAACAAAGCAAAACTCTCCATACAGTAGTGCCACCCTGTGCCAACCAGAGTAATCAATGGCACTACTGTATGGAGAGTTTTGCTTTGTTTATAAACAATTGTGTGCTAGTATAAGATAGTGACCATGTGGTGCTTAATGGTTTAACACATACTTATTACTATCATTTAAATATATATTTATATAACTAAAATTTGATTTTAAAAAATCCTATATGCGTCTGCTGGCATGCATATTAACAATCTTAAAATTTATACTTACATCTTGATTACTTTAAACTTTTCTAATAATCCTTTCCTAATTGTAAATGACAAGCCATTTACTTACTTCGATTTTATATTTTAATTTATAATCAATGCGTAATAAAAATAATGTTGGAAAAAAGGAAGATAGGGTATGTGTGAATAATATTATAAAATATAAATAATCAACATAACACGAAAGTATACTTGGTACGGTAAGGCATACTAAATTATATATATATATTCTCCATATGTCATAGCATCGGCCGGGAGGCGAACCCGCAACAACCGTCTGCAACCAACTGCTTGCTTGCAAGGCGGCTGCGCTGACCTCTCGGCTATCAACGTTTGACAACTAAATTTTATATTTAAACTCTGTTTTAATATTTTTGACATTAATTTTTTAAAAATGAATTTACTGTATGGTTTTTTTTTCTATACGCATTTGGATATTCATTCTGTCTATTGATCTACATAGGGAAAAAAACGAATCACACTATATTTCAAAGCTAATAAACACACATATATAATTCCAATTTAAACAAACTCTTTCAATGGAATAGGTCGTATCAGTTGATCCAAAACAAACAATTTAATACACTTACATGTGCATTTTTAGTGAATGAAGTTCTCCCCTAGTGCGAGCATAAAATTATATCCATTACATAAAAAAAATATTTCACTTATCATCAATCGATAGCCATTAATATTTATATCATCATGGTTATTCTAATCCCAGAAGGAGAAAACAAAGAAAGTAAAAAAAAAAAGAAGGAAAGTTATGAAGGCAAAATTAGTTTATGTTAAATAGAAAAAGAATATATGGTTTAAAGTTACCACAGAAAAAGATCTAGTGACATGAGAGACTCATAATGAATGGCCTCTATTCAATTGACTGTTTGTTTTAGACACTATATAGATCAACAAATGTGAGATGATATTAAAGTTTTGATTAAAAATATTAATAAACAGAATGCCTTGCATGGTCAGACTTTGGAGCATAACGCCCTTGGATAGATTTCGGTTTTGGCATTCAAACATCTTATAAACCCCCAAGCAATACAACTATTTGCTTTTATTTTTTAATAATCAAAGTAAAAATTTGTATATATATATATATTGGACTGCTCTACCATTTAGTTGAATTATTAATTGCTTTTAGAAAAATTCAAACTTTTTTTTACACTTTCCTAAATATATTTAACCGTTAATAGCAGCATATAATTAGTATAGAACACAATATTTAAAACAGTATTTTTTCTTCCTTGCCTAGGTATTACACTCTAACTACATGACAATCTAGCACAGGGTTTGAACTAGAAACCTTCAGATTCCAACTGGATTCTTTTGATAAAGGCAATAGCCAGCAGAAAAAAAATGAAGTTGCACAAATCCATAATATTTGGAAATCACTCATTAATCTTGCCCTTAAAAAAAAAAGGGAGAAATCAGAAAATCCCTGACATATAAATACATTAAAATTTTACAGTTTTCTTGACTTTAGCAAAATAGACTAAATAGTTACAGCAGCATCTTAAATTCAGCAATTATAAATCTAAAGATTAAACAGTTTAGACCATATAGAATTATCACTTAGTTTTGTCATCACTACCTGAAGAGAGAAAAAAATAGAGCTCAAAACATGATGTCCTGTAACAATTAAATTTATACATAAAAATTTAACATTTGACTTTAAAAAAACATTTAACAAATCAATTAGATAATGGAAATAATTCACCATGTAACTATAAAAAAAATACGATCACAAACTTTCAAATAAACAAAATAAAGGATTTAATGTGTTTAATAAAATATTTACCATTTTAAAATATTTTTATTCAACCCATAAATTCTGCTTATTTGGGTCAAATCTTGTAACTGATTTTTAACATACTTCAATCAAACAAATTTTTTTCCAAATTTTGTACACATTTTGAGTATCGATAATAATGCAATATTTTGGGTTATTCATGAAACAAATTTAAAATACTACACTAATATGAATTCAGTAAGTTTTCAATGAGGCTCAATAAAAATGGTCATATATATATATATTTAAAAAATATGCTTTCATTGAATTTCAAGACTAATTAACTAAAAAGTGTATACAGTTAATTAAAATAGAAAAAAAAGTGATGGAAAGAATCTTTATTTGTCTAAAGGTTTGTGATGATGGTATATTATTAGATGTAATATGTTGGACTATTTCCATCATCTACGAGTGAATGTTGAATGTATAGAAAATTTTAAACTTTATTTAAACTTTCCAAATACAAACAACTTGTTAGTAATAACACACAAATAGACAACACAAGTTAGCAATTACACATTTCAAGTAGTATTATTCTCCACTCTTCTTCAGGTGTTGCTGGCCTATATACACAGTGACAATATTCACTTAGAAGTTGAACTTGCACCTTTAGATCCTTGAATACCGAATTTTAACATCACATCATCACTGTTTCTTATGCTTGCTCATAACTGTTATTAAACAGGCAAAACTCTCCATACAACAGAGCCACTCAGTGTAAGCCAGAGTAATCAATGGATGCCAGAAGGCTTGTGCATAAAATCCCTATCTAGTGCCTACTCATCCAATATCCCCAGATTAGTTTCTGGCTTATGGCCTTCTGCTGGAGGGTTGCATTAGATCCTAAGATCTAGGCACAGTGCTCTCAGATCCAAGGCTCTCCACTGATGAAGGCCATAAGCCAGAAACTTCTAGTCTGGGAGATATTGGATAAGTAGGCACTAGATAGGATTTTATGCATAAGCCTTATGGCATCCATTGATTACTCTGCATAAGCTTTATGGCATCTGTTGATTACTCTGGCTTGCACTGAGTGACACTACTGTATGGAGAGTTTTGCCTGTTTAATTGAATTTTAAGGCAATAACTCTACCAACTGAGCTATTTTGTCAAATGCACAGTGAGGATATTCACTTAAAGGCCAGAAACACCTGAAGAAGAGTGAAGAATACTACTACTCAAAATGTCATGTAATTACTAACCTGTGTTGTCTATTTGTGTGTTATTACTAACAAGTTGTTTGTATTTGGAAAGTTTAAATAAAGTTTAACATTTTCTATATATTTAACATTCACTCATAGATGATGAAAATAGTCCAACATATCACACCTAAAATCTTTATTTCTGTTGATTGTTTAACTAAAACTTGCTTTTTTATAAATGCTGCCTTCATAAATGCAAACATCTTGTAAAGGATTTATAAGTAGCATGAATTTCATTTTAAATACTGAAATATATTAGTATTGCTTAGATTCTCTATTGAATAAAAATACTTGCAAAATATTAGTTGCAAAATATTTAAATACTAAAAAGTAAAAAATAATATATAAAAAATATACTTTATAAAGAATTCTTTTATTTAATTTAATAAGTAATGCTCTAAAAACCAACAAATAATTGTTTCCTTCAATCATAATTTTGGATGTTGTATATAATTTGAAATAAAAACATGGACATCCATTAATTAAATAAATTACTGAAATAAAAATGTGATGCATTCATAAATTAACTAACTCAATCATTAGTGGCTGAATTAATTTATGGCTACCTCTATGCTTTATTTCAAATTACATATAATGTAAAAAAAAAATTTGACTGAGTGTGAAAAAAATTAAATGAAAGTGTTTTTTGTAAAATACTTTTTATATATATATTATTAAATTATTCTATTGTACATTTGCAAAAGATTTGAATAATTTTGTCCTAAAATTTTTTTTTGTTTGAGGAAAAAAAATCAATTGTTATTAAAAAAAGTTCAATAAGAATTTTTTAAGAAGTATATTATTAGTTTGAAACTACCTTATTTTGGTTATTCTGTGAACAATAGAATACTGGAAAAGTCAGTAGTGAAAGAAACCAACAACCAATAATAAAGTGTCCAAACATGGTTTTGAAAAGTTTGATAATCTAAAGTGATAAATAACAACAGTTACTTAACAACATCATCATCATTAAATATATTTTAAAACTGCTATCACTCATACACACTTCAAGCTCATGAATAAAGGAATCAGAAAATGGCAAATGTGATATTAATATACTTACTTATGTAAGTAATATTTACTAAGGCTGTAACCTCAGGAATATGCATGTAAAAATGTGATAGTAGGGACCTATATAGGTCTTAACCACAAACTAAAAAATATCAAATGAGTGAATGCAATGTGGCATTTGTAAATTTAATTATAATAAATATAATTGAATGGCTTATAAGAAATTGCAGTTGAGGAAGTGGCTTAACTATGCCAAATCTGATGGATCATAAGCTGCAGCATCTTCCACCCCATCACTGCAAAACTCACATCTTAGATCACATCACTTTTTTTCTCATTATTATACAATTATTATTTAATCAACTTTTTTAATCAATATAAATATCTTTATAAATAATACATTCTTTTAATAGTTTACTATTTTTATTTCAATTATTGATTTATTTTTGTCACTCTGCATTTTATATCCAAACCATATTATTATATATAACTCTATAATTGTGCTTTATGTGCATGTAATGAAGCTATATAATTAATAATTCTAAATTAATAGTCTGAGCACTTTCGGGAAGTCTAAGTTCCCATAATCATAGCTCATTACTAAATGAGAGATGTTTGTGATAAAGCCTTATGTAAATTTATGCAAATTGTCTATAGCCACCATTTTTTGGAAATGCTGAAGCAAGCTTCTCTTCTGTTTATAGCTATGGAGTTGTTTGCTATATAGCAAGCTTCTTTGACCTTGTGCTTAGCATCGTATCTTTCGGTGCAGATTATCTTGGCAGTTGTTGGTAGGAAGGTGTGGCCTGCAGTTTTTACATGCTCTGCAAATATTGAACTTCCTTTATTCTTGCTTTTAGTTCTGTTATATAGATATCTGTGCTGCGACACTCTAGTGGCAATATAAGTCTTAGTTTCTCTGTAGTAGATTGTGTGGCAATTATTATGGGGGCATATAAATTTTATATACAATCTGGGGGTTCAGTTTGGGAACAATTTTGTCTTTTGTGTTGTTCATAAATTTTGTATGCATATGAGTTGACATGCTTATGAAGTGTATTCGTTCTTTAATGGTTTTGGTTTTTCATTTGCCTTAATTCATTTTTGATGCACAGAATTTCGTAAACCATATCAACATACACATGAAAAATCTATTAGATATAATTAATAAGGTTTAAAACAAAATTAAATATTATATTATATAATAAGTCAAACCAATCATTATATTTCCTCCAACTCCTTGTATTATCTTGTTAATTACATCCTTCTAGCTTTGGCTGTTTTACATCTCAAGTCAGTTTTGTCTTCTGTATTTTTAAAGATTTTATAATACCACTTTATTATTTAAATATTAAAAAAATATATTTATGCATTATATTTAAAAAATTCACCCCCCCCCAAAAAAAAAAGTAAAACTAAATTTGAAAAAACAAAATACAGTATATATTACATATATTTCCCATGATTCTTTTATCTCAGATTCAACGTCCATATTAACAGTGACAATTCACTCTACATCATGGGCTTTGAACATTCCATCATCAAATTTTCAATGAAATGAATGGCTGAAGAGTTGTGGATTGGAATAGTTTGAAGCCTGTCCATTAAAGTATGAAGATTGGCTATCTTAATATAAAGCTGACCACTGATTGTATATATGTGTGGAGATGGTAATCTGGACCAACTGATGATTGCTGGTGTAGCATGAAACAGTATATTGGTAATTATTTATCTTTTCAACATGTATGTGATCAAGTGGGCCAGCAATATGAGATGGCATGGAAAGTTGAAGGTCATGTGAAAGACTGAATTCGAATCCCTTATATATTACACTAGAAAATAACAGAATGGATTATATCATATATATATTTTTCTGCTTAAGTGTTGGACTTTGGAGTGTAATATTCTATTGACTCCAGATTTTGGAATTTCTGTGACTCAAACTTCTTATGAACTCTTGAGAAAAAAGTAATTTGATTAATATATACATATCTCCATTCTTTACATTTAATATCAGCTAACTAGAGAAATCAGAAAAACAATTTAATGTTTTAAAAAATATTAAAACCTGAAAATTTAAAATTCAGACTAGTTTTAAAATGTTATTTTTATTACAAATGTAAAAATGATTTTATAAATTACCCAAAAAAATTTTTTTTCTTAAAATACCAAAATAATGGAAAAAATAGTTTTTTAATGTAGCCTAACCTTGTAGTATTGTTTTTTTTTCCTGAAATCAATGTTTTTTTAAAAAATACCATTAGTTAACTTCAAAACCATTTTTTTTATGTGTAAAACGAATAAACATAAACAATATAATTCATTTGTTTACTTTTTTTTCTGAGTATGCAATTGTTAAATATATATATATATTAAAGACTTATAAGAATTAATAAATAGAATTTTTAAATGTCGCGAATGCTTTAATGAGTTTTAAAAAAACAAGATTTGAACACATGAGAATATATACAAGATGGTCAAGTGTTGGTGGCCTAGCGGTTAGCGTAGTTACCTTCCATGCAGCGGATCGCTTCACGGTCAATGCTTTGACATATAAATAAAAAAGACTTTTTAGCATTACAAATATTGATCATTTTTATTTATAAATCATAGTATGTTTTTAGGGGGAAATGTTTTTTTTTATATAAAATAAAATTTTTATTTAAATTATTAAAATGATTTTAATATTTTCTTAGCCCACCATAATTTATCCAGGGTTGGAAGTCAAACTTTGCATTAGTTATATCTTTGAGAAAGTGTAAAAGAAAAAAACAGTGGCCATTATGCATGGATATAATATATCACATTATAGATAATTTATTCTTCTTTCCACCAATATTTTTTAAATGGCAATTTGTCTTAGTTTTTTTTATGAATCTATTTTGTAAAAGTTATATATTTTATAAACTTGCAAAGGTTACATATTATAGCAACATAAATGCTACAAGTGGTTCCTAAGAAGAGTATTTATTTTTGGAAACACCATTTCAACTTCGATTTTTTTATAATAAGGATTATTTATAATACATATTAAGCCTTTGAGCGTTCCATCATCAGATTTTCAATTGGATGGACGGTTGAAGAGTTGGAGTGTGGAGTAGATTGAAGCCTGTCCATTAAAGTATGAGGATTGGCTATCTTAATATATATCTGAGCACTTGTAGCATATATGTGTGGAGATGGTAATCTGGACCAACTGATGATTGCTAATTTAGCACGAAATACGTGTATTGGTGATTATCTTTTCAATATATATGTGTTCAAGTGTGTCAGTGTTATGAGATAGTGTGGAGAGTAGTGGGTCATGTGAAAGTCTGTGCTCATATACCCTATATAATACATATTATGATATTGTATTAAAAAAATTTAAAAAGTATAAGCATAAAAGAAATAAAATAATTTTTGTTAATTGAATTCAGCTGATTCGTTTTTAAATCAGTTACAAATGAAATAAATTTGCTTTTTATTATTGTAAATATTAATTATAATAAATTTTATATATGCGGGGTTCGAACTCAGATTTTCACATGACCCACCACTCTCAGTGCTATCTCATATTGCTGATCCACCTGATCACACACACATGAAGAAAAGATAAATAATCACCAATATAGGTATTTCATGCTAAACCAGCAATCATCAGTTGGTCTAGATTACTATCCTCACACATATATATAATCAGTACTCAGCTTTATATTAAGATAGCCAATATTTATAGTTTAATGGACAGGCTTCAAACTACTCCAACTCACAACTCTTTAGCCTTCCATTTCATTGAAAATCTGATGATGGAACGTTCAAAGCTCTTGATAGTGCCAAGGTTGTCATCCTACCCATGTTGATATATTAGTCATTCTGACCCCTCATGTACAGGAGAATAATCCATTTATATATACATATGTGAGGGATGGGCAGACTTTTTACCCACTATTTATATAAATTAATACATGAAATACGTATATTGGTGATTATTTATCTTTTCTTCATGTGTGTGATCAGGTGGGTCAGCAATATGAGATGGCACTGAGAGTGGTGGGTCGTGTAAAAAAATCTGAGTTCGAACCCCGCATATATTACATATATAAATGCAGATTTAAGCCTGTACAATGTATTAATAAATTTTATAATATTTATCTCAAATAGTTGGGAAAAGAAGATCATTTGCAAAAAATGAAGAAAATTTACAGCTGTTTAGACAATAAGCAATATGAGATACTGCTAGACCTGAAAGAGGGGTTATAAAATTTATACTGTATAAACAAAATTGAAACTAATTTTATTTTAGCAAAATAAAAATATACTTATGTTATTAAGACTGCCACCTGTTCTATTTAAAAAATATTAAATTAAGGGATTTAAAAACTTAACTCAGTCCAACATACGAGTTATAGCTGTTGTGGGTTAAAATCTCTTTGTCTTTCTTATCAGATAAAAAGCATGGAAAATTCATACTGAGATTTTAAAAATAAAATTGATAGATTATCCCAGATTTATGCATAATTTTAATCATTAGATTTTTATATTAAATCAAAATGAATTATTCCAATGTAAACTACTTTTAGTTATACAAAAGAATTAAATTTATTGCATAATATTTAATATATTTTTATTATTTTGTAAATCCATATAATAATGTTTACAATATATATATTTGCATATAAGGTGTATATATATATGCACGTGCGTGTTTGTGTGTTTAAATTGACCAAATTCAATAGAAATTTATTTTTATTTTTCATTTTTATAAATATTATTTTTAAATAAGTATTTGAAAACAAATTCATATTTATTTTGTTAAGAAACAAGGCCTTATAAGGTACTGGAATGCTTATTTATATATATATATAAAGTGTGATTAATAATGACTATTGTTATAATATATTATTTTATTAAAAATTTTACATAGAGTAATTTTAAAACTAATAAAACACAATATAAGAATAAATTTAAAATTAATAATTTTTAAAATGTTATAAATTATTTTTATAGTAATTATTATATTTTCTTAGCTTTGTTGTTTTGTATGGTGAATTAGCTTTATGAAGCAGTTTATATTATTAATTAAATAGTTAGTGATGAAAATGCTTTTTTTGCACATTCGGTTGAAGGTGCAATTTTTTTCACTAACTTATTTTTAATATGGACCAAAGAAAAACTGAAGATAAACACATCATTTTTAGTCTGGGTAAAAAAAGCAGCAGCAACAACAATAAACATCATATTTAATGTGGACCAAAGACAAACCAAGAACAAATACATTCCCTTTAGTATAGGTCAAAGGAAAACTGATGACAGACACATCATCTTTAATGTGGAAGACATGAAAACTGAGAACAAACGCATCATTTCTAAGCGAACCAAATAAGGACTCCAAATAACTACATCATCTTTAATGTGAATCAGAAGAATAATAAGAACAAATGCATAACTTTAATATTATTAAACTTTAAGAGGACAAAAAAGTGAAAACTTAAACACATCAACTTTAACATAGATTAAAGGAAGCCAAATGCATCATAATCAATACAAATAAAAAAAAAATAATTTAAGAAAAACATTTTTAATGTCAACTAAAAATATATTATCTTTGATGTAGACAAAAATGAAGACGGCACTTAAAGTTAGATTCTATGCATCTTGTAATAAACCGTCAAAATATTACTACTTTTAATAATCATCTGTCAATCAGTTCACATTTTAGGATAACGCACTTCGTACAATAATTGATAGAAAACAACTCTAAACGCATTTAAATCTTTTATAGAACACAAAACAAATTTTAAATAACCTACTACACGGCTTCATATTGGAACACACATTATCACGAGACCTTCAATCGCCTGGTGTGAAGATTTCGTCAGTTATTCTTTCTTTATTTTACCTTCTATTCAATAATGCAGGACTAGTTAACTATAGACTGGCTGTCTAAAAGGAAGTCTATAAGCTTGATGGAAATCTTAAAAAAAAAAAAAACTTAGTTTTAACTAATCTGCATTTGCACCACTTTGCTTATATATATATAAAGAGATTTTCTTTTCTAATTTAAATTTGCGTTTTTCGTAATTCAAAAATTACATCACTACATAAATGGTAAAAATAACAGAATCACAGAATGATTTTTGAATTGTATGATGTGGCTTTTTTTTTTTATATATTTAATGTATTTTGTTTTTAAAATGAGTTCATTTTTATCTCTTCAATTCAATTATGATAATACTGTGTGTTCAATAAATTGGAAAAGTGTTTTCATATTTTTAAAGTATGAATAATTAACGTGACACCATAAATTGCAAATCACTTGTTTTGATGGTTAGATAAATTAAACACTTTATTTCTTATAGCTATTAAGACTTATCTCATATTCACTGGCATGAAGAACAAAAGAAAAAAATACAGTAATTAGAAAATTTAATTACACTTTAAGGAAAAAAAATACTTATGAAAAATTTACTTTCATATAAATATTTTTTAACAGAAGGGGGAGGGGTATGATTTAATAAAAAAAATTACAGAATAAATTATTAATATCCAACTCAATTATTCATCTAATTGCAAAAATGGAATTTATTCTTTATTTTATTGATTGGTTAATGTCATTTATTATAAAGGGGGTTTAATATCTAACATACAGTATATATATATATATACCTGTACAAACAATGTAATACATAGGATATTTTTGAACTCAGACTTTCACACGACCCTCAACTCTCCACACTATGTCATACCACTGATACCCTTGACCACATATAAGTATAAATGATAAATAATCATCAATACACATATTTCGTGCTAAACCAGCACTCATCAGTTGGTCCAGATTACATATATACAATAAGTGCTCAGATTTATATTAAGATAGCCAATCTTCATACTTTAATGGGCAGGCTTCAATCCACTCCACTCTCCAACTCTTCAGCTATACATCCTATTGAAAATCTGATGAGGGAATGCTCAAAACCCACACTGATGCTGACAAAATTACAAAGTAATAGTAAGATAAGGTTTTGTTTTTATTGCAAATTTCAGTTATCCAATAACAATTCAGTTAGCTCTAAAGTAAAAAATTGAATGGCTTTATTGCTTAAGAATTCATATGAAATTCAGGCACTGGAAACATCAGTACTGAAATCAATTCAAGGACCTTATACTCCAACGAGTGTTGAATCTGATCTACCAAATTTGAACTGTTATCTAAGCAACTAACAGCTATTATTATCTTCTAGCAGAAAAATTAACACATACTAGAATAATCGCATGTATTGTTTTGGTTTATATAAGGAAAAACATTTCAGTTTATTTTATACTATTAGTTGGGTTAAACAATGGTGATAAAGCTATCATGAAGTGATATATATATAAATTCCTGGAGCTGAGGCGCCCTTTTATTATATATAAATATTCAAAAAGTACTTGTTATAAATATTAACGCCTCCGGACATTGCCAGATTTAATTCTTCTCCTTAGCAAGACTTTTTGTATACTTTCAATTATTGATTTTAGTATTAAATTATTATACTGTATCAAAATACAATATAGTTAACTTGATTTGATAGTAATATATGTTTTGCAAATGAAAAAAAAATCTAAGAAATTCATTTTGAACTTTGCAAATATTGAAAAAATGCGATTGTAGCTGATAATAAGACATCCATGTCAGGGCACATTTGGCAGAGTGCAGTAACTTTAGAAAATGAACAAAATCTTTTTTAATTGAAACTTCTATTCAAAATGTGAATGGAAAAAAATCTCTGATAAATCTATCAAATTCTGCTTTAAAATATTAAAATTGTTATCAAGCATTGGTGGCCGAGTGGTCAGCACAGCTGCCTTACAAGCAGTTGTCCTGGGTTCACTTCCCAGCCGATGCTTTGACACAGGAAAAAAAAATTAAAATTATGTCCCAATTTTAAAAATATTCCAAATTATTTTAAGGCAGTGATAATAGTGACCTGTTAGTCATTATTTAAATAATGTGTACTGATCAGAATGCCATGATTTTCTTTGTTACCATTACACTAGATGTCATATAGGTGTCTGAAAATTTCAGATTTTTTAGTTAATAGTTAACTTTTACATAAATGCTGTCTTTGAGTTGATATTTTTAGATAAAGTGTTTGAAACTACCTTAGCACCTCACTGAGGAATGCCAAAGCACGAAACCAAAGATCTGAGAATCGGGGATGGTTTTTAAATAGAGATTTTTTTAGATGCTTTCTTTTGTTGGCATTTATCAATAAAGCTTGTTAGAGCAATTAGCACTGTTCATTATTTTTATTACTTTCAATTTTTAAGAATAAGATATATAAAATAAGAGTATAGTAATGTATATTTCTGATTTTTAATAGTTACAACACAAATATTGTGTAAAAATAATCATGATTCTTAATAAACTTTACAAAAAAATAATGTTTTTAGTTATTCTACAAATATTTTTAAAATAACCTTGCAAATTGCCACAGGCAATCATAACAAAAGAAGATATCAATCAAAGAAAAGATGATTAAGCTAAAACTCTTTATTTTACCATTATTTGATTAAACTGGCCTCCTGTGATTTTTTAAAATTTACAACATCTATATATATCAAATATATGTGAATTTAGAAATTTAAGAAAAAATTACTTCAAATTACTCAATAGTTGGCTATTCAAGCACAATTTGAATTTAAACATGATTACAGTAATTTTTCTGGATTTCTATGCCATTGATTGACACTCTTTACCAGAGATGGGACCTTTTTTCTACAAAGGGCTATTTGGACATGTATAATCTCATTCTTAGGCTACACAAAATTATCAATTTAAAAATTAGCTTATCATATTTGACCAAAAAATTAATTAATTTACCTCTAATCATTTAATCTGCCCAGCCTTTTCAACTGGCTGGCCAATTTCAATGTTCTCCTTTTAAATGAAAGCCATATTTTTTTGTGTGAATTACAAATAAAATAACATCATTATTTTTAATAATTAATCCACATTTAATTACAATTTTTTTTCAATTGAAACTACTTTCATGGCATATACATTTTTTAATGTTCTGGGCAGATTAAAATTCTACAACAATTAGGATGCTATCTTCTATAAACTCTCTTTCAGAAAATCATTTTGAACTTTCTATCTTTTGTTTGTGAAATAACTTGCTCTCACAGAATTGTCTGACTTGCTTGTACTATTTTGTAAAGAATTCTAGCTACTTGTAAAGCTCCTTTTCAAGTTTTCTATTTCAATATTTCTTCTCCAATAATTTTACTGTAGTCAGAATATCTGATAAATCATCATCATCATCAATAATTATCAATCCACTGCAGATTGAAGGTTTCTCCAAGATCAATCCATCTTCTTTGATCTCTAGACTCTCTTCTCCACTTCACCTCTGCACCCTTTCTTATTTCATCCATCCATCTCACATGTGGTCTCTTTCTGGGTCTTTTACAATCTCTTGGAATGCAGTTTAAGATGTTAATTGTCCATCTATTATCATCTTTTAACTCCAGTCTTTTAATTCTTTCAATGATATCAGTAACATCTGTTTGTTCTCTTACCTATGAATTGTTGTTTTGATCTTTTCTTGTTACTTCTAACATACATCTCTCCATACTTCTTTGAGTGGTCTGAAGTCTCTATATTGCTCTTCTATTAAGTGTCCAAGTCTCAGATTCAACAAGTAAGAACTGGTAAAACATATTTATCAAAAAACTACCTTTTCAAACACCTAGGCATATTTCCCTTTAATATTAAGTTATTTCTACCAAAAGCACTCCAACCAAGTTTAATTGTATGATTAATTTCATCCATTATGCTTCCATCTGTAGTAATAATCTGATCAAGATATTTGTAACTATTAATTTCTTCTAACTCAAATCAATCTTTATTTTTATCTTTTAAGAAAATCTATTGAACATTATTTTAGTCTTTTTAACATTTACCTTTAGTCCTACGTTCTTATTTTCATATGTGATGTTCAGATATTTTGCGATAATAGTTTAATAGTTATTTTCATATGATAACTCTTACAATATTTCCTGAAGCTCTAAATCATTATTTTCAAAAATGACTACATCATCTGCAAAATTCAAATGGTTTAAATAATACCCATTTGCTTTTACTCCTTTAGCTTCCCATCTTAATCTGCAAAATACTTCTTGCAGCATTGCTGTAAAAATTTTGGAGATATAGAATTATCCTGTCTTACACCCTTCTCAATGTTAATCTTCCTTAATCTTCCTAATATTATTATGTAATCTAATTGTTGCTGTTGCATTTTTATAAATATTCTTCAGAATATAACAATAACCAGGGTCTCTTAATAATCCAATGCTTTAATCACTGAAGAAATGCTTATAGAATCAATTGCCTTTTCATAATCTACAAACCCAAATGCATAATGACAACTCATATTCAAATAGATTCTCCTAATTATATATTCTTTATTAATTAAAATACTTTCCAGACATATCATGTATATTGATTTACTATTTACTATTTCTTTCTATTTAATAAAATGCATTGGAAATGTTTGATTTTCTGTGTCAATTTTACTTATCTTACTTTTGTAGCCATCCTAATAAAAAAATTAAATGCAAAATAATAACAATAAAATGAAATAAAATTCGAATTTTATTTTTGCTAGTTACATGTTTTTGAAAATTATTATAACAACAAACAAAATGCTGTCAGTATAGTCCATAGTCAAATAGACCACACAATTTGGATAATTTGTTAGAATATTGCACCTCTGATATAATAAAATAGAAATATTATAAAGATTGGAGAGAAAAAAAAATGTAGTTGAGAAAATAAATATTTTATTAAAAAGAAAAAGAAGTGAAAAGTTGTGTATATAATTATATTTATTTTATTTTACTGAGCTCTTGATTAAATATTTCCATGTTTACTTGCACGGCAGTTTGTATCTATTTAAAAAGAAGTTTTATACAGATGTAAAAATGTCTGGGGGCTAGATTGAGAGCTTTCAAGGACATAACTTGGTCTACTGGACAAAAATTCTCCACCCCTGCTCTACATTCATCAGACAAAATTACTTTTGTAATGATGTTAGAATTAACAAAACTATATATTCTTCAAAAAATATGATGTCAAAGAAATTGTTTAGCACAATATTTATCAAATAGCAAACTTACTTTAATTCTTTTTTTTTTTTTCATGTGTCAAATGCGTTGACTCGGGCCAGCTGCTTGGAAGGCAGCTATGCTAACGACTAGGTCACCAACGCTTGACTTCTATTCAGAATAAGTCACAAATATAATATTTTGTAGCCTAGTCAATCTTATTTTTTAGCAATAGAATTCAAAATTTAGTTTTAAAAATTGCATATTTAAATAGACTTAGTTATCAAATAATTGTAAATAACATTATTTTGTTGTTGTTGTTGAAAAAATGATTAAACTTAGCATCACAATGGTGTTATAGCGTAGTAAGTGAAAAATTATTGCTTAGAAAACTATGTGATGCTCAAGCAATAAAGAGGTAAGTAGGCTTTCATCCAGGATGCTTTGATTTTTGTATCTATCATACCATCTTTATAATAAAATTAATTTAGTACACATTGCATTAGACTGTAATGACATCTTGTTTCATTCATAGGCATAATGTAATCAATAATTTAGTTAGTGTATAGTAAATGATAATTTGACTCTCATACCTGGTTTAATATTTATTCTAGGGTCTCACATTTCAATTACTTCTTTAATCAGGCAAACCTCTTCATACAGTAGTGCCACCCTGTGCCAACCAAAGTAATCAATGGATGCCAGAAGGCTTGTGCATAAAATCCCCATCTAGTGCCTATTCATCCAATATTCCCAAACTAGTTTCTGGCTTGTGGCCTTTGTCAGTGAGAAGCCTTGGATCTGAGAGCACTGCACCTAGATCTTAGATTTTATGCACAAGCCTTCTGGCATCCATTGATTACTCTGGTTGGCACAGAGTGGCACTACTGTATGAAGAGTTTTACCTGTTTAATAACAGTTATGTGATGAAATAAGAGATGGTGATCATGTGATGTTTAGTACTTCTTTAATCATTAGCTTGATGTTTAAAGCTCATCAAAAGCTAATAAACTTTTTCCACTATTAAAATACAGAATGAAGATGATAACTATTTGACAAATGAAGAGTAATTATTATTGATCACAAATAACCAGTTTTGAAAAAATAGCAGGTTAATTGTAATTTATTTTCATAAATATTAACAGTTAACTGGGATATGTCACATATAGTAGTATGCTTAATCAATGTATGATCATTAACATTGCACTGTATATATATATATATATATATATATATTCATTCATTTAAAAATATAACAGCAAAGGTTAAAAATTTTATCTTAAAAAATAAAATAAAATACAAGTTATGAACTAAAACATATACAAAGCTAAATATTTTTTTATTTTCATTTCTCATAAGACAAGTGTCAATTTTATTTTTTGCCTATAATTTTAAAATTACTATTTTAATTTCAAAATTAAAGCAAACAGAACAAATGCTTTTTTTTTAAAACATAACTAGGGTAGCTTTTTTGCTTTTTAATCCATATGGTGGGTAAATGGGACTTACGGAATGATGATATTACTTTGGTCACTTTAGCCTATATTCACTTTCTTATGGCTATCAGCATGCTACTTTTGCATATGGTGTGTAAATGGGACTTCATGGAATGATGATATTACTTCGGTCACTTTAGCTTACATTCACTTTCTTATGGCTGTCAGCATGCCACTTTTGTATATGGTGTTTAAATGGGACTTCAGTTCCTGATGATATTATTTTGGTCACTTTAGCTTACATTCACACTCTTGAGGCTATCAGCAAGCTACTTTTGTATATGGTGTGTAACTGGGACTTCATGGAATGATGATATTACTTCGGTCACTTTAGCTTACATTCACTTTCTTATGGCTGTCAGCATGCCACTTTTGTATATGGTGTTTAAATGGGACTTCAGTTCCTGATGATGTTACTTCAGTCACTTTAGCTTACATTCACTTTGTTGTGGCTATCATCATGCTACATTTGCATACATTTGACAACAGAACTCAAAAGTAAAATATATAATAATTATTTGTTTTTAGAAAAAGGGAAGACATTAGTATTGTACATAAAATCTAATACAAATAAAATGATAAAGCCACTGATGAATAAATTATTTGTCCTTACCCCCACCTCCTCAGAGTGCTTGCAAGAGCATTTGCAAATGTTTTTTTCTCTGCTTGAACTAAAAAAATGATATATTCTCCATAATTTATAAATTTATGATTATTTTTACAAAATATTTGTAAATATTTATTTTAAAACATAAGTATTTACACTCAGATTTTATTCAAAAATATTTATTTTTAATGAAAACAAGTCAAGAGAAATGTTATAATGGTAAAGATTAATATTTTAATTGGCTGAAAAAGATACTCCATCATATTTCTATGGTAGTTATTTTTTTAATCATTTTTAAAAATAATTATAACTGGAATTATAAATTTTAGAATAACATTTCATTGCTTTATGATATCTTAATAAGAAATCAGATTTTACAAATGAAGTTAAAAACATATTTTCTTTTACTAAGCAAAATATTTTTATTGGCAAATATAAAATAAAAATTTTTTCTGATTAAATATTTCAGTTTATTATTTTATTTTCTATATTTTCAAAATTGAAATATTATTTTTTAAAATGATTTTCATTTATAAATTTGTATTTTTATGAAATTATTTGAAATTTGTGGAAATATAATGAAAAATTAATCAATAAAATAAGATTGTATTTTTATATTGGACTATTTCCAATATAATCACAAACATTTAGGAAAACAATAAAATAAGTTGTTAATATAATTCAAATAAGAAATGTGAAAAAATATTCAAAGTTAAAGATTTAAATCAGATTTCCAAAATAACTAATAATAAATATTTGACAGATTTTACTTTTAGAAAATAACTTGCTTTTTTTCTGTAAGCACTGCTAAAGAAATTTATGGAATCTTTTAATATTTTTAAAAAGGAAACCCTTTTTTTGAGAAATTTAATGAACAGTTTTTATGTCATCTCATTGATATTTTAAAACACTTAAGAATATTCATTTTCAACAATCAAAAATTTATTTTAATTGGAAAATATTAAAGATTTTAAGACTTCTCATTCGATAATTTAATATACAAAATTAACAAATCATATGACACACTTGAATGAGAAGTGTGTCATACACTTTGTTAATTTTGTATATTATTTTAATTGGATAAATCTCTGTTAAATTTTGATTTGCAATACACACTTTCTTGAATCTTTAAATTTTTAAATATGTTTTTTAACCATTAAGCATTATATGATCACTATCTCTTATACTAGCACATAATTGTTTATAAACAAGGCAAAACTCTCCATACAGTAGTGCCACCCTGTGCCAACCAGAGTAATCAATGGATGTCAGAAGGCTTGTGCATAAAATCCCTGTCTAATGCCTACTCATCCAATATCCCCAGACTAAGTGCCTTCTGGCATCCATTAATTACTCTGGTTGGCACAGGGTGGCACTACTGTATAAAGAATTTTGCCTTGTTTATGTTATTTTTAGTTGATCAATGATAATTTCTTATGCAAGAGTTAATATGACTTCAGAATATCATACTGCACCCTTAAATTTCAAATGATAACTATATTTAATTTACCTTTAATTACTACTAATTTTACAATTAAAGTATAAATATAACATTTTTTAGTTTTAAAAATATTTATGATATATTGTGAATGTAGAATCTGCAGTATGATAATCATATATTAATACATAATATAATAATGCTGAATATGGCTGCATATTTTAAAATCACTACTGCATTTTTTTGATTTGTATATATGTGAAAGGACAATAGTGCAAAAAGTTTATATTTTAAGCTTCCATCTCATGAAACTATGAAACTATTACTACATTATCATACAATTACTTAATCATAATTATAAAAGTTGTATTGAATGAAGATGCGAGCAGTAAGGATTTCTTGTAAAAAATACATATAACCAATTTAGAAGTTATCAAATCAAATATTTATTCCAAATTTTTCAGAAATATTGTAAAACCTTGTTAACTTCTTGCTAACATATAAGAAAAACAGTTCAGATCATTTTTTGTGATAAATATATACTTATTTCTATTCACAGCCATATATATAAACACAGAACAATGGATGTAAATAGAAATGGAAGAAACTGTTTCAAGTTCACAGACTAATTTTGAGACAATTGGTCATCATTCAGGAGACAGGAATTAATAGACAAAGAATTACATCCATTACATGAACTTTTTATTACTTGTTATTAAGCTATCCAAGTCAATATTAAGTAAGTTTAACAATATAAGTTGTTAAATCTAGAGAAGTATGTCTGAAACAAGTCATATATATATATATATATATATATATATATATATATATATATATATATATATATATATAGTAGCAGGCTCTTTATATATTACATATTGGTAATACAAGCTATATAGGTCATGTGATATATGACTGATTTTTACTATTATAATTTTGCTATTAGGGCTTTGGCTATATTAAATTGCTAAGCCTACTAATATATGGGATCTCTGAATTTAGTTCAGGCTCATATAGTTTCTTTGGTTAAAGAGCTGAGTTTGAAGACATGTAGGTGTCTGAAGATTTGGATCTTTTTCTTAATATTTAAGAATTAGATAAATGCTTGGCTTGAGTTAATATTTTGAATTTATGTCCTAGCTCCTCACTGATGAGAGCCATAGCTCGAAACCGGTCTGGGGATGGGGACCATCATAGATAAAAGCTTCATGTATTTTCTCTTGTAGCATTTATCATAAAAAAAAATTAAGCTTGTTTAGAGCTAGTAGCAGGCTCTTTATATTATATATATATATTATGATAATGTTATTTATAAAAATAATTTAAGTCCTTTGAACTATGGAAGGAGATTTATAATATCAAACAATCTTACATGACTCTTAATCTTTCTGAAATATATAGTCATGTGATCTATCTCTATTTATATTTTAAGATTTGATTCATGTCATCTACAGCTCTTTGCTTAAATAAAACTGTCAATGATGATATATATCATTGTTGTATAATGCAAAGTATGTAACCTAATACAAAAAAGGAGTTATTTCATTAATGAAAAAAAATTGAGCAACTATTCAAAAAAGTACTATGATTGAGTGTTAATATTAGATCATAACTTGTAATAGTTTGTCATTATTTGTCACTTTCTAAAAGAATAATAAATATAACAAGACATTGCTACAAACTAAGCAAAATAATCTTATTCTTTATAATACCAAGCTTGCATTTTATACACAATTAGTGAATCTATATCTAACAATTGATAAGCTCCGTGCTTTAGGAATTCTATCTTCCCATATTCATAACTCTTTACACTAGTAGTTAGTGAATGCCACCATAATGTATGCAAATTTATTCAATAATGTTTAAATGGCCCATTTTTTAGAGATAGTAAAGCAGTCTCTTCGGTTATTGCTTTGGGATCATCTGCGATAAAACAAGATTCCTTCAATTTGCATTTCATGTCATTGCACTCTGTTCACACTATCTCAGTTGAAGCTCGTTGGAAGGTGTCACCAGAAACCTTTTCATGCTCTACAAATATTGAACTGCCTTCAGCCTTAGTTCATGTTCTGTTTTACTATCTCTAAAAAGTGGGCCGTTTAAACATTATTGAATAAATTTGCATACGTTACGGTGGCATTCACTAACTACTAGTGTAAAGAGCTATAAATATGGGAACACAGAATTTCCTAAAGCACTTAGCTTATCAATTGTTATGTATAGCTTCATTAATTGTGTATAAAATGCAAGCTTATTCTTTAATTGCAAAAAATTAAATTCATGAATATAATTAAGATTTTTATATTCTTTTCTTCAAAATCACAAATATTGTTATTAAAAAATTATTTATTATAGAGATCAAGCAAAAATGCAAATAAAAGTAAAGTGTAAAAGTAAGATAATAAATTATTAAACCAATCTGAGAAAAGAAAAGACTACAAGAAGTCTAAATTTAATTAATAACAACAAATAAACAAAAGTTGATATTCTTATAAATTAATTCTAGATAAAATTAAGTGACTAACATAACATTGTGCATTTAAAAAATAATACACAAGTAATAATAAATATATTTTAATGAACAAAAACTAGAAAGAACAAAGTCTATATTATTTGGTCATCAACAGCAAATCACAAAAGAAATAAAGAATTTATTCCCCCTCCCCAATTTCTGCATCATTTCTTAATAGATTCTGTGTTGGCATTTTAAGGGTAATTACTGTTGAACTATTTCCACCATCAACTAGCCCCACCTCCACTCCTTACAGACACTTGGGCAATCCTCCAACTCCCATCCTCTGTCATAGGACTCAATCACGAAGACATGCATTTCGGACTGGCCTGGACTACACACAGTTTCCCCTTTCCACTTCTCATTCCCTTTTCACATGTTTCCTTCCCCTCTTACCATATTGCTCCTGAAATTTCAATTTATCTTATAATCACTCCCTTGAAACCTTTTCTAACTGTATCTGTTTTTGTTTTTTTTATGAATAAACGTTCATCACTGAGGAAAGAAAAAAACTATTTCCACCATCTAATATTAAATATTAAATGTCTTTAGAAAAATTCAAACTTTATTTAAACTTTCTAAATACATTCAACTGTTATTAATAGCACAGAGGTTAGTATATAACACATTTCAAATGGTACTCATTTTCTTTTCTTCAGTATTGTTGGGCTCCCCATGCTAGTACACTCTGAAGAAGAGAAAATAATACTATTCACAATGTTGTGTATGCTATTACTGGCAATTGAATTTATTTGGAAAATTTAAATAAAGTTTAATTTTTCTAAAGAATTCAATATTTAATATTATATGATGGAAATAGTTCAATATATAATTAGCATGACTCTGTATTTATTTCTAGAATAAATATTTGTGTTTAAATCAACATATATTCTTTTAATAGCAGTGAATTATTGGGAAAAAATACATTTAATTTACTTTAATTATAGAGCAATCTTTGACTAGCACACATTTTAGAAGCTCCATAAATTTTATGGTAAATGTCTAATATTAATATGAACTGGAACAACTATTAGTTTTAAGCTTATATTATATTCAGTATGTTTATTATCTTTCTGAAGACAGTTTAAGATTTTTAGCCAATAGAATTGGTCATTATTGGGGAGAGAGAAGATATAAAAAACAAAGATTAAAAACTAATAGTTTATCATTGTAAATAATTTGCTTAAATTTTTTAATTATTTTAAAAATAATTTCAAATCTGTGAATTAAATTGTTAAATCTTAATTTTTTATTATTATTAAAAAACAAATAATTTATTAAACAAGAAAAAAATTGTTACAACTATTAAATTAAATTTACATGACGTTGAACTAGACTATCTTTTGCTTCAAAGAAATCACACTGGTTTTATTCCCAAACAAGTTCTTTCCTTGTAATTTCGGGGTATGCTTTGAAAAATTGTTTATAAAAAAAAGTACCTTATTCCATGTGTTTTGAAATAAATTTGAAAGCGTGAGCATTTTGTCTCTGTCTTTAATTTTTTTTATTACTCCAATGTAGGCATTTATAGCACTAAGGGCCTTTTGTTCAAAGATAAATTGGCATTTGAAAATCCAGATCACATTTATAAAAACAAATCAATTATTTAAAGAATTCTTTAGGAGAATTCTGAATTATTATTTTTATATTAATTAAATAAATATTCCTTTCTTTATATAGTAAACTATGCAATAATTTATTCTTGACTTGACCTTACAGTTTCGACTGCCTAATAGCCTTCTTCAAAGTTATTATTATTGTTATTATTATTTTTCATATCATTTCTGCTGCTTGCCATGTTGGTTATTTTTATAATAATGAATATATAGGATTTAAAAAATACATCTAAAGACTTCATATCATATATATCAAGTGAACATGTAAGTTAAATAAAGCTAAAAATAACTGTAAATAATGAAAGAGAGAAAATAAATACATCATTGAAAAATATTTCAATAATAAGTATAAATCAGGGCTTAGTGATTGTAAAATATTTCATCAGTGTTAAAGGAAGCATCATATTATAATCAATACATTGATGTTTATCTGACAAACAATTTGAAATTTTTAATACATAGTTAATGATAGATAGATGCTCATTGTACCAATTAATACTTGAATAATATAGCTATGTAAGTAAGATAAAGTAAAAGAGAAAAACATCCATTATAAACTTATCATAAATAAAAAAAAAAAAGCTTGTTTAGAGCTATTAGCACGCTCTTAATTTTACATATTTGTAAGTGCAAGCTATATATAAGTCATGTGACATCTGACTTGTTATTATTACTAATACTTAATAAAGAAATTTAATTCCTGAAATATTAAAAGTATCAAAAAAGGGGGAACAGGGATTCAATATATAATGAGCTATCCTTGGAAATAAACTTCAACAGTAAGGATAATCGATTAAAAACCATGCAGTATTTAATAAAGGAAAAAAAAATTAAAGATATATACTGTAAATAATTTTATACTAATATGCAGCTTACTACAAAAAAAAAAAAGCACTTTTTCCATTTTCTGTTCTGGCGCCATCTAGTGTAAGCTTGAATAATCATTTATTATTTAAGAATAGTGCAATTAAATCTCCAATCTGATTTGATTTATTGAATTTTACCTTTATCAACAAGGACTTGATATTCAAAGTCACTTAGGTACTTACAATCATTTTTAAAAGAAATCTAAAGACGCTGAAACCAAGGAAAGGAGAAATACTTTTTAAAAAAATTATTTTTTTTTTTAAAAAATAGATTGTTACACTTAAAAGCAAAATCAAAAAAGTTATGTTTATATATTATTTTCGCGGAATATCAAACTTTGTTTACATTAACTAGGAATGCTTAATTATGTATTTGTTTTTACAGATGTTTTAAAATAAAAAATCTTAAATTGATTTTCTTTTTTTTTTCAGAGCCAAAAGCAATTTTACAGTTTATTACAGAATAAAAGTAAAAATATTTATGGAAGTAAAATCTAACGATTACTGTGATAAATTTTCGCTTTTTAATTTTTAATTTTTGCTTAAAAGTATTATTTTAAAACTATATCAGTATAAGCCAAGAGTTTAAAAACGGAATTACCAAGAAAGGAAGGAGAAAAAGAAAATCAAGCTTGGAATCTTAAGTATTTTGCCTTAAGATATTTATCATAATTGTAAATTCTAATTTGTTTAAAATATCTTTTAATATATTGTAAAATATAAAAAAAAATTCTAGTTGTATAAATAAGTATACGCTGTATACATGAGTACACTTTTTAAATTTATAGATTAAAAGCTATCAAGTAGACTTTTGATAATTATCTAGATATAGAAAAAAAAAATCATGAACTCACGGTTTATATACGTGACATCTCTTTATTAATGGTGAAGATTATATATTTCGGTAGTGTTTCTCTTTTATGATCAAGATATCAGCACATATTCAAGCAATCTAGATGATTTGGACTTTGTTTTCCCACTGCTATATATCCCATCCTTCATTATATAGATGTAAACATATTTGACATAACCATGACTTAAGTTTTAAATGCAAGGAAGAAAAAAAAAGATATCTGATCAATAACAAACTTAGCTACCAAATATTGATCAGTAAATAGTTGTATATAATTATTATTACCTACAAAGTATAGAATCCAAATTAATCAAGGTTGGTCAAATGAGTATTGATACAATAATTGAACATACAAAACAAAACTATGATACAACATCCACAAAGTAAGGGTGGTTCATACTCTTTTGGTTATTATCTTATGGTTAAACTTATCTTTAATAATACTTAAAGACATATTTATCATTATTACATGGATAATAACACTGGATATGAGCCAGCTATTTGAAATAATTATGCCTTTGAAAAATATTTAAATTTTACTCATTTTGAACTCAGGTTCTGTGCACAATAAGTTAATATACTAAATATGAATGTTTGCTTTTAAATGCACTTTCATTGATGTAATAACTGGACTAATAATTTTATCCTTTTTTTTTTTCAACATTTATTAGCATTACAATCTTTTTTGGCAATTCTAAAGTGAATAAACACATATTTATTTGACTTATTCATTTCACTTTTATATGCATAAAGAATTGATAAAATCAGATAATTTATTGCTGAGAAAAAATATTAATATATATTTAAAATAAATTTTACAAAAATAATTATATATACTAACTCCTCCCCCATCTACAAAGTTTAGTCCCAAGTTTTGTCATGTATTCCTAAGTTCATAAAATGATAGTCTTTCATGTAGTACTAAACACATTCAAATTTTTTTTAAAAAAAATTCATTAAACATTCAAATTTCTTGAATTTATTATTTATTTTAGTCCAATAACTCTATTTAAGTGAATGTAATGGAACAAACAGGAAAAGAAATATTAAAAAAATAATAATATATAAAATATAAAATTTTAATCAATTGATAAATTATAACTAAATCAAAATAATGGACAACTTGTTGATCTATAACTAAATTTAATATCACCTAATCAATTTTGTTCTAATATGAACCTTCTCCTCACACCAGGGGTCCCCAACCTTTTTGCACTTAAGATCACATTCCATAATACCGGCCAGGTGGCGGGCACCATTTATTTTTTATCTGGGCATAATTGCTTAGATATTCTTGACTTCGTTTAAGGAGAAGCCACAGTTCATCACATCACATGTAAATTTATAGTTGGATATTGTTAATAATACACATAATATACAAAAAAATATTTATTTCAAAAATAAAATTTTAACATTTAATTGACGTTTATATTTTTACGCTGTAAAAGTATAGTATGCCCTACAATTTGATTACAATAATTCATAAAAAAATTTCAAAAATTAAATTTATTTGTATCAGATAAATAATTTTTTATCGTGTTTGGATAGTGGCGGGCATACATAAAATGGTCTATGGGCCCATGGTGCCCGAGGGCATAGGGTTGGGGACCCCTGCCTTACACCATCTTTTAAATGTATCATGTGACAAAGAATGTTCTACAGCTTTACACACTCTCTAGTGGTCATCACCAGAAATAAATTCATAAAATATATTTATATTTTAAATTTACACATACATAATTTACTGAAAAATGATTATAAGAAATGAAATAAATGTTACAATAAATGTTTTTATTTACTTTAGACTAAAAAATTGAAAAATAATTGTTTCTTTAATCACAATTATGGAGTTTGTATCTAACTGGAAATAAAAATGTGGAGTGTTTAGAAATCAATTCAATTATTCATTGCAAAAAATAGTTATTGAATTACTTAATTTCTGGAATCCCACACTTTCATTTCAAGTTAAATATAAAAACTCCAATTGTGGTTGAAGAAACAATAATTTTTTGACTTTTTAATCCATAGCAAATAAATAAAAATGTTTATTATAAAATATTATTTATTATTTTTAAGTTTCTAGTATTCATACAGTAAATAGAAACATTTATTATAAAATATATTTGGATATTTTTTTGCAATTATTTCAATTCAAAATTTAAGATGAGATTAAAACTATATCACACTCTACTTAATTCTTGAAAATCATTTACAATATTGTTTTGCTTATGACGAAAGTGTTTGAATTTTTAAAAATCAACTTTTACTATCAAAACAAAGTAAAATTTCATATATTGTTTTTTTAAAAAAGGAAGTTTTTACAACCAAGAGAAATCAAGATTTGCTTCTATTTTTATTTTAAACGATCAATATAATACTTTTCAGTTCAAGGTTTTTTTCTTTTAAGTATATATACACTGCTCTCTCACACATATCACTGAAAACTTACAGAATTGATATCAACATATTTGAAATTCGATTGGCCAATCTTTCTGCAGTAAAAAAACCAGGGAGGGGGGCATTCTAAAATATTTCATTCTTATAATGCATTATCATCAATTTATTATAAATATACAAAATTTGGAAGAAAATCCATTTGATAAAACTATATTAAATCTTGATTTCACATTTTTTTTCCTAAATAAAGAAACAGATTTTAACTTAAATAAATAAAAGTATTTAAAAAGCAATTTTTTTTTTCTAAGACTATTATTATTATTATTATTATTTACTAAAAAAAAACAACTAAATAAGTTTGATCAGCATTTTAAATAAGGAAGTAAAAAAGGGAAGAAATTAATCAGTAAAAATAAATTGTTTTGATTTATTATTTAAATTATTGTCACATAAAAATTTTCGCACCTTTATAAAAATTACAATCCACAGCAATGGAAAGATTTATATTATTATTAATAAAATAATCTTATGCAATATATAAAAAATATTTATATATACAGACTATTGAGAGATACTTAAAAAAATAAAGGATTTAAGATGAGGGATAAATCCATTGTTGATGTTTGTATGAATGACATTTGAAATCAGAGGGTCCAGCAGTTGCAGTGTGAATTTAAAAAAAAAAATCACATTTTTATCTTTTTCATTGACAGCTGAAACCACAGATATGAAATTAGTGATATGGTAGAGGGATTGTTATATATATAAACTATATGTTTAAATTTTAAAAAGAAGCATCAAACATGGGTTTATTGAACTCATTTAAATTTGTAATACTATATATATATCTTGATATATTTTCTCAGGAAATCACGTATGATTAAACACTAAAATAAGAATACAGCAATTATATTTCAGTATATTATATTGCCTTTCCATCTGTTCTTTTTTTTTTCATTTCAGTCATGCATACAGAGCATACAGAGTGAGAAATATCCTAGCTCTTTTATGATATAACCAGATTTAGGCATTGATAAGTACCAGTTTATATGCAAAATTTAGAGCCATAGACATCTCTGTCAGTTGTATGGTTTTCTATTTCAAATTTTGGAAGACTTGCCTTGACTAATAATTCATTTTCTTTATTAAAAATATATCTAGGAGTGAAATTGAGAACTGAATTTGCCTAGAATGAACGTAAAGTGGAGCTGCAATAAATATATTTTATTCCAAGTCTCCTTATGTATGTTGTACATTTTATGTAATAGCTCTCATTTTGTTGATGGGCTTTGACTACTAACATACATATTGCCTATTGAAGTACAAGTGTACAGTAGTTTTAATATGCACATACATACATATATATAACATTTTTATGTGTATAGTATGCATATATGAATTGAGATTACAGTATATATGAATTGAGATTACAGTATAAACAAAAAAAATAATGCAGTTATTAATAATAAATTGAGAGAGCACATTTACATATGCATCTACCATGATCATCATTTCATATGCTTACACATGCTGTTAATAAGAGTATGAAACTTTCTATATAGTAGTGCACCAAGTGTAAGCCTTCATAATCAATGGATACAGGATTTGTGCATAAAATCCAATTCAGATCTATAAGACTATACCATGTGAATGAGCTTGGGTTGGAAACATTACAGTGTTTTCATCTTGGGGCTCCTAGCTTTATAATTAACCAAATAGGTAAAAGGTGGCTTCTGGAGGTTGCATTAGATCAAGAGATCTAGGTGCAGTACTCTAAAATCCAAGGTCCCTCACTGATGAAAGCCACAAGTTAGAAACTAGTCTGAGGATGTTGGATAAGTAAGCACTATGTGGGGATTTATGCACAAATCTTCCTGTATCCATTGATTATGAAGGCTTACACTTGGTGGCACTGCTGTATGGAGAAATTGGGTACTCTTATTAAGAACCTGTGTAAGCACATGGAATGGTGATTCTGTGGTTTTGATGGTTTCTACTTATCCTGACCATAGGATCAATGGTGACTATGGTTTTTGATAAACCAAGACACTAAAATGTATAGGTGCCGAACTGAGTTCAGATCCATAAGATTATGCAAGCAAATGAGCATGGGCTGGAAACATTATATTTTCATCTTGGGCTCCTAGATTTATAGTTAACCAAATAGATAAAAGGTAGCTGCTGGAGGATTGCATTAGATCCTAAGTCTAGGTGCAGTGCTGTCAAATTCAAGGCTCCTCATTGATGATAGTCACAAGCTAGAAACCAGTCTGGGGGTGTTGTATGAGTATGCACTAGATAGGGATTTTATGCATAAAAAATTTTCTGCATCCATTGATTATGAAGGCTTGTACTTGGTGGCACTACTGGATGGAGAATTTGGTACTCTTGTTAATCAAAAACTTATTGTACTAAATTTTCTTTTTAAGTTCTCTATTCAAAGTCATAATCAATAACAATTATTGTAGAAATTTGTGCAAACTCTAGTAAGAAAAGGGTTTGTCATTAAGAAACCTGCAACACATTTTATTCTCTATCATTACTGACAATCATTGGACTTACAGCATGATGAATAGTGATTAGATTGGAAGCCTTTGTTGTGCAGTTAATTTGAACTCTGCCTGTATTACCTATTTTGTTATTTTTGTTTGAATGCTACCAGATTACACATATAAAAGCATTAAGAAGAAAACCAATGGGAGTTGGGTGTATGTGTGTATATATGCTTTATTGCTTTTCTTTTTTATTATGATTTGCTTTCTATTTTTTGTTACATAACAATTGAGTATTGTTGAGTTAAACGCTTGAGTTGTTTTAGAAATTTGAAGTTATTAATAATCCCAAATCCAAAATGATGTTTTCAATTGATATTCTTTTTCATTTTGCTTTTATGCAGAATTCCAATTATTGTATTATTACTTTAAAGAAAAAATTCTTTATTAATATTATTTTAAAACAAATGCATTATTATTATAGCTGTTTATGATTTGTTATTTAATTTTACTTGCTTTTAATTTTAACGAGATATAAAAAGGATTTGTTTAGATAACGAAGAATGAAGAAGTTGTGTTTGTGTGTATATACTAGAAATTATAAAAGAAAATATTTTATTACCAGGAAATTTTCGGGATGATTAACGACAGCAGAATAAGTGAAAGTGAAGACAATTGTGCGTTAGCCTATATATCTTGTTTAATAAAATGGTTTTTTTTTTTCATGTGTCAAAGCATCGACCGGGAAGCGAACCCGAGACAACGACTTGTAAGGCGGCTGTGCTGACCACTCTACCACCAACGCTTGACAAAAAAAAAAAAGATTTTTTTTTAATGGTTTCAAATAAAATCTTTAGGGTAAAAATGTGATCACATTAAATAAAAAGAAAAAAACGTTATGACATCAGTTTTGAGGCTCTTGATCCTTTTCTTTTCCAGACAATCATAAAATTGTTTATCAGCAAATGAAGTCATCAAGAAAATGGTCAGATGATTATTATTTGGTGAGTTGAGAGCTAAAGACTCAGATTGATGTCCAACTTCCGGGTTTTTAAAGTCCCATGATCTCTTAAACAACTAATTATTTGATTAGTACGTGTTGGAATAGTCACCAGAAAACAAAAGGATTGTAATATAATTATCAGATCCTACTTTATTTTTATTCTTTTAATCATTACTTTATTTTATATATGTCAAAGCATTATCCGGGAAGCAGGGCCAGTTGCTTGGAAGGCAACTAAGCTAACCGCTAGGCCACCAACACTTGACAATCATTACTTTTGTTTTGGAACACTTATAAAATTTCAACAATTTTCACCACTTTCACTTCCTTATAATTATTACTCTTCAAGATTTTCTAGATGATCTTCAACAACACCTCCATGTCCACACAAAATTTATTCATTTACATCATTATTTTGTTTTTCATAAGAATATTTGGCTCCGTTGGTGAAAATTAATTATAAAAACTTTTTTTCTATCATCATTCACTCTTTTTGCAATTTTAATTTTTTAGCCAAAATATTTTATTTTATTTTTTAAATGGTTTATTTCTTTGGATCAAGTCTTATAATCAATTTCTAATTTACTTTTACCAAACAGATTTTCTTCAATGTTTTCCTGAAGGTTTGTGATGATGGTGTTCTAGCTGTATTCTTATATTGGACTATTTCCATAATCTAATATGTGTATTAAATGTCTTTAGAAATAACTTTATTTAAATATTCCAAATACATTCAATGGTTAGTAATAGCACATCGAATAACACAATGTTTCGAGAAGTATTGTTCTCCCTCTTCTTCAGGTGCTGTTGGCCTGGATTCGAACCTGAATCCTTAGATTCTTGAGTATTATAATTTTAAAGTAATTTTAAATAAAGTTAATTTTTTCTAAAGACATTCAATACACATATTAAATGGTGGAAATAATCCAATATAAAAATAAAATTAGATTTTCTTCAAATTTGTACACCTTTGCTTTCAATGACAATGTAATATAATAAGGCAAGTTATAGAGTTGTCCAGCCCAACAAGTGTTGGTGGAGCACAATTAAAACCGCATTCAAATCAGTTCAGTAAATTTTGAGTCATGCGCAATAAATGACACTATCTTAAAAAAAAAAACCATTTTCATTTAATTTGAGAACTAATGTATTAAAAAGCAAAGTATTGAAGAAATTTTAGGGGCATTAACTTTAAGTTAATTAAAATAGAAAGAAAAAAATAAAGGATGAAATGTTAATTAATTTGTTTTTGGATTGTTTGTGGAGAACTTGTATTTTTATAAACTGCTGCCTAAATAAAAACCAAAATCTTATAACAGACTTAATCTATTCCTACTATAAATTTAATACATATGTTCAATATAGATGAGAATAAAATATTTTAGGATTGTCCACCCTAATATTATTGGCAGGCCATAAATTTAATTCCAATTTCTGGAAATACAGTGATATTACATTTAAATATAAACAGCTTTTTTATTTATGATAATGATTTCAAGAAAATTATGTAATGCAAAGATAGAGTTCTTAATAATAAGTTTGTTAAAAATACCCAAATCCTAAAAAAATATTTAAATGACTTTTATCTCATTTGACGACTAACGTGCTAAAAAGCAAATATATATATATATTCATGAACCACAGTTTTGGTTGTTTAAATATAACTTTAAATATAATTATGGGGCAGCTATAAATTAATTAATTCAATCAATAATAAAATATTTTGTTTGAATACAATAGTCCTAAAAAAATTTCAAATTAATTAATTTATGGATGTCCCATGATATTATTTAAAGTTGCATCTAACAACCAAAATTGTGGCTCAAAAAAAAAATACTTTTTGTTTTTTAATGCATTAGTCAGTCAAATGAAATAAAAGTATTAATATATATTACTTACTTCATCAATAACTAATTCATCAATGTATTTCTGAAATAATTTTTTAAGGTTTATATTTATAATATTGATATAAAAATTGATGATATATATATGATTTCTATCTTCATTTGTATTATAAAAATTTGATTATATGCAAAGATTGGTATTATTACAACTCATCCATTTTTCTACATTTATAATGGCCATATTCTAAAATCATACCCTGCTGTTTATTAATGCTATGATTTTGGCTTCATCAGCCAAAAACAGCCTGAGATAGAGTAAATTTTCTATAATCATTAGGGAATAATCTTTTCTTAAACCAACATTCAAAATGTTGATATATATATAAAATACATATTTTGCAGGTTCATCCATGTTAAAAACTTTTAATATTAATCTACTGACGTTTCAACACTCTCACTCCATACTATAGATTCAGGTCATAAAATTGATTTTTCTAGTACCAGGATCATATCCAGATGTGATAATCTCAACCAATGCAAAATTAGAGAAGCCATTGAGATACTTAAAAGGCCAGATTGTATCAATAAGCGAGATGATACATGCAAACTTCCTCCTATTTGGAAAGATTTTTTTAAAAAACATTTCTAAATTTAACATTTTTGCTATTGGTGGAATTTTAACGTTTTATTCAAATCAGTGATTGTAGCGCCTCTACAACCGTCTTTCTACCTTTTATAAATCTGTGGATGGCTTGTGTGACCAAGTCGAAACGTCAGTATATTAATATTAAAAGTTTTTAACATGGATGAACCCGCAAAATATGTATTTTATATATTTAACCCGTGCAAATCTTCGTTTTAACATATATATATATTACAATTAGTGTAAGAAAATAAAACCATTGTAGAATAAAATTTATTTTTATATAAAAACTGTAGGACTATCTAGCAAAGGCATTTACTAGTTTCAAATTTTTATAACAATATAACACAAATACTGATCTGTTATATAATGACTATACATATATATTTCCAAAAGCACTCTGATTTAAAAAAATAACACTTGTTATTTGCAATGTTTTTCATAATATTTTCCTCTGGAATAATCTTATATTCAGATAAAGTGAACTAACTTTCATAAAAATAGCGATCATTGTGACAAATTTCCAATCTAATCTAAAAAAACAAGAGTTTTCTTTTAAAACCTCTGTGTCATGTGACCATGTGTGAAAAACATATATTTTTCAAACTAGGTAAAATATTAATAGTGTATTTAAAAATATATTTTATAAAAATATCTTTTTTTAATTTGAACAATAATGCACTAAAAAACCCAATATATATATTTTTCTTCAATCACAATTTTTGTTGTTACATGAAATTTGAAGTAAAAGCATGGGGCATTCAAAAATTAATCAATTAACGGTATCCCATACATTTATTTCACATTGCATATAAGATAATAAACATCACATGCCTACCACTTCTTATCCTTATGTATAACTGTTGTTAAAACAGGCAAAACTCACTATACGTATTGCCACACACAGCAAGCTAGAATAATCAATGGATGCCAAAAGGCAATATGTATAGTGAGTTTTGCCTGTTTTAACAAGTTATACACAAGCATAAGAAATGGTGGTCATGTGATGTTTATTGGCTTAATGCCAATTCTGCCTAATAGGATAGTGGTGGCTATGGTTATTAAAGAACCAAAGACACCAAAATGTATGGGTGCTGAACTGAGTTCAGACCCATATGACTATATAAGCTAATGGGCTTGGATTGAAAACATTACAGTGTTTTTAGTTTGACTCATAGTTTTGTAGTTAAGTGGAGATAAAAGGTGGCTGCTGGTGGGTTGTATTAGATCCTAAGATCTAGGTGCAGTGCTCTCAGATCCAAGGCTCCTCACTGATGAAGGCCACAAGCCAGAAACTAGTCTGGGGATATTGGATGAATAGGCACTAGATGGGGATTTTATGCACAAGCCTTCTGGTGTCCATTGATTACTCTAGCTTGCTGTGTGTGGCAATACGTATAGTGAGTTTTGCCTGTTTTAATTACATATAAGAACCAAAATTGTGGTTGAAGGAGGGGAAATATTTTTTTTTGCTTTTTAGCACATTTTGATCAAATTAAATCAAAGTGTTTTTTATAAAATATTTTTTATATATTTTTATTTTTTAGTATTGAGATATTTTGCAATGAATTTTCTACATTCAAATTTAAAAGATATCAATCAATAATGTTACTATATTTACAGTACACCTGGGTCTCTTTTTACGTGGATTTATTTAACGTGATTTTGAAGTTACGTGATTCACGTTTCTCCGGAAGTCGAACTCCAATAATACGCTATTACTTTAAATAATAAATTTCACGTATATTGAAAGTAATAGCACATTATTGGAATTCGACTTTCATCTTAGTAATTTCAATATTTTCAGTGCTTTATAATAGTAAGATTTTATGCAATAATGAAATTAAAATCATGATTTCCACATTTTATGTATACACACATTAAATTTTACAAGATTATAATGTAAATTTGTTCAAACATTGTGCGTGTTAATTTTGCATTTTAAATCACATTCTGTTTTTGCTTTTTAAAAAAGAACGTAATCAATTATTAATCATTTAGTGTCTGCAAGTTTATTTTTAAAAGGTGAGTAATAGCAGTGGGCACAATTAAAATTGAAAATTAAAAAATTAAAGACAAAAATAAGAATTTAATTTTTAGTTGTTAGATTAATTAATAATTACGTTGTCACCAGAAAACCATTAACACAACATGAGAGTGAAGTTGGCACTAGTTGTATTTCCTTTTGTGAAGAATCTGATTTTTTTCCAGTTTGCAAACGAACCTGTTTATCGGCAAATAGTGATAATAATTAAAACGTGTATAAAAAAATGTAAATTACTGTAAAATATGCATAAAAATATATTGTTTTGAATAAAATTAAATATTATAGTTAAAAAAAGTTTGTCTTGTATCAATTTTTTTCAAATTTGAAATTTTTTATTAGTCATATTTTATTTCCTTATTTTTTTTTGGTGTAAATTTTAAAGTAATTTTACATTGGTGCTTTGCTTTTACACAATTTTTGAAAAATCACAGTCCATATCCCCCCTTTTTCAAAGTAAGTTATGTATATTTTTGCGCGTGTTTTCTGAGCAACCTATCTATCACATAAAACGAGACCCAGGTGTATTTGAAATGAAATCATAATCATTACAAATTATTTACAAAATTTTTTGTGTATAAATTCAGCTTTTAAAAAAGCAATCAGAGAAATTAAGATTTCATCCTTCATTACTTTTTCTTTCTATTTTAATTAATCATTAAAACATTTTAGTGATGTAGTCATGAAACTCAACGAAAGCTTATTTTTAAAAAAATGTATTGCATCATTAAAAACTTATTGAACCAATACCTTGATATTCAACCTACCAATATCATTAAAATGGGAAAATAGTTAGATAATTGTGAATTATTACATTATCATTGTTACTTTGATGCATGTACAAAATTAGAAGAAATTCTGTTCAATAAAAGTGTGTAAAAAAATCTGTTACAAGATTTGACCCAAACAAATGAGAAGCAATTCTAAATTAAATAAAAACATAAAAAAAAAACAAAAACAAGAAAATTATATTCTTACTTGATTAAATGTTGTCCAACATAAGGATTCCAGTTATACTGGCTATTGATAAAAGTAAACTTAAAATTTTACAAATTATTTGCTAGAAAGTCTAGTATTTTTATCTGTACTTTTTAATAGTCTTATTTATGATTAGAAACTACAAATAGAAAGACCATTTATACTGATAACATTGCTTTTCATATTCAAATAATTTTGTTTAATTTCTAAAAATAATAGTTGTAGAATAATTACATCACTATATTACCATAGTAACAATTAAAATCGTAAAGAAGTTATAGTTAACAAGTATCAGTTCTATAAATAATGTAGATTTGCATTAATTAATTTAAATAATTAACAGTCTCACTATTAGCTGCATTAAGATATAATGACACAGATATCACATTCATCTTAGGGCACTATTTATAACATTCATTTGCCATTTGCCAGTATAAACTGGAACTAAAATATATATTTGATTCGCTACATTAAAAAAAAAAATGAATATATCATTACCATACAGGGAATCTAATACAAATGATACACTAATTGTGATTGGTAGATTTTTTGTTCTCAGAGTGTTATTTCTTTTTCTTAAAAAAAAAAATTATATATTTTTCATAGTTTATTTATATATTTAAGACTACTTTTGCAAAATATTTTACAAATATTTATTTTACGATATTTATGATAAAGTTAAATTTTATTTAAAAATGTTTGATTTGAAACAAGACAAGTTAAAAAGAATATAAAATAGAAAATTATGATTGGCTGAAAAAGGAGGCCTCTTTTATGCCCATAGTAAGTATTTGGGGGCACATTTTAATAATTATAAGTAGAATTTAAAATACAATTTTATTGCTTTATAATGTCTTAACAATTCATTCTGATTTTAAAATTGGAATTAAAACAAATTTTCTTTTGATCATAAAAGTTTTTTGTTCAGGAATTGCAAAGCAACAACAACAATAATAAACCAATAGTCATTGTTCTAGTTATGTATTTCTTTTTTTTTTCATATTTTCAATGTTGAAATATTTTTTTTTTTAATGTTTATCTTTGGTAAATTATATTTGTAATAAATAATTTAAAACTTATGAAATATAGACTAAAAGTTTTTTAAAATAAAATGTTTCAAATATAACTAAATGGTTTCTAGAAGCTGCCAAAAAAGAGCTCTAAAGACTTTGTAGTCAAAATATAATGGAAGTGATTTTATTTATGCATAAGATATAAACATTTTCATGTAAATATCCCCCCCTTCCCATAATTTCTCAATTTTTATATTCTCAGTTTCAATTGAAATATAAAAAAATAGTAAATATAAATATTAAAAAAATTAAAAATGCAAAAAAAAATTGCTATATTTTAGTTTTTTGTATGAAACTGTTCTCAGTACATACGTAGAATGTAAGCACACACATTATGAAAGATTTCACCATATATTACAACAAAGTGTCAAATATTTTTATACTCACACTTTTGATATCATCAACTTTAAATAAATTTATTAGACTAAAGATGATCATATCATTCATAATCTCAGACATCAAAGTGTATGTGTAAGAAAATTATCACTTGTAGATCAAGTTGTAGTAATTTGATATTGGTAAACACTGAACAATTGATTAAGCCATGTGCCAGGTTGTGATTTGGGACTACTGAAGATATTAGTTTAGAATGAAATGCATTTGGGAGTAAGAAGATATCTGAATAGCTCTACTGCTAAGAAGTCCATAGGAAGTTTAAGCATCAAAAGTACCAGAAATTAGAACCAATCCTAATACCTTACATTTCAGAATATGACACTCTACCATCATCCCAAATTGCATAGGGCAAAATATTTACAACTTTCCTGCTTAAAATTTCCACAAGAAATTCAAGTGATTAAAGTGCCAGCATTGGTATCGATTTTAGGATCCCACATTCCAGAGTCGGATCCTTTACCTCTGTAATAAACTGCACAAGATATTTTTGAGCCACCCCCCTTCCAATATCTTTATACATATCTTTCAAGAATATGTAGAGAAATATGTTTTAAGATACCTATATTGCATATATATAGAAGTATATGCATCAAATGTACATATAATATTCACTACTATCCATAAATTTCAATATTTGTGACATGGTTTGAAACCAAATGCCATAGATAGAGACTATTTTATATTATATTTAAAAATGAATTAAACAGAATTTCTGATTAATCAATTAAATTATAAAATAAAATCAATATCTGCACTTAAATGCTATCCTAAAAAAACTATTAACGAATGTGTATTTACTGAAGTTTATTGCTTTCGAGAGCAATATATATATAGACAATAAATTTATTTAAATATATGTAAATTATATTGCCAATTTCTTCAACAGGGAAAAGCAGGACGCATTTATATTCATGGCATTAAGGTTGTTGGCTATATGACATGCCTCATACCTTTGATCCCATAGCCACCAACATTGCATGCATCATTAACAAGTCTGAAGATAAATCAATCTTCCTCGATCACCAAAACACAATGGCCCATGCATTTGACCCATAGCTGCCAACATTGCATGCATCAAGCGAAATGATTCAAGCTGAAAAATTTAAGATGGCATGGCATATAGTCAACAACCCTAATGCCACGAATCCTGTTTCCCCTGTCAACAAAATAGAGAATATAATTTACATACATTTAAATAAATTTACTGTCAATATATATATATATATATATATATATATATGCATGCACCCAATCATTCAAATCTCAATGCTATGAATATGATAAGCTTCAGTAAATATGCAAACATTAATAGCTTTTCTTAGGATAATGCTTAGTAAAGATATTTATAAATTACAGTGGTATAAGAAAAATTACATTTAAAAAAAAAAAAATTAAGAAAAAATAAATTCAAAAAAAACTTAGAAATTTTTTAAAAGTTCACACTCATCAGAAAAATCGAAAGTAGAGTAAAATTGATTGACATGGTGAAACATTTTACGTGTATATTTTGTCATATATTCTTTATTTCTCAAATAATTATTAAATTTTACAATTTGCAGTTGTAACATTTTTATAAAAAATATAAATAACTTTTATTTTCTAATAATTTAAAAATAATCCAATTTTCATAATTATTATATAAAGAAACTATCATTGCATAAAAGATTTCCATCTTTTTATAATTTGTTGAGATCAATTTTATCATGTTAAATTGCTTCTGCTAAACATAATTTAATATGTCTAATTTTTATCTATTCTATTTTCTTTTTGGTCAGTTAAAGGGTATTTATCATTACAACTTGATTTAACAACCTTGCATCAAGATTATTTTATTTTGTTTTGATACATTTATGTATATTCAATACTTTTTTTCTATCATTAATCATATTAATTTTAGTTTTGTTACAGTAAATTCTTTTTTAAATTAACATTTCTTTAATCATGGCAAGTATTTATTACGTTATGACGAAAAAGGCCAGTTGTCAAAAGAAAAATGTAAAATGTTTTAAAAGTAAAATAATTAAATATTGATATCGGGGTTGGACATATTGCTAGAAGAGATGATAATAAATGGACAGTTAATGTTTTAAATTAGACCCCAAGAGATTGTGAAAGACCTAGAAAGAGCCCACATGTAAGATAGGAGGAAGAAATAAGGAAGTTCGTCAATGAAATATGAAGAAGAGGAATTATGAATGGGAGAACCCATATTATGCTTGGGGAGACTTTCAGCCTGCCTGGTTAAAAATAATGATGATGAGAAAGAAAGAAAAATATAATTACCAATGCAAAAGGTGACCATGATTCACTAAATATACACTCAACAACAATTAAAAAATAAATGAAAAAAATCGATTTGCATAAATTTGAATTTTCTAATATTTGTTTCAACAAAATATTTATAGAATCTGTATGCAAGCTTGCAGTAAAAAAAATAAGGTATTTTTTAACATTCCATATTGAGTGGTGTGAAGGTTCTGCTGTAATTAATTTAATATATAAAATAGTTTTAAAGTTGCTTTAAGTTGTAATGAACATTATTTTAATATAACTATTACCTCCCTTATATGCTATCCAAAAAAAAAATGTAAACAATATATATAAATAAATAAAATATAGAAACATTAAAGTTATATTTACTAAGGCAATAAACCTAAAGCATGTGCACTTGAAAATGCGAAGGTAGAGACCTCTACAGGTCTTAACCACAAGCTTACACATTGGAAGCTTGTGGTTAAGACCTGTAGCATTCCCTACCTTCGCATTTTCAAGTGCACATGCTTTAGATTTATTACCTTAGTAAATATTACTTACGTAACAATGTGCGTTAAATAAATTTATAATTAAAACATTAAAGTTGTAAATTTTATGATACAGGAGCAAATATTTTTTCATTTTGTGATCACATTTATTAATCACATTCACTTGATTTCATGAAAGCACATTTTATAATTTACTTTTTGCTTCCAAATTTAAATATGGTACAATATTTCATGTAATAAAACTTTTTATAAGTATAAAGATAAAGTTTTACAAAATATAAGAAAAAAATGTGTTTTTTCTCAAGTGGTGAAATGAAAATTAGTGATTTAGAAGTGGTAAGAGAAAAAATTGTAAAACCTTGAATTATGTAAAAGAGCTTAAAGTTCGAAGAGTTCAACCAAGAATTTAAAATTAATAATAGCAAGTAAGAGTAACTATATAGATTCCCAAGCTGATATGGTCTTAAATATATCAAAACAATTAGAAAGACCATAGTTTCTGATAACACAACTGCTATAGCATTTCTATAGGGGAAAAAATTATTAAAATAAGATATAATATCCAGAGCATGTTTAATGTCAAAAAAAGTCTAACACTTGACCATTCATTTTATTTTTTAAAAAATAAAGATATAGTACAGCTAATGTTTTATTATTTTAAATTTTTAACTGAATATAAATGAATAAACACTCATAGTAAATATATATATGAAAATGTGTTCCCTTGATTTATTATTATTACCTACATTGTTATTATTTTTTAATTTTGTTTATACTATAATAATTAATTTATAAAATACAAAACTATAAAATAATACAATACTAGATTAAAATCCACATTTTACCAAAAATCCTTACACAATCATGGTTTCATCTACTAAACAAATAGATCTTCTCAAGTGAAAATCAAACTAAAGAAGCAACATATATATGCACAACAAACAAACCTTCCCATAATTCATTTCAAAAACCAACTTCCCTTTATATCAAAAGATGTCTTCATAAGACTGATAGCCTCAGATTCAAAAAAGTTTTATTAGTTTCCTTTATACTTTTTGAATCTCAGGCTATCAATCTTATGAAGATGTCTTTTGATATAAAGGAAAGTTGGTTTTTGAAATGAATTATGGGAAGGTTTGTTTGTTGTATATATATATGTTGCTTCTTTAGTTTGATTTTCACTTGAGAAGGTCTATTTGTTTAGTAGGTGAAACCATGGTCATGTAAGGATTTTTGGTAAAATTTGGATTTTTATCTAGTATTGTATTGTTTTATGGTTTTGTATTTTATTTATTACTAGTATAGTGTTAGGCAGTTTTGAATTTTTGAATTTATATATATATGTAATATATACATAAAAACATCTATATTATATATGTATATGCATGTAAAAAGTACTGTACATTTGTGTTTTTTATTCTATTAAAATCAAGCTTAGTCAAACGTTGGTGGCCTTGTGGTTAGCATAGCTGCCTTACAAGCAGCTGGCCCGGGTTCGCTTCCCAGTCAACGCTTTGACATATAAAAAAAAGCAAGCTTATCAACAAAACATGGTCAGGTATTTGGAATGTATAAAATATGCAATGGAAACTGGAAACAAAATATTGTGGATATCGCAGCTCCATTATAATGTTATTAAAAGAGATTTATTTTTCCAAATGCACTTCTAACAAAAGTTGTGTTTTAAGCATTATCTATATATAAAAGGATAAAAAGGAAAATTCTCATAATTATAAAGAAAAAATAATTTCTCACATTAATTCATATAAATATTAAAACAAACTTTTAATTTTATGAAAAAGACATATTACTTTGAATATAATATTTTTAAAAAACATATTCAAAATAAAATCTAAATGTAATCATGAATATATTTATTTTAAATAAATACTATACAAATATTTAAAAAAATAATCATAAATATTTAAATAAATTACCAACATATATATACTTTTCCATGAAAAACACAAAAATGCTTACGAAAATATTCTCAAAACCTAGGAACAAAGAATCTACCAATAGTGAGTGAATTTGTATTGTTTTTTCTGTATAACACTGACATCTTCAGTTTTTTTTTTAAACTAACAAATCAATATATATATTTTAATTCCAGTTTTTGCCATCAAATGAATGCAAAACTAGCATAAATAGATACTCATAAGAGAGTGAAGAAAACTGAAATAATTCTAATTTCATCAACATTTCATGATAAATCATAGCTCAGAATAAAATCATTTGATTTTCCAGAAAAAACTCCAAAATATTATTTTAACATAGCTGCACACAATTCAAGGTCCTCTATGACAATAGACCATCTGGATGATCATGTAAACAATGTATTTCATGACTGATAAATAAATATTTTACTACCAAATTGTTTCACCAGATTTAATAACTTTATTATACAGAAGTGGAGTCAAAATGGAAATAAAATTACCAGTTTTAAGATATATTATCCTATTAATATTTTAATATAAATAAGAAAACAGTCCAATTAGAGGTTAATGTTCTCAATAATATTTATTATATTGAAAAAATAAATTCCAGAATCTTATCAGTTTCATCAAACACAATATTTATATCTACTATAAATATTTTCAACATAAATTACTATTTTTAGATTTTTAACATTCTTAACTGATTAATATGTATTTGGGCCTATACTTGTAAAGTTTATAAATAACACATAATTTGTTATAATAAAAGGTGTATTTTATTATATATGTTTATAAATTAAATTAAAAAAACAACATTAGATATCCAAAAATATTAATTTATAAAATGAGTAAATGAAACTACTTTTATTAATTTCATGATGATATGCCCCCCCCCCAAGTATTGGTGAAAAAGATCACACTATGTTAAAATATTAATTTAAAGATATTAAATCTTCATGATTGTAAGGTGCATCAAGTGTATGAGTATCAAAGGATGAGAAAGAGTACAATATTTCTATTCAATACTTTTCTTGGCATGAAATTGATCAGAAACCTCCCCTGCTGATGTAAAGAGCTCCGTAATTACAATATCTTGGCATAAACAAATAAAAATAAGATGAAAAGATTTTGATACTCCCATTTGTTCCAGCCAGCTTCTCAGATAAGGATATAATTTATATAAATGCATGTATAGAATTGGATTAAAAAACATAGCTTCAAAAAAATCTATTTCCATAAACAATGGAATGTGCTTTTATAAATTAGTTGAATGACTAATTTGAAGTGTGATTTTATGAAGCATTCAGAACCTTTTCAAATGTGGAATTGCATAAGATTAAATTGAAAGGAGAAAAAGAAGTTAAAAATATAAAGTGTGTGAGTAATTTAACTTTAGAGAAGTATACCATCTAAAAAAATGTTTAATCTACTAGTTCATTTATGTTATTAAAATTATATGCTTTTATGCTTATATTTCTTCCCATAAATTTAGATTATTAAATGCTTCTATTTATCAACTAGTCCTAAAATGGCTATTAATATGCATATAAAATCTCATTATTTTCAATAAAAATTAAATATGTAATTTGGCTACATATATATAATATAATATGATTCAATATTTTCATTATCCATTTCTTGTTCAGTTTATAAAAAAATATTCTTTTTTTTTTTTTCATGTGTCATAGCATCGGTCAGGAAGCGAACCCACTAATCCGGGACAACTGCTTGTAAGGCAGCTGTGCTGACCACTCGACCACCAACGCTTGACAATTCTATTTTTTGTGTGTGTTTTTTAAAGCAATTTTATATCTTCTACTTCTATTTTGTCTGGTGAAGATTGCAGATTTGATGAAATCAGAAGAAAATAAAATTGATTGAAAAAATGAAAAAGAAACAAGAGTAATGCCACTGATCTGGGTTTGAATCGATGCAAAATTTTAATTTTTTATGTTCGAAACAAAAGAATTTGTTTTCTTTCAAGAACAGATATGCTCTTAATTTGATAAGCTACCCAATTATTGCTCAGCAAACAGATATCTAGATATTTTTAACTAGCGGTTAAACAATAAGTAAAAATAAAAAAAAACAAACACCTGCCACTTAACATTGGAGCTAGTGAATACAATCTTCTTAACTAATGATAAACAAGCTAATTTTAAATATAATAGAGAAAGACTAAAAAAAATTATAAAAGGGTAGTAAGAAAGGAAGAAATTATTAAAATTGGATATTTGAATATCCAAGGTGGTAGAGGATCAGAAAACTAGCTGGAATTAAACAAAGCAGTATAAAATAAAAGAGTTTGAGGTACTAGCAGTAGTGGAAACATATCTAATAGAAGAAGAAGAACCTACACTGGAAAACTTGGTATGGGAATATATAAATAGAAAAGAAAAAACAAAAAAGGGGTGGTGATATAAGAGTTATGTCAAAAAAATATTTATATACTATAAAGTGTCAAGAACATTTGTGGTTTGAGATAAGATTAAGAAAACAAGAATGCTGGGTAGTTATAGTGCATATGGCCACTAAAGATAGTCAAACTATAATGAAGTGAAACAGTAGCATATATGAATGCCTAGCTAAGGATATATAGTTTCAAAAAAAAAGGGAAGAAAATAATGGTTATAGGGAAAATGAATGTAATGAACAGCTTTTGAAATTTTTTTGTCAGGGAATGAATAGGATCATTGGAAATTTATCAAATATTTATGAGGGGCAATACACATGGTCTAGAAATAATGTATTTCACACAATAGTTTATGTATTAGTAAAAAAAGAGGGAATGAATAAAGTATGGAAATTTAATATGTTTGATAATAAAGTGAGAATATATAATAGTGATCATAATTTCTTTATAATAGAAATGGTTAGTAATGTGAAGGAACATAATAATAATAAATAGAAAGAATAAGATGTGAATGGAGAGTGAATGATAAGAATAAGTTAGAAGAATATAAAATAAAAGTAGAAGAAATCATCGAAGAGTTTGTTGGGAGGAATATAAGAAATGGTATGATGAAGTAGAAAAAATGGCAAATAGGGTGTTAGGTGAGAATATTCAGAAGAATAAAAGTAATAGAAAAGTGAAAAAATGTAAAAAAAAAGATGGAAAAAGCATGCAGAGAATATAAATGTGCTATTAAAAACAAAGATAGTGAAAAAAGATGTTAATATTAAATGAGAAAACTACTTAAAAAAATAAGTTGACTAAAATAGATAATTATAGAGAGAGAATGAAATTAAATAGTAAATTATTGGAGGATGTTAATAAAAGTGGAAGAAATGGGAGTAAACAATTTTTGAAGTATATTAAAGAAGAAATGCAGGGGAAAGAGAAATAGTGTTACTAAAGGATAAGAAAAAAAGAGTGACACCTCTAGAGAAGAACTAGAAACAATCTTAAATAAGTATATAATGGATATATAGTTTTAGATGTGAAATACAAGTGATAACAAACATAAACATATTAATGGAAATATTAGTTTAACAAAAAATAAAGTGAATGAGGCAGGGAAGAAATTGAAAAGTGAAAAAGAGGTTCATAAATAGTGATGAAATTTGGGAAATAGGGCAAAATTAAATTTATTATCATATTTTATTAAGATGGCATAAGATAGAATATTCAGAGAGCTGAAATAATACAAGAGTAAGGCTATTATTTAAAGGAAAGGACAAGGACCATAGAAAGTTAAACCATTATAGATTGATAGCAGCAACATCAGAGTTATATAAAGTTTTTGCACATATGGTAGCTGGAAATGTGGCAAAATGAATGAAAGAAAATAATAGTGGGAGAAATGCACAGAAGTTTTACATTGGATAGGCATAAAAGAAACAGTTTATTTGTAGTCACACAGAGGAGACATATGATAGAGTAATTAGAAATATGTAATGGGTAAGTTTAATAAATTTGGAAATAAATGGAGCTTTAGTTGATCTTATTAAGAGATTGTATAAAAATAATTACTATTGTATCAGTTAGAAAATATAGAATCAGTTGGAGTTGAAAATGGGGTGGGACTAAGGCAATGATGGCCCATGTCATTTATTTTGTTTTTGTTATATTTGAGAGAAATGGAAAGAGCAATAGAAAGATTAAGAAGAGAGGCAGAGATACCCTTAATAAATGGCAAGGAAGTGTATATATTGTCAGGTCTTTTATTTATTGATGATATCTTATTGTGTACAGAAAATAGGGAAGATATGGAAGTTATGCTGAAGATATGCACAAGGGTGGATAAAGAAGTGAGGCATTAAATTTAATGAAGAAAAATCAAAAGTAATGATGATAAATGCTGGGTAAAAAGAAGAGATTTTTTTATATTGGGGGATATAAAGTTAAATGTCGTGAATAGGTATAACTATGTGGAAATTGTCTTAAGTAATCAGAAAAATTGTAAGGATGATTGGGAGAAAAAATTGATAAAAGAAGCAAAGAAATAAAGGGACTGATAAAGAAATTAACAGTGTTTTCATATAATAAATATAAGGTAGCAAGAATTATAGAGGAGTGGCAGTAGGAAGATTAACTTATAGTAATGATGCATGATGTTAGTAAAGAGGTGTTATATTATTTAGAAAAGACAAGTAGGAAGACATGCAGTAGATGCAGAGATGTGGATGACAAAGGAGGCAATTTAACAAGACATGGGATAGTCATGTTTTTATATGAGAGATGCAAAAATCAAAATAAAAATGTTTGGTAGATTGTGATTTATGGATAGTAAGAGAATAGCCAAAATAGTATTTAATTGAATTATAAATAGAATACAGGCATCAAGATGGGTGAGAAAAGTAGTATAGTACACAGAAGATTTGGATAAAGACTTTATGTCAGTACAAAAGATGGGATGATTGTGTTAAGAGAATTGTTGAGTATTATAGTGGCAAAGAATGGAATAGAAGAATAGATGCATTAATAAAAAATAGGGAATTGGAGAGATGGAAAACTAATATGGAGAATAAAAAGAGTAAACAGAATATTGGATGTGAGTTCGAACAGTATCATTAGAAACAAGGAAATATACACATAAATGGAGAAATGTGAGTGTCTTTATCTGCAAGTTTTGAAAGGCAGGCATGGAAAATATTAGGCATCTGTTAATTGAATGTAGATGCTTACAAGCAGAAAGGCTACAAATAATGAAGTTGTGGAAAAATAAACATAAACAAAGTGATGATACAGAAAGTGGGTTATTGGTTTTTATGTTGGTTTTAAAAAAAGATAAGGGAAGAGGGGTCTAGATATAAAGGCCATAGAATGGACAAAGATGATGTTGTGGAAATAGGATGGAACAGGATAGAGAAGAATATGGGAAAAACTTAAGATGAGGAATAGAAAAAGAAGGGAAAGTGGCTAACAGGTTTCTCTGGGCATATGGGTTAGAGATTCCTGACTCCGATAAAGGAGAAGCCGTAGTGCATCGCATCACAGTTTTACTGTAAAAGGAAATTATAAATGTAAAAGTGATTAAGTAACGGAATATTTATATAACCATCGTTTAGGAATTATATGTGCGCTTATACAAATTAAATCCCAATTTATTTTGATGTAAAGAAATTAAAATGTTTCAATTTAATTTCTTTATCTGAGTATGTGATATATGTTAAATATATCGCCTCTTATAACTAAATCCATTTCTTCTTCTAGAAAGGTTTATAAATATGTCAGTAATAGTTTTATATATATTTAAATCATATTGGGTGGGGTGGGGTGATATTACATATTTTTTTAAAATATATAAAAAAAATTGATAGCGCAGTTAAGTCGAAAAACGGGAATTAAAGTAAAATAAAATTGAATCCCTGCTGCTTTGTGAACACTGTAAAACCTGAATGAATGGAGAAGGACTTTTAAAAATATAAACCTAGAACTAAAAATATCAGTTATGTTATCACCTTTAATAAAAAAAAAAGTTCAAATAAGTAAAAGTAATGACCTAGTACGCTTCAGGATTATATCAACTTAAAAAAACAGTATTTAAAATATATGTACAAATATATAGATATTATTTTTGAATGTTTGTAGATAGACATATAAACAACTTTATTATCATATAAAATATAGAATATTAAAATAATTACAATTTTTCAGGTTGTTTCATCATAAAGATAATAATAAACATTAACCCTATTAAGACTATATGCTTTGATTTTTAAAATATTCTTTTGAAATTATCACGTGTACATATAAGCAATGTGTGAATGCATACATGTTCTCGCAAGCATACTACTAAAATGTTTTGGCTAAATAGTAACCAGACCAATTACTCGTATAGTATTTGATCTTCAATCATAGTAATTTGTCATCACAGCTCATAATATTAAATAATAAATGTTTGCCGTATTTCCTTTAAAATGTTAATAACAAAAAGTTTATTCCATAATAATATGAATGATTTTTATTTATTTATAATAAAGACTTTTGTAAGATAGTGAAACGATTTTATAAAAAAAAAATCGATTTATTGCTTGCAGTTCATAAGAAATTCAAGCATTTGAAGTGATAGATTTATGTTATAATGCATGGACTTTGAGTCTAAGAATCTGTTCATGTATATTTATATTCATATGTTTGTATTATGTTGTAGTTCTGAAGAAGATTGCTGGGGCAATCGAAACTGTAAAAGAGGGTGGTAAATAAAATATTGTGTAACAGTAGTAAAGTGCATGGATGATTTAGTATTATATAATCTGTACCTCCATCACTGTACCAGTCATGTAGATAAAGATTATCTTATAATATATATATATATATATTGGTATGAATTTTATGAAGTATTTATATGTGATGTGATGTATTTGGCTTCTCCTTAAATGAAGTCAAGAATATCTCAGCAACTATGCCCAGATAAACCTGTTAGCCACTTTATTTTCCATTCCCCACTCTAAATCTTCCCATATTCTGCCCCATCCCATTTCCACAACATAACTTTGTCAACTCTATGGCCCTTAAATCTAAATCCCCCTTATCTTTTTGCAAACCCAGCATAAAAACTAATAACTCACTTTCTGAATACTCACTTTGTTCATACCTATTCTCCCATAACTTCATTATCTGTACTCTTTCTGCTTTCAAGCATTTACATTCAATCAACAGATGCCTAATATTTTCTATACCTTCCTTACACAATTTGCACACAAAATCACCCATAGTTTTCCATTTACTTGTATATTCTCTTGATGCTAAAGATCCCATTCGAGCCTTAAACAATAAACTACTTTCCTTACTATTATCATAAATTAACTCACTTCCAATGTTCTGTTTACTTCTTAATATATTTAAACTCTTCTTACCCTCCATACTACTTCTCCATTTCTCCAACCCCCTATTTTTTATTAATCTTTCTATTCTTTTATCCCATTCTTTACCACTATAACACTCAACAATCCTCCTAACACAATCATCCCACCTTTTATACAAGTATACCGATATAAATTCTTTATCCAAATCTTTTGCATACTGCATTACCTTTCTCACCCATCTTGTTACCTGCCCTTTACTCACAACCCAATTAAACACTATTTTGGCTATTCTTTTATTATCCATAAACTGCAACCTACCAAACATTTTCATTTTACTTTTTGCATCTCTCATATAGAAACTTGACCATCCCATTTCTCCTTGAATTGCCTCCTTTGCTGTCCACATTTCTGCATCTAATGCATGTCTTCCTACTTCCCTTTGTACTTTCTCTAAATAATCTAATTCTTTTACTAACACATAATGCATCATTACCATAAGTTAACCCTGCTACTGCAACTCCCTTCCATACAATTCTAGCTACATCATATTTATTATATGAAAATACTGTTAGTTTCTTTACCAAACCCTTTCTTTTCTTTGCTTCATTTACCAATTTTTTCTCCTATTCATCCAAGCAATTTTCCTGATTACATAAGATGATTCCCAAATACCTATATCTATCCACCACACTTAACTTTATATCCCCCAATACAAAAACTACATCCTTTCTTTCCCCCATATAACAAATGAATAGATAGATTAACTTTAATATCACATGAAATGCATAGTACATTTAAAAAAAAGGTAATTCAAATAAAGATGATTTCCCATTAAACCTAATATAATAATTACATAAATACATGAATATAATTTGTGAGTTTATTTGTTTGGGTAATTGCTTGCTATTACTATTATAAGTGAATCTTAACCTGATATCATATGTTTAAACGTTGCTAGTCATTGATAACAAATAATATATAGAAAAAATATTTTATATATACGTAAAGAAGCACTTTTATTTTATTTGATGATTAATGTACTATCCCCCCCCCCTCTTCAATTTTTTTCTTAAAGTACAATTTTGATTGTTGTATACAACTTTAAGTAAAAACACCGAGGGATCCATAAATTAATTAATATGATCAATAATAGAGTAATTAGTTGGATGTAAATATCCCCCCCAAAATTTCAAATTAATTAAATTATGAATGCCATATACTTTTATTGGAAGTTACATATAATAATCAAAATTGTAATTCAAGAAAATAGTCCTTAGTCATAAAATAAAATAAAATAAAAGCATTTTTAATAAAATATTTTATAGATATATAGGGTTTTTTTCTATTTTAGTGTTTAAATACTAACTTATTATTAGGAACTTTATATCACTTCAAGTTTTCAGATCTATTTATCATAAAACAGGAAAGTTTATTCATATTCAAATTTAAAAGATAAAAAATCTAAAATGTTAGAATGAACAAGCATGAAATATTGCATGGTCATCTATAATAAACACATGTACACAATTTGAAAAAAAAAATTCATTTTGATAGAATTAGGTTAAAATCTATTACAAGATTTTTGTTTTTATTAAGGCAGTGGTTTAAAAAACCTAGTTTTATGGGGGAAAAATTAAGATTTCACCCTTCATTTCTTTTTTATTTCTATTTTAATTAACTATAAACATCTTTAAAATTTCTTCCTCAAATTAAATGAAAGAGCTTTGTTTAAAAATATAGTGTCATCCATTATGCATGACTCAAAACTTGCTGAATGCAATTTGAAATGTGTCTACCAACACTGTTAGGGATGACCACCGCTAATATATTGCATTATCAAAACCAAACATGTATATAACATTTGAAGAAAATCTATTTGTTAGATGTAGGTTAAAAATTGTTTCAAAACCCTCTATACATATTGCCACTCAGTGCAAGCCAGAGTAATCAATAGATGCCAGAAGGCTTGTGCATAAAATCCCGGTCTAATGCCTACTCATCCAATAAGAAATGGTGATCATGTGATGTTTACTGGCTTAAGATCAAAACCTTAAAATTAAATAAAAACTTTTAAAAGTAGATTGCAAATTACCATTAATAAGATTTAATTGTTAAATACTCATCTATTATAAAATTTAGACCAAGTCACATTTGAAAAAAACCCAAATGGTGTTGAATGATCAATTCAGTGTTGTTATTATTTTGGTTTTAAAAAGTGCCTTATAAATTGCTTCTTATGGAAACAATAGATGCTGCTATAATGAAACCAAGAGAAAATCTTTGCTTTAATATTTGCATTCATTACAACTATTAAATATCCTGATGTAAATATCTTAAGGCCAGATACACCTGGGTCTCTTTTACGCGGACTTATTTAACATGATTTTGAAGTTATGCGATTCGTGTTTCACTGGAAGTCGATTTCCAATAATGCACTATTATTTTAAATAATAAATTTCATGCACTTACGTTATATTGAAAGTAAGAGCATATTATTGGAATTCGACTTTCATCTTAGTAATTTCAATAGTGCTTTATAATAGTAAGATTTTATGCGATAATGAAATTAAAATCATGATTTCCACATTTTATGTATACACATATTAAATTTTACAAGATTATAATGTAAATTTGTTCAAACATTGTGCATGTTAATTTTGCATTTTAAACATTCTGTTTTTGCTTTTTAAAAAAGAATGTAATCAATTATTATTTTCTTATTAATGACACTAATCATTAATGTGCTCTTAAATTCCAACGAGAGCTAAATGGTTGTATGTCTGGATATCGCGAGCTTCGTAAACAATTAATAAAATCATGGTCTCGAAGATTAATTACTAATTACATTGTCATCAGAAAATCATAATAATTAAAACATGTATAAAAAAATGTAAATTACTGTACTGTAAATTATGCATAAAAATATATTATTGTGAATAAAATTAAATATTATAGTTAAAAAAGTTTGTCTTGTATCAATTTTTTTCAAATATGAAAATTTTTATTAGTCATATTTTATTTCCTTATTTTTTTTTTGTGCGAATTTTAAAGTAATTTTACGTTGGTGCTTTGCTTTTATGCGAATTTTGAAAAATCACAGACCGCATCCCCCCCTTTTCAATGTAAGTTACATCTATTTTTGTGCGATTTCATTTGCACATGTTTTCTGAGGAACCTATCCATCGCATAAAATGAGACCCAGGTTACTTTAACACTAGCACATTCTGCTAGTAAATACTGTGTCCTGTTCCCACACTAACTTTTGGATACTCAAATATTTCCATGAAAAATATTACTAATACACTCAAATCTAATTCTTTGCACTAATTTCCTGTTCTTTGAAAAATTCCTCCATCAGATATCAGAAGATAAGGTACATTCACAGAAAATGTATAAAAAGATGTTAAGCAGATCAGACTTGCCAATAACTCAAGATATAGTTTCACAACCTAAGAGTCATCTTACATCAAGAACTTCTTTTCCCACATTTTCAATGTTAAACCAAGAATTTACAAATGAAGAGACATGGCATAAAAAGATTTTTTGTAATGTTCAAAATAATTTTTTTTTCCAGATCCAACAATAAATCCAGATAAATTTGATTTTGCTATGCTCAACAGAAGTCTCACCATCAGATTCAGGACAACCCATAATCATTGAACTCAGATGTTTTTCATAAAAAGATTTTATCAGTCTTTGATTTATGCAAGTGTGGTCAGACTCAAATTGAAAAACACATAATTAATGACTATAAAATCTATTAAAGGACTTAAAGCCCACTGTTGATTCTATTTCATGGTTGGAATTTCTACTGGTTCCTGTATAATTTTTGTTAATAGTTAAACTATTAAAAAATCCACACATTAAATAAATAAGTAAATGTCGAATTTTTCAAATAAAAATATTATGTAGTTTATATTTTAAAACAACTGATAAATGTCCAAGAAAAGTGATATGTCCAGTCCATCTTATAGAAGAGATTAATTTGAAATGCTTTATGAAAGCAGGTTTATATTTTCTGTTGTTTTGGCAAAGCTTATTATTAAATTATATCCCCTCAACATTAGGTTAACTAGTTTATGTAATAATAGTTTTCAATATTGCCTTCATTCTTTTTGTCATTAACTTAAGAATTTATTACATTAACTAACTTTTTCTTTTGTATTATTAACAAAACATTTTTCTCTACTTTTTTGATTTGTTCATAATTTTAATATTTCTTAATGAAAACAAATGAATGACAACTGCTATATAGCAAAAAGAGGTTTGAAAAAATAAAGGGAAATCGAATTAATGTTTTTTTTTATAATATGGTATTGTTTTTGCACACTTGTGTCTTTTATAAATACAATTTATCCACTCTATCTTGAATACTTTTTAGCAAAAAACTTATATCTTTATTTTACCACATTTTGGTGTATATATTCTCAGAAATATCTTGACAAGAATTCATTCAAATTTTAGAAATGGAATTAAAATATATTTTATTTCATTCATTAAATATTTTTAATACAATTTTTTTTAAAAAAGCCAGTGTTCTGATTACATATTTTAGTTTATTATTTTTCTATATTTGCAAATGTGAAATATTATTTTAAGCATGGTTTTCATTGTAAACTAATATTTTAAAGATGAGTTAAAAATTGTAAAAAAATATATTCCAGAATAAATGTTTAATCATTAAAATAAAAAATTAAAAAATTTAGTACAAGCATTTCTACTCTATGCAAATTATATATGGTGCTATAGTAATATGCTAAACACCATATACATATATATTAATAACAGAGGAAACAAACATTCTCACAAGACTATGAATAAATAACACTTTGTTGACAAAGGGCCAAGAATAGCATAGATCCAAATGGATCCATATATTTTTTAAGCTTTTGATATTTTTAAACTCACCTCAGCCAATACTGATGGAAATTCACAGTAAACTACATGTGGTAGCCAGATTTGATTACAAGTATAATGCATATACTGAACTTTAGATGAAATTAGAGGATTGGAGCCTATCCATTAAAGTTTGAAAATTTGCCATATTAATTTAAATCAAGCATTGATTATATATATATATATGAGAGATGAAGATACTGACCAACTGATGAGTGCTGGTTTAGCACAAAATACGTATTGGAAATCATTTATCTTTTTCAAGTGTGTAGTCATATGTATCAGTTATATAAAATGGAGCGGATAGCTGAAGGGTGCATGAAAGTTTGTAGTTCAAATCCCCTGTAATTATATCAGCCAGATTAAACATAAAATTAATGATTATTAAATTAATAAGTCAATTACACAATAATGGAAATTGAATTTTATTTTAATGACTTTGTTTTAATGTTTAAACATAAGTTAGTAATTGTAAAAAAATTAGTGTAGCTTAAAAATATACAGTGAACTTTTGAATTGGCTATATTTTGTTCCAAAAGCCCCCTCTCCTCATGCATAAGAGTGTACAATACATAATGCTCACATTTTGTTGATGAACACTAATTAGAATAGAATACATATTGTTTATTGATCTGCAAATGTACAGTACTTTTCAAAATTCCCACATATATAAACTGATATTTTTATGCATATACTATACATATATAAATTAAGATTACAATATAAACAAAATTTTAAAATCTATTAATAATATAGTTATTAATGATTAATTGAGGGAATACATTTTCATATAATTTATTTAAAGCAATGAGAGCAAAAAAAATAAGGTATTTTTATTTTTAAAATAAAATACCTAATAAAATATCTTACTTTCATCACTATTAAATATGCTCTGGATAATATTCTTTTTTTTACAATAACTTTTTTTTTACTATAGAAATGTAATAGTGATCTTATTATTAAAAAATTGTGATATATAATTGGTTTGATGTTTTTAAATTAATATCAATATGTTGTAAAATTTTGTAAAACTTTTAGCATTATACTCATAAAATATTTTATTATGCAAAATACTGCACATCATATTTGGAAAAAATAATGAAGAATAAAATATATGTTCTCAACATAAACCAAATAAATTTTATCAATATACAGCATCCTGAAAACAAATGGATATTCTTATATGTGGTCATGTATAGTATAAAAGAAAAATGACTGTTTAAATATTGTAAAATTTTCTAATTTTTAAAGGTTTTTTTTGGTTTGTTTATTTAAATTTTTGTTTGTTTGCTTACATTTGCCTTTGGATAGTATATAATTAAAGTTGTATAGTTAGATACAATATAGTTTGCAGTTCCATTGTGTATAATTAACAGAGTACTCTCATCGCAGGCTACAAATAAATGATACTCTGTTAACAAAGGGTCAAAAATGAAATGAATCCAATTTATTATTGACCCATTGTCAATAGAGTTTTATTTACTTACAATGTGGGTGAAGAGTGGTTTACTCTATAAATTATATAAATTGTAACCTAATGGAATGATGACCAACCATTATTAATGGTAAATATAAAAAAAAAATTACAGCTTAGTCTTATCTGATTTCTTTCTTTTTATATAAGAATTTTAATAATACCAATCTGAATCATTCCACATCTAATATATTATTACATTTCCCGCCTCTTACAAGGACTCTCGTAAGCAGTTGACATCACTCTAATTCTGTTATTTTTAGTGGTAGGAGATTCGTTTGACAGTTATTGATTAGGTTTTTAAAAGTTCTGTAAGATGGTGCCCTCTTCCGAATTATTTTACAAGTAAAAAGTAAAAAAAAAACACGTTTAAAGCTAAACAAAGAAAGAAACTTATTGGTGATTGGCTCTCAGCTGGCTCTCAGCTGACAAAGACATTCTGATTGGCTGGAAAGAACAAAGAAACCGCCTGATCAAAGAAAATAAAGAAAAATGCTGAGATTTTCATTTCGAATATGGTTTAAAGTATTCCAAAGTATAATTTGAGTATTAAAATAATTTTTAAATACAAATATACTAAAAAAACAAAATTATTTTCAAAAAATATTGAAGATTTTAGTAAAAATATTTAAGATTTAGCAAAAAGAAATATTTAGTTTTCTATAACATAAAAATCATTTACGTTACGAACTCTTTGTTTATATGTTGGCTTTTATTTTGCCGAAATTGAATATTTTATAATAAATAAATAGCAATTTATTTTTGAAAGAACTTTCGTTCACTTTTATAACCTGAAAATGTATTAATATATTTTTTATAAACAAATATAAAGTCAATATGATATTAAAGGTGAAAATATTTTGACAATTGACTTGTCTTCAGTTTGTGAGCTGGCCAATTAAAAGCTTTGATTTTTAGCTGACACAACCAATAATATAATTAGCGGTTAAAAGGTTAAATGAATTGTTTAACAATAATCATCAGACTTATTATCCAATCATCTGGTAAGGTAATATTTTTAACATTGACTAAATACCAAAAGCATACCCTCAATGGCATAGGAATATCACACAACTTTAACTCCATTAAAATATTATTGATACTCCATTGACTAACAACAAAATAAGTAAATTATACTGAATATTAAAATTTCCCATGTTAAACTTAATAATAATAATAATAATAATAATAATAATAATAATAATAATAATAATAATAATAATAATAATAATAATAATAATAATAATAATAATAATAATAATAATAATAATAATAATAATAATAATAATAATAATAATAATAATAATAATAATAATAATAATAATAATAATAATAATAATAATAATAATAATAATAATAATAATAATAATAATAATAATAATAATAATAATAATAATAATAATAATAATAATAATAATAATAATAATAATAATAATAATACCCATCTACTTACTGAAATTGTTTTTATACCATTCATTTATTAACATTTCTTAAATAAATAAACAACTCAGGTAAATATTGTTTCTTAAATGAGTAAGTTAATCCTCATACCTAAATGTAGAGAAAGTTTTTACTTATATCTAGCTAGAGTTAAAATAATTAAGAAACCGATGTAATAATCACTTCCTCACCTTTACACTAATTAACTAATTATTCTTATAAATTGACTTTTAAAAAAATATATTATTAACCAACATTTATAACACAATTAATTACCATAATTAATTTCAAAATAATTTATTATCACAATGAATTATAATGGAATTAATCCTATTCTTATATGATCTGACAATTATTCACTCCTCACTATAATCATTGAGAATGATGTAGAAAATTTAAATTAATATTTTTAAAACAATATAAAGTATCTTGAATAATCATATTTTTCTTATCTATTATCTTATCTCAAATTATGTGCAACAACTCTAGATATATTCAATGATTATAATATATGTGTGGTAAGGACGATTAACAATGACTTGGGAACAAGAAATGAGATTAACAACACTTCATTAATTTAGAACAAACATTAACATTTATAATAGTAAGATTATACAAATTTAAAATAATTTACAAATATCTTAGCTCTAATGAATAATATTTAAAATACTACAACAAAACTTTACAAAATAAAATTAACTAAGTAATTATTATAAACTAAAATAATTCATACTTCAATCTGAAGTAATTTACAGATTGGATCTAGTATTTTACAGTACTTTGCCCATCATCAGTAAGACATTTTTTTACTATTTTATATTAACAAAAAATATATACAAGTTGTATTTTTCTCAAGTACAAATATTTCACAAATATATTCATTTACACTGTAACCTCCACCTTTAACATTTATTGTCTAATTACAATTCTATAACATATCTATTCCTTATATTTTATTATTTCATTATAAAATAAATGTTTGATTATTTTAGGCACTCATTAAAATATGGTGTTTTTCCCATTACATACAATAATAAGAATAAATATTAGGTATTATTTCAATATTATATCCCTTATACCTTATACTCTCATTTTGTTTTTGATCGTATATATCAAATAAAATATTCATAAAATATCTCTTCTTACATTCTTTAATATTGTATTTGTTTTGTATTTTATCATTCTTGCAATAAATTAATCCATTTTATCACTGTTTGAAAGTCTAGATATTACCACTACTTATATCTTTAATTCATTAATACAATGTTTATACCAGTGTGACTTTTCATGATAAAAAGTGTGGAATGAGTATAATATAAAATTATAAGAATGATATTATGGACTACATGTAACTTAAGGCCACATATCATATAGTATCTACCTTAATTTTCTGTCATGGCTACTACTTCAAGCTCTTACAGATTTTAAAAATGTCATCATCCATTATATCATAAATATTCCAACTTATACTACTTTGTCATATTTGACCTAAATAAATACATTTACAACACTACAGGATTTCTAATAACTATACTTTCCTGTACCATTACTTAAACATCTAACACTCCTTATGATATACTTAATTTGCATAAAATATAATATGCTACTTCCCTCATAACATCTAAACTTATCATTAACTCATTATAATACTTTTAACATATCAAGAAGACTAAAACCAAACAAATAGTTCTATGATAGAATTTATCATAAATATAATAAATAATTGTATTTTTAATTTGTAAAGAGATCAATCATACGCATTATAATATACACATACTAATATTGTAATAAAAGAATTTAATTCCTTGTTATATACTTCCATTTATGTTTATATATTATAAATATTACACATCTTTATTTACCTGATTCAGTGCTTAAAATTAGATACCATATCTTATATTTTATTAAAATATTAATTTAATCATAATAGTTTCACTTACTATCTTGTAAATATCATCTCTTCCACATTACAGAATTATAGTCAATAATTTTTTATAGAAACATTTTTTAAATACTTAAATCTAAAACAACATATAAAATAATTTTAACTACTCAATACTATATTAATATTATAGTGAATTCAAATAAAACAATACAAACAGAAAGTTTTCTTCAACTCTTTGAAATAATTAAAAAATCACAACACTTAGTTGGGAGTATGGTTTCCATGATGACATCCGTGACTAACTATTGTTTGTAAGAAGAGAAAATTTTCCTCTTTTTATCTCCCCTCTCTGCTCTTCACCATGACTTATATTATAATTTGAAAATATAAATAAAGATCTACATTAGAGTTATTTATCAACAATAATAAATTCCTGAAGCATAAGTTCATCCTTTCCTTCTATGTCATTTATATAATTATTTCCTATTGTATTAAATATATTTTACTAAATATTTTTTTAATAGTTTCATTTCTTTCTTACATTTCAAAACATATACTTACAAAATTAAAAATTCTAATATTATTCCTTTGAATAATCAATATTTAAAATACTTGATAAATTAATTATAAATATCTAAATTATATTAAAGTCATTAACTATTAACTTTTCAATAAGACTTAATCTGCATCATCTCATTCTCTTATGCAATTATCATCTTAACAATGTCATAAATAAATTCATATCTTTAAATATTAATAGTCTTAATGAAACAAAGGTAAAACTCTCCATACAGTAGCGCCACCCTGTGCTAAACAGAGTAATCAATGGATGCCAGAAGGCTTGTGCATAAAATCCATATCTAGTGCCTACTCATCCAATATCCCCAGACTATGTAATACTCATAATGGTGATCATGTGATGTTTAGTAGTCTTAATGAATATAAATAATTACCTTTATCACTAATAAAGATAATATTTAGCAGAAAATGTTGCTAATCATATGGCATATAAAAATTATTAAGAAATACTTTTCTTACATATTCCTTTAAGGAACAAAAATGTTTAAGTAGTTTACAGTTTTTTTTGTTGAAGTACATTTTATCCAAGTGAATAAAATTCTTTTCCAATCATTATCATAAGTTTGTAGTCAGCAACAGCAATGAGCATAATTTACTTTTGACTCCATGATGAAATTTATCATCAAACTTCTTAAAATTAATTCCCACATATTTAAAATTATTATTTAACTTAAAAAAAATAATAAAATTTATACTTAAATTTTAGAAAAAGAAAATATTTTTTCCTTCGTCAATGATTTCTTGATTTTTTTTCGATCACCTGCTTCTCCCTATTTATAGGTAAAATTTTACAATATCTGATTGGTTAATTATTTTCAGATGGCTAGTTAAAATGAATATTAATTAGTCTACAATTTTAAAATGAATTAAAACTAATATTATTAAATCAATATTTATCAATTTTAATAATGCAAAATTTGAATAATGTACTAAACTTGTTCCCAAATGTAAGTGATAATACTTTTTATAAATAATATTTTTGTGGGCTTTGTTTCTAGAGTTAACACAGTCATTATAAAGATTAGGATTTTGGAGAATTTAATTATCTAATAATTTATCTTATATATATATATTGTGATGATCGCACATACTGCAATCACACATATAGATATTTAACATTTAAAGAATATTAAATATTGTGTTTGGAATATTAAAAAGTGAGGTTAAAAAATTATAAACAAAGAAATGTTTTAATTAAGAAAAGAGAGGGAATTAGAATCGAAAAGATTCTTATCTTTTACCCTCCAAAGTTCTGATTTTAAAAAGAATAGAAATATTAAGGTTAGAAATATCGATATCATGTGTTTAGTGTAAGATTAAAAAATGAGAAAGGAAATATAAATAAAATAGAAACTTAATGATGTAAAAAAAAAGCGGTAGTTGGGGAGTTTAATAAAATATAAGTAAAATTTAGAATACAATGGAAGATAAAGATCTGTTCTTAAAATTACACATTTTAACGAAAATGAAATGCATATGTGAATGTATGAATAAAGAGAGCAAGGTTTATTGCATGTCAAAATGAAATAATTTTATTAAAGAAAGTGATTGATAAATAAATGTAAAATATTATATTATAAAATTTTATCAAATTAAAAGTAATTTTGTATAAGTTGTTGAAAGCATTTTAAAGTAAAAAGGTGTGAAAGAAAAACCAAGCAGGAGATCAAGATAAGGAAAGAATTTGAAAAATAAAGGACATTAATTAATTAATTGAAAGACAGTATTGGTCGAAACTTCAGTGAGGACACTACTCTGATAAGAAGCAGAAAAATATAATAGAAAGCAGACATGAAAAGTTAAATTTGGAAAAAAAAAACAGAAAGCTGAGTCAAAGGACCTCGACATAGCAGACCGAAACTGTATAAACATGAAAACAAACTACAACATAAGGGATGCTTCAAGGATGTGTGGCTAAGGGCCAGTCATGATCACCAGTCGATCCAGTCTCCCGTGCTTTAATGATTCACGTCTCGATGTAACAACTGCCAACGTAGCGTCTGCTGGAGGGTTCGTTTTTGCCTTTCCTTGATGTCCAAAATATGGAGTTCCCACAATCAAATCTAACCAAAGAGTGACCGTTCCCTGCTAAAGAAGTGGAGAAATTCCACGTGGTGGTCAGCAAGACTCCAAGTTAAATCAAAGACTTAATAACCTAGGTAATTATGTATAATACATTTTATATAACTTATGTGCACATACTTTTAATTTAATGCAATTGCCAATCCCAGATATTAATGAGATAGACATTAATTAGAATCTTTCTAATATTTGGAATGACTATAAAGGGATAATTTTTTTTCACAGATTACAATCATTTATCGGATCTTCTATTTTATTTTAATTGTAGCATTATAGCAAATAATCTGTTTTTATTGTTTGTAAATGATTTAGAGTGTTTCTTTTTATTATAATTTATTGTACTAAATATTTATTATTGATTTAAATCTGTTTCGTCTCGTTCTTCGCCACTCCAAAAAGTAATATAGTCGTAGGGGTTGGGAAAATAATTATTATTCATTTTGAGTACTGAATTAACATGTGAAGCTAGTGGTGCAGTATATTGATCCCATTAAAATTTATAAATATCCAAGCACTGTAACTCTGTAAAATCTTACAGCAGTCGGGTAATAGTTGACCGGGAAATATAACTTGGGGCTATACCCGTATAGCATACAGGTTTGGTCAAGTATGGATATAGACTCATTTATGTCCGTATGTTCTCTCTGCTTGCAGTAGCAGAAAGTGGACGATCTTGAATTTTAAGAATTCCCCATTATATATAAATAAAAGGGAAGTTAAGCTTTCGATCGACAGGTTTCCGTTACAATATATATATATATATAATGATAAAGCAAATAAAATGTTTTGACAACTTAGTTAATTAAATCCACTATATATTAAAACAATGATGGTTACAAAAATGTACCCAGATCAATCATATAAAATCTTTAAAGTTGATTATTTAAATTTAAGTAGTCTGAAAGTGAATTAATAAATTATTAATCATAATATGACCATTACACCAAATCATTTGGTTAATATCATTCTGATAGTTAAGGAGAGCTGGAAAGTGGAAGAAAAAAAAGTTCTTTGACTAAAAATATTCTATAATATAGTTAAGGTTATTGTTAGGTGGACAAATTTAAATAAAATTAAAATGTAAAGTGAAAATCTTTTAAGAATATTGTATTTCCTTTTATATTTTTATTTATATTCTACTTAAGAAATAGTTTTAGTCTGACAGAAAAGTTTAATATTAGAAATTACTTTATTCAACTGATCATTTATAGAAGTATAAAGTGGAAGAATTAAAATTCTAGTAGCCATTTTAAATTGTTTAGAGTTAAGTATTCTGCATTTCAATGGTCTTTATCAATTCCTAGTGGCAATTCAAGTTAACAGTTCAACATTTTAATTTTAGTATTAAAACTTTTATTTAATATTATGGCTGACTAAACTGGGTTTGATTTATTAGAAATATAACTTTACAAATGAAAAACATTCTAAAAAATCATATTTCAATTTTCCAAATATATAACATATATGAAATTAACTTACGAGTGTGTGAAGGTATTTAATATTCACACTTTCAGATATAAGTACTTTGGACTGGCTTGGATATATAGACAGACAAGTAAAGTTAAGAGTGGTTACCACTCTTTTCTTGTTAAATCGTTGTCCCAGTATTTACGATCTGATTGGCTATTAATAATCACAAGCGCTGAGAGACTTGCACTCTCTCGTAAGTTAATTTCAAATCATCTGCACTTTGAAAATAAATATTATAACATATATGAAAAAATAATGTTGAACTGTTAACTTGAATTGCCACTAGGTATTGATGAAGACCATTGAAATGCAGAATACTTAACTCTAAACAATTTAAAATGGCTACTAGAATTTTAATTCTTCCATTTTATACTTCTATAAATGATCAGTTGAATAAAAATTTTTTTTCCACTAATTACAATACAAACATTATGTTAAAATAATCATAAATATTTAAATAAATAAGAAATTATACATTTTTATTTGCTCATTGCTAACAACAATTAAAGAGAAGTTTACAAATTTGTTTATATGCCCAAGATCAATGAACCTTCCAATCAGCAACCGTCTAGGCTTTTTTTGGATTCTCTGTAGTTTTTTTCTGTGGACTACTCTGTGAATTACTGAAATTTTCAGAATTTTTTTAAACTCATAAAGCAATATTTACTTTATTCTCAATTTTTACCATCAAATGAATATAAAGCTGGCAAAATAGTATCAAAGATAGCAGTAAATGATTGGTTTAAAGCTGAAACTTAGCAGCATTTAGGCAGCAGCAATTATCATTGTCAATAAATGAAAATATTTAGTGATTAATTTCTATTTATTGATTTTTAATATATTATTAAAAATATAATAGATGTCCAGCTGTTTCTCTCAATATACTATTCAAGAAAAACTTTTATATTGTAATAAAAGTGTTTTTTCTTAGATGAAGTCAGAGGTTTCTATGCAAAGATCGTGTTCCCAGAAATTCCCTTTTTCCAGCACTGACTCATTTCTTTCACATTTTAATAAAAGATATTTTATTAGTTTCAACATTCTATCTCTACATTCGTTATTTGTTTTCATAAAGTTATAAACAAAACAACAACAGCTATTTCATTCTCTTATATATCTCATTCTCTATATAATTTATCCTGATAAGCTTTCAACAACCTATATTCCCAAAATAAATATTCAATAATTTCCCTACAGGTTCCATTTTTGCATTAATTATATATGCAATTCAATGCTTATTTCATTTTGCGTTTTCCCCCAGTTATCTAAATTTCTTGACCTTATACCAAATAACAATAAAGCTCCCTCATAATTATGCTCCTTTAATGCATTCTCTACACATCTTATTTCTTATTTTCATTAAAGTAAATAATATATCTCCACCTAATGCTAAAAAAAAACTGTCGTGATCTTAATTTATTAAAAGCACACGAGATTAAACGTGATTGCTTTAATATATATATATTTCAAAAAATGGAACCCTATTTATTTTAATATATATATATTTATTTTATTTGGGTACTCATATGTAAATCAAATACATCCATTTTTAGATATTAGTTTAATAATTTCTTCTTAAAATATATTTTTTATTAAGCCAGATTTAAAGATCTACGCTGAATATTTTTTATTTTAAAGAAAATCTAAATGTATTTTTCATTTTTATTTAACTAACGCAGTGCCTCCGGTTATCATCTTCGACATTTGCATACATTTGCTTTTTACTTCTGCTCCAAATTTTCTTTTCTTCCTTAAGGTCTTAAAATAATTACTATTTCTTGTGACACATTTTTATAGATGAAAAAGGTGAAAATTACTGAGATAAATTTCAATATTTTGTTAGAAAAGCAAAGGTCACAGATTTGCTTGCTCGCAGCAGTTATAAAAAAGTATTAAAAATATTATATATATATTGTACATATAATGACCAGGTTATTAATACATATGGAAACATAATGAATGGAATTAAATCATAATATTAAACTTGGATGGAGTGCTTTTGCTAGAAATAACTTAATATTAAAAGAAAATATACTTATATTTTTGAAAAGGAAGCTTTTAATAAATGTGTTTTACCAGTTCTTATTTATGAATCTGAGACTTGGACATTTAATGAAAGATGACAGATGTCAGACCACTCAATAAAGTATGGGAAGATGCATGTTGGGAGTAACAAGAAAATGAAATAAATGGGCAAAAAAAAAACAGGTATTACTAACATCAGTGTAAGAATTAAGGGATAGAAATGGAGTTGAATTGGATATACTGATAGAAAAGATATAATAGATAAGCAGTTGAAGTCTTAACCCAGATTTCAAGAGATTTAAAAGACCCAAAAGAAGCTACATATAAAATGGTGGTTAAAATAAAAATGTTTACTGGTGTGATGTGAAGGAGAGAGAGAGACTAGGAATTGGAGAAACTGGTTTCAACTTGGAGAGGTCTTCAGCCTGAAATGGCTTGTGGTTGAAAATAATGATAATATTGTCCATGAATTTATTCTGTAAGATATAGATAATCCACAATTATATTACACAAACTACAAAGCCAATTACTAAAAAGTTGTGTTATTGGTTTCTTTCAGCTGGGTCAGTTTTGGTTAGACAAGTAAAAACCTGAATTAGTATATTTTTTCTGCTTTTCACACTGATTACAGGGTAAAAAATTAAAACAACCTTCAAAAAGCTATCTACAAAGCAAATATCTATCTGTCAATTCTTAATAGAAGAAGAGTGAAGTTATTACCAAAATTGTTAAGAAATTTGAGCAGTTTTTCATCCTTGTTTATTCTTTGATACTCAATATTGAATGGTTAGCAAGTTTGACGATGGGCATTCATTACCTGAAAAAAATCCTAGGTATTATAAAAACTGTACATTTTATTTAACCTCAATCCAATATTAAGGTCATGAAAATGTTTAAACCATATTCTATTAAGGCCTGACTGCATTTGGTAATAAATAAAAACACTAAAAAATATTTTTAGATCTTAATACAAAATTTAATTTGTCATAGAAATGAAAATGGCTATTACCATTTCTATTTCCTTCTGCCAAATTACCTCTCAGAAGTTTTCTCTTATTTATCTTCTTTCTTATTAAAACGTTTTCTTTACATAAAACTGAACTTCCAGTGCTTCAAAATAACCAGTTAGTCATCACAAAATTTTAGTTCATTCAAAACTCAGGCAAGTTAAAACTTTGAAATAGCCACTTTGTCTCCCTTTATCACCATAGTCAAGTAGATCAACCCAGTCTATGCATTTTTCTTTGCCTTGGCAAACATGTCTTCTTCTTATCAAAATGAAAAGTTAAACAACAACAAATAAATAAGGAACAATCACTGATTATTATTTCAAGAAAATTTCACTTATGCCAGTCAACTGTTAATGGAAACTTTATAAATTTATTTATGGAATATGTCTAATAACATCAATCAAATTGCTGGTCTTTTTATTTTAAAGTAATGGATAAATAATACAAAAACTCTGTCAGATAATGAAAATTATTCTATATGAATAAAGTGTGATAAATGGAGCAGCCAAAATAAAAAAACAATTATAAATAACAATTTGCCAAGTGCTTTCGGTACTGTATACTAGAATCATGGTGACATATAGGAACTGATTGGTTAATATTCCAGTGCATGCTCAGTGGAACCCTAGCATTTTGCTGATGGATAACATTTTTAGACTTCACAATAAACCAAGCCTCTTTCAACTTCCTTTTCCTAACATTTGATTCATTGCACACAGTAGTAATGTTTTGAAGATAAAACTCATGACCACAATTACTTTCATGATTTGAAAACAGAATACATCTAAAAACTTCAGTCAAGACACTTATCTCTTCACATAAAATAAAAGTGAAACAATTTTCTTCACTTCAAAAAGAGTGAGTATTTTGTCTCAATATTATGGATTATCTCATCATGAAGTATTTAAAGAAAAACTTTAAATAATAAGATTCAACTCAAATATACAGTCATAAACTTCCTAGCTTAGTGGAATGCTGAACTTTAATTAAAATCAATGCAATCAATACATTTATGGATTATAGCCTATTGCTTGGTCATATATAATATAAATGACCTAGATTATATAGCAAAAGTGATGAATGCCAATCCTTTGGATATAAAGTTATAAATGTAGGGCATTTGAACTCAGACTTTCAAGCCCCTTCACTATCCATACTATCTCATACTACTGATACACATGACCACACATGTGCAGAAAAGATAAATAATCACCAATAAAAGAATTTTGTGCTAAACCAGCACTCATCAGTTGGTCCAGACTACCATCTCTCATACATATACATAATCAGTGCTCCGTTTATATTAAGATAGCAAATCCTTAAACTTTAATGGACAGACTTCAACCACTCCAATCTGGTAATTATTTATCTTTTCTGATGTGTGTGTTCACGTGTATCAGTAGTATATGATAGTGTGGATAGTGAAAGGGCTTGAAAGTCTAGTTCAAATCCCCTACATTTACAATTAGCCTCCAGGTATAAGAGTGCCTGGTATTTCAAATCTTATATAAAGTTATAATGTTTTTTTTTTCAAATGAATGAAATTGCTTATAATAAACTACGAATCACCTCCAGTGTTTGAAGAAATCACTTATAGAATTATAAATACCAACATTTTAATACTGCTAATGGATTATAAATGCCAAATGTTTTAATATCACTTATGAATTAAAATATCAAATATTTTAATATCGCTAATGGTTTATAAATTATAAGTGCAAATATTTGAATACTATAAAAGTCGAATTTATCAGCAAGCCCTAAAATGGATTAATGTGTTAAATATAACCCATATTGGATTAACAAATGTGCTTATTGGAATTTTATTAATCTTTATATTAAGTTCCAGTAAGGATTAAATTATAAAAAGAATTTAATTGTGCTTAATATAATCTTTGATGCTTTTTTTAAAATGTTTCTACAAATTCCCCAAAATATTGAAATATTATTATACAAGCATAAATATATCTTTATAGGATAAAGTTTAATAGTTTCTAACCATTGGAGTATAAACCATGGGTTACTTAGTGAACTTTATTATAATTTCTTCTTATTTAGTTAGAGTTATTATTAGTAGTATAATAATAAAAAAATATTAAAGTTGTCCAGATATTATTATTACATGAATATACAGGTAACAATTTTATAAATTCTATTATTTATGATATGGCTGTATTAGTATAACTAACTTTTAAACTCATGTAAAATTTGTTATATTAAATTTATTCTATGTTTTATTGATCATTAAGTTTAAACCCCAGATTTATAAGGAGTTAATCATAAAGTTAGATAATTAGTTCTGTAAGGAATATTTTATGCATAGGTCCTACATGTTTGTATTAATTTTTAAAATACCATAGTTAAGGCAATCCAATTATATTTTGTTAGTGCAGTTTTATTCCTAATGAATTACTAAACCTATAAATAATATAGAAGCTTAATAAATGAATCCAGGAATGGATATTAAAGTATAATAAAGGTAACATATATTTTAAATGTCATTTAGAAGTGCTTAGCAAATAATTTCACTTGTTTATAAAAGAGTAAACGACATATCCAGTGTTATTAAACAAAGTTGATTAGTTATTGGAACAAAATAATTAAGGACAGCATAAAGCATTGATGTGATGTGATGTGATGTATTATGGCTTCTCCTTATTATTATTATGATTATTATTGCCCTCTAGTGTTTAAATGGAGAATTTGTTTAAATAATTATGCAACCTATTCCAATGGAGTGTAAATGTCCTTGCAATGCCACCATCTGATTATATACTTTTATATCCCAATCTTAGATTAGATTTATAGAACAAATACTATAATTAATCATTTGTTATTATTCGTTTATAATTTTTTTAAATATATTTTGATATTTTATAATAAAACAATTGTTGCTTTTAATATTTCTACTTTATCATTATTAAAGAAACAACCCCACTACATATTTAAAACAGGCAAACCTCTCCATACAGTATTGCCACACAATGCAAGCCAGCATAATCAATGGATGCCAGAAGGCTGGTGCATAAAATCCCCATCTAGTGCCTACTCATCCAATATCCCCAGACTAGTTTCTGGCTTGTCACCTTCATCAGCGAGGAGCCTTGGATCTGACAGCACTCCACCTAGATCTTAGAATCTAATAAAAACAAGCATAAGAAATGTTGATCATGTGATGTTTATTGGCCCACTACATATTTACAAAATAAAGATCATATTTTAAGATATTAGATTACGCATAAATCTATTTGGATTGGATACATCCTTATTGTTGATGTTTTTACCTGAAATACAAAGGTATAGGTTAAGATGATATACATAAAATTCTCTTTTCATTTATCATATTCTACGTTAATGAATAAACTTTACATCCATTCATTGATTTTTTATTTTAAGTAAATGATTATAGTTGATTTATAACTCTGAGATAATTCATTAGTTAACATTATTTTAAAATTGCTAGCCTTGGTTTAAACGTGCAGTAATTTATAATTAATTAGTTCTTTGAGTAAGAAATATTACATAAAAAAATACTCGCTTAAAATTTATTAAGAGTAGTATTATACACATACTGAAACACTCTGAGAAATTTATTAATTTAATATTTATATATCATTAGAGCATAAAATAGTATTAACCTTTACTTTACATGGATATACCACATATATACATTACAAGTTACTTTGGTAATTGCAATTTCACATTGAACATTTGTGTGAATGGCTTGTCTTTCACTTTTGTTGATTGCAAATCTTAAGAACCTCTCATTACTGTGTTATAGACTAGAAAATTATGTCTTGAGATTTGGGATTAATATCCCCTTGTAGGTTATAATATATATTGCACAAATTTACAAGTGATGTATTTGTTTTATATGCACATGCTTACAGCAAACCCCTTTCAATAAATATACAACACAACTATTAATCAATAGTTATTAAGGCTCACTATGGTTTGGTGCAGTGGCAAAATGTCTAACTCTGGATCATAAGATTCTTATACTGATTCCAATTTGCGCATTTATACTTTCAGAAATTCCTGAGCAAAAAGGCCATCTTACTGTTATTATTAATAGTTATTAAGTTAGAAATAATATTACTTTTCATTTAAATTTGAAATGCACCTGGGGATCCACTGGCATGGTTCTTCCCCAATATGTGCAGATAAATTAATAATGTAAGTACAAGCCATTAATTATCCATTGCAATCAAATCTATTAATATGGAGAAAAGCAACATCAATTAATTAAATAACCAAATATCATTTAGATGATAAAGTAGTTTATATCATTTAACACAATATTATTTGAAAATTATAAAATTTACTTTACTTCAGGTAGTTAAACATTATATATAATTATATGGCCAATGGCTTGGGAATCGTTTGATATTCTAAGCACTCTAATGACAGAATGAATGTTTAACACTTCTATTCAGTAAATATGAACTGTGTTTTTATTTTATTTACATTACCCACTACTGCTTAAAACATTATTTAACCTCTATTATATATATATATTAAAAAATTCTTCAAATAGTTAATTATTAATGTAATCATAATACAGGATCATATTTCTACTCCATTTGGTGTTTTAATGAGAATATAAATTATATCTCCACCCATTGTGAGATCTGAATACTGAGGCATTGATGGATTGAATACCATATGAGAATTTAAATTATATCTCCATAAATTGTGATATCTGAATATTGAGGCATTGATGGATGGAATACCATTGTTTCTCATAGACATTCAAGTGTTTCTCATCTCCTGCTCACCTGATGAATTGAGGTTACCAGTAAAATACACATGTAGTGTGAAAGAATGGCCTAAGAAATTTTATATACGGATAATAACTTGTGATTTAATAACAAGTTCTGGAAGATATGCTGCCAATCTTGAATATTTATTAGTCAATAATGAAAGCAATAAATGAATTTTTTTTAAAAGATTTTTAATCTTTTAATGTTTTTGATAGAATATTGTTCTTATTTATATTAAAAATATGTTGAAACAAACTTGTTAATATTTTTGGAATATTAAAAGGTGCAAACAAATGAAATTTTTTCAGTTTTTTTTAAAAATCCATATCTCACTTATGAGATGGATGGATGAAATAAGAAAGTGTGCAGGTGTGATGTGGAGAAGAGAAGCTAAAGATTGCAGAAGATGGATTGAACTTGGAGAGACCTTCATCCTGCAGTGGATTGATAATAGTTGATGATGATGATGATTGTAAGTAAATGACTTGTTATCAAATAAAAAAAATGTGTCTGTGTCTGTAAAAATCAAAGATAATTTAATATTATTTACATATTATATTTCATCAAAAGAAATTTTCAACAAAAAAGGAAAAAAGAAAAAATTAAATAACTTTATTTTTGCTTATATAATAATTGTATTTTTTTAATTTTTAAAATAAAATTGACTGTAATATTATTAATTTGAATTCATTTTGCTATTTTTTTATAATTTTTTTATTAGATATAAATAATGTTAATATTTATCTACTGTTTATGTATAATACTTTATTTTTACTTTTTGTTAATTATTTTTGTTGTTTATTTTTTTAAATATGTGTATCATTTAGTAAACATACCATATAGTCTGTATATATATATCTAATTGTGTGTGTATTAAAAACTATGCATAACTATATAATATTCTATTTCATTATTTAATTATTTTTGTTGCTTTAAAATGTATATAATTTTTAATTTAAAATGTATTAAAGGTGTATGTAGCTACTGTATATATGTATAAATATGTTAATACATTGTAATTATATAATAATGTTTAGACGAATGTTTTCACGGGACAATATCATGTTTTGTAAGTCATAGTTTTTGGGAATAAGAAATCACATGATTAATATTTGCCAAGTTGAGACAAAGTGTTATCTTATCAAAGTGTCGATTACTATTATTTCATTTTTAATTTTTTATTAAACATGGTTGCACCCAAAAACATGATTTCTAATATATATAATGTTAGATACTATTAATGAAAAGTACTACTGCAGATAACTAATATGAATATACATATAGGTACGTTCGATAATATATACGTTAATTACAAAAAAAAAATATGATTACGTTAAAATTTGTGTCTTTTTAAAAAAAAATAAATAACCCTCTCATATTCAGGGTTTATCAAATACTAGCAAAGCAAAAGTACTTAGAAGTAAATGAACTTTACGTGCAGTTGACCAATTTCATGTCAATTTTTATTGATGAGGCAATTTACGGTCAGCTGTTGTGCAGCCAGCTGGTCTTAAAATCGCCTTAAAAGAAAGTACTTTATTACAAAGAAGTGCGGTCAAGAAAAAAAAAAATTACCTATAAAATTGTTCAAACTGTAAAATATTGAAAAATAAAACTGTGCCAGTAATGAGGTTAAATCTAATCTTTAATACGAATATTTTATTTTTTTTTACTTTAAGTCATACAAATCTTTTGGTAAATTATCAGAAATGTGCTACGAATACAAAATAAAGCAGAAACTGAACATTTATTTTAATAAAAACGTAGTTTCAAGAGTTATCCTTGAGGATACATACATTTAGAATGTTAAACTGATTAAATATATATATATAACTTGATATATATACTTTTGTTATAACAAATCTTTGAAACAAAGCCTAGCAGAAAAAAAATTGTGAGTAAAAATTGACATGGCTTCAATAAATAAAATAATGTCAAAGTTTGCTTAAAACTAATCAGAAGATAGAGAAATATATATATTGACGTAAATACAGCTAATAAAATAATCACGTGGTTAATTGATTGAGAAGTTATGTGGTATTTGAGTACCTAAATGGCTAATTGGGTGTAGCCACTACTCTTTACTATACTAGGCTGAATTTATTTATTTTAATCAGTAAGTTCTTGAATCGGCCACTCTATAAATTATGACATAGTGCAAGGGGCAAAATGTAGCTATCATTAATATTGAGCAAATTTGTTTACTCTACATAATTTGGTGCAAAGATGTATTATAGAAATCAAGATCCATAGATCATAGTTAACTATGTCACTTTCAATCTTTAAACTTTGCACAGACGTCCAAGAAAAAGTCATCTGACATATAACAAGATTGCTTGATCTATATCTGACATTGCAAAAAAAAAAACCCTTTTTCTTTCACCGCAGCTATGGCATCTAATGTATGCTTAAATAACGAATAGATGTAAGATGATGGCATTTAATAAATCCCTATCAAGTGTTGACATATCCAAAGAGCTAAAGCCTAGATTCTAGCTTATGGTTTTCATCAACGAGGAGCCTTGAAAACTTGAACCTTTAAAATCTAATGCGCTTTTCTTTTATAAGACATAATTTACTTTTCTGTTTTACTATTAAACCATTAACCCAAAGTAAGAACATATAAACATTTTCAATTTAAGCCAACTTGCCTATAAAATCATATAGATCTGAAATTATATCAGTATCTATATAATATGGTATCCTTAGTATTTTAACTACAAACATCTTTATCTTTTGGCCAGCTGTTGTGAAACAAAAAGAGTATATTGTTAAAATAGCAAAATATAATCTAAAACCACATGAGAGGCAAAAAGCATTCTACATGTACATAATATCTCTCATTCACCACATTATAAAAATCTGCAGTTCTGCAATATTTTAGTCGAATGTACGACTAAAATTTCACAGAACTGCATATAAAGTATTTCAGAGCTTTGCATTAGACAAACCAAACATTTAGCAAACCTATATTCCTCCATTAGCAAAAACATCAATAGCAGCTAATAGTCTTCAAAACAGAATGAATGGGTCATTCTTGCTGAACCACTACTAAAATAAATTTCACGTTAATTTAAGAATGTCCAAATAAATTCATGTTAATATGATGCAGCAAGCATTGCATCTATATTCTATGTAATGACTTGTCTGTCTTATCATGCAATAAATGATATCTACTTATTTTTAGCAAGATTGTAAAGCAAAAGCAAAGAAAAAAACCAACCTTTTCTACCCATCAGCAAGATAATGTTGCTTTTTTCTATACTCTTTAGATATGTTGAGATATTTGAGAATTGTTTTAACTTTTTATACATTTATATTATATATACAATCCAGTTATTTAATAAAAATAAACCTTCTGGAAAAGCTACTTATATATATTATAACGGTCGGATAGAATAGAGTCTTACCGTATCTGTCATACAGAGTGCCACTAGGCTATTAGAACCTAGAAAATTTATATAGTAGGCAGATAAGTAAGTTAAGAAAACATTTTTTTATATATATTTTATTCTGACCATCAGCCCAATGTCACTAGCTCATGGAGTAGCAGAGATTTAAAACATTTTTGTTTTAATAAAGATTTATATTCTATATATATATATTAATATTTAAAACAATAATATAAAAGAAGCCACTGCCAGTAATTAACATACAAACATTTATTTATGCAGACATAAATAAAATTGAGTAACAAAAATTATTTTAGGTTTTAATACCAATTTTTAAATTTAAATTATTATTAATTTAACCTTTAAATTTGGCTTTTTTTAATTTGAACAAACTGCACAGATTTGTTTAATAATATTTTGAAGAGTGTCGAGTATAAATAAACTATATAGATTGCATTTGAAAGAAAATATTCTATCCCTTATTTAAACTTAGGCCAAAAGTTTGCAGTCAAACCGACATCAATCCATCTGATACATCGATGTATTCAATGAAGCATGAAATATGACAGCACAAATACCATACGGTCAGGAATGTACATCTGAACAGCATGGTTAATAGAAGACATTGACTCTCGTCCAGACAGGAATGCTACATCTGTCTGGCAAGAAGAACAATAAAAAAAAACTCCATAGGAAGGGACTGTGTTTTCCGTCTTACTATCCCCTTCTATAGGCAAAAAGGGGATCTGCGGCATATAATTTGATCCTACAAGTAGCGGACCTCATACTACATCTACTAATTACACCAATATATCCAATCCATTGACCCAATTTAACTATGAAACAAATAACCTAAGATTACCCTCCCTTAAACTAACATAACTTTGCAAATCTATGCAATCATTCATGCCCAACTTAAATTTAACATTTATATAAGTTTTCTCAGATGAATTTTATAAAAATTTGTTTTATAATGTTGAGTATACATCGGCCACATAGATTCGACAGTTAAAAACATTTCAAAATAAACATAAACGATCAAAATATAAAGTCATTGAATGGCATTCATCATAAAATGCCACATTGACACCAATAACTTAAAAGACATCCGAATAAATACATTTTAGATATTCAACATAAGGTATCATTATTTACAGAATGTCTATATATTTTAATCAAATATGAAAACAAAAACATAATTAAACATTAATGAATCTATGCAAGCATCTATACCCAACTTAAATTTAATGCATTTAAATAATTTATACAATAAATATTAATAAAAAAGAAAAAATGGAAATGATTTTTAGCAAACTCAAATGTATAAAAATTAAACATTAATAATTAATTTGAAAACTTAAAAGTCAGATAAAAGTTCATTTTAAAATTGAGGTTAGCTGAATATTAAAAGCTTGTCAAATCTTTAAAGCTCTTAATTACTTTTAGTAAAATTTTTCTGTTTATATCTTACTGTAGAAGAGCTCCCGGTTTCTGGTGTCAATTTCCATGAAGTCTTTATTTGAAGACCGGTTTATCTGAAGGTGGCCTTAGCTGGAACAATCCTGGTATTACAGTCATTTCATTTGAAATAAGTGAGAGAGGGTGACAAGTGCATTCTATCGTCCTTCTCACAAAATCAAGCTGGAACTGTTTTTTATTTCAATATTTTTCCTTTTATACTGATCGTCCGGATTCACTGAACAATGGTTTCCTGTTCCAAATTTTCATTATGGTCTGAGCCTTCATTGCTGCTTTTATTGGACATCTAATTTATTTTTGTTCTCTTATCTATATTTCATCTGACTTTTTTATATAAGAGCCCCCAAGGGCTAGTTTTCTTTTCATTTCATTTATCAAACAATCATTTTCATTTACTAAAATATTTTATCTTTAGATCTTGTACTTTTTCATAAAAAAGTATATTCAAATACTTTTTTTTTATTTAAAAAAGAAATACTTTTAAAGTTTTGCATCTGTGCGATATATTATATACATTAATCAACTTTTAATTTTTTAGCTTTTAGTTTTTATTTATGAATTTAAAAAAAAAGTTTTTATTCTAATTTTAAATTAATGTAACGGCCTATACCATTACAATATTTATATAACGAACAAATAGTGACCCATTAAATCATTATTCTATTACTTACATGGGATTTGGGCTTTCAATCATCAGATTTTTAATAGAATGGATGGCTGAAGATATTGGAGGTTGGAGTAGATTGAAGCCTGTCCATTAAAGTATGAAGATTTGCTATCTTAATATAAACCAAGCACTGATTATATATATGTGTGTGAGAGATGTTAATCTAGACCAACTGATGAGTATTGGTTTAGCACAAAATACACGTACTGGCTATTATTGGAGTATATAGTATATTATATATAATTTATACTTTACAATGCAGTTTAAAATATGATTTATTTTATCTCCTCTTGCCTACAGTTTTAATTGTCCAGCAGTTATCATTAGAGCTTTTATAAACCTCACCACTCCTACTCAGATTTATTTTTATCTTCTCTTGGCTTTAGTTTCAACTGTCCAACATTCATCATCAGAGCTTTTATAAACCTTACCACTCCATGAAAGCTCTGATGATGATTTCTGGACAGTTGAAGCTGTAGACAAGAGGTGATAACATAAATCATATGTTAAACAGCATTGTAGAATGTAAATTGAGGTGTATATGGTATATTATATTTAATATAGTTTATTCCTACATTTCAATTTTAGGGTTATGCCAAACGTTAATTTAATGAGTTCTTTACTAGAATAGATTACCATCGTTGAAAGTATCTGATCAAGCTATCAAAGCTTTTATGAGAACACATCTAAAAATTTTATAATAGCATCTTCATGGTGGTAATTCAGTATTTTGTATCATCAGTATTCAAAAATTATTTTTCTATTAACATTGAACGATAAAAAAATTTTTAACTGCACACACTACATTCACTCTCTTTTCATTTTTTGTAATTCTACTATAAATATCTTCCTTTTATTAATAGACATACATTTATGAAAAGAATTTCTTTATATTTTGTTAACAGTATTTTTTTTTTGTTTTAATTAAGCGTATGTATGTGTGTGCACGCATTAAAATATAAAGGTATCTCATTAATAATAAATGAAACCATCGGGGATATGAATGTAGAGACCACACTGATATAATAAAGAAACTTTGTTCCAAATTCATATTTATTATATAAAACACATCAAGCTTTATAAAAATTTGTATTAATAGAATTCTTTGAGTCACATGCATTTTGTAAGAAACCTTTTATTAAGCATCACGATTTTTATTTTTTTTAAAAAAAAAAAAACCACCTACAGTTTTTAAACAAACAGCCTGTTAAAACAAACACCAATTTTAATACGAAAAAAAAAACAATTCAAAAACAGACAAAATTATTAGTAAAAATTTTCATATTATCTATAGCAGATAAATTAAAACACACATATTATAATAGGGGCAAACCTTTAAAAATCCCCTTTCTACAAGCAAATACATTTCTAAAGCTTTATGTGGAGTGTAAATATCAAATTTTAATAACTGATTCCGACATTTCCCATATTCTTATCATTATTTTCCAGCAAATTCTTATCGATTTCTGTATGAAAGGCATTTTGCTTATTCATAACATATTTTCAGAATAATATATATATATATAAGATTAATTAATAATTACTTTTATTTTGCAGCAGTTTAAAAATGATTTTACCCTGACAAAACTATGATCAATTTGTTGCTAATCTCATCCTATTTTACCACTGCCCAATATGGTTATATATTAGTAAATAATATATAAAGAACCAAGCACACATACAGAGAAGATAGTATGGGAAAATAGAAAAATAAGATAGATAATAATAAGAAAGATTCTACTTGTGAAGAATTGTTAGAGAAAAAAAAAGATTTTAATGTAAGTAGATTGCACAATGAGTTCAAAAATCTTACATATAGCTTGTATTGAGCCTGTCAAATATAATGCTTGGGTGGATAAATATATCTACCCCAAAGTTTATTAAGTTAGACATTCTAAATCTTTTTTTCTTGATCATCATACCTTTCTATTTATATATTTTTTAAAAATAAGTAGTGAAAATGATGAAAATTTAGATACATATATCTAAAGCAAAATATTCATGTTAAAGTAGCACTTAATATTAGTATATTTAGACATTAATTCTTCATCTCACTTTGTATCTTCAGCATATTCTAATGGTGCTGGTGTCACTTTCAGCTTTTCTTTGCTCTCTTGCAGTTATCTATAAGCCATTTTGATAATTTTCTTTCATTTAATGGCAGAAACTGGAACTAATTTTATCTTGATTTTTTAGTTTATGAAAAAATCTGAAGATGTCAGTATCATATAAATATCAAAAATTCAAAAAGGAAACATTTCTGATTGTTAGTATCATAATACAAAGGAACCAACAATATTATTGGTTGGTAGATTCATTATTCTCCTGCTTTGAGAGTGCTATAAGAATACTTGTAAGCATTTTTCTTTTGTTACTTTGGAAAGAAAAATTGTATATTTCCCATACTTTTATTTATATATTTCTAATTATTTATGCAACATATTTATAAAATATTTATTTTAAACCAAAAATACTCATGATTACAATTAGAATTTATTTGAAAAGATTTGGTTTTAAAATAAATCAAATAAAATTGTAATTTCAGTAAAGCAGAATTGTGGTTAAAAAAAGTACTTTCATAAACACCAGTGCTGAAATTTTTTATATTTTCGTAATTATAAATGCAATTTTAAATTTTAAAATGAACTTTATTGCTTATATGTCTGAGCAATAATTCTTTCCCATTTTAAAAATGTTTGAATAAGAAATAATTTGTTCAATATTTTTTTAATCAGCAAGGCAATTATCCAATATGAAAAAAGTTATTATTGTTATGTATTTCACTTTAGTACTTTTTTCTATATTTGTAAAATTGATATATTATCTTTTAACATGTTTTTTTTTATTGGAAACTTAAATTTATAGTAAATAATGTAAAGATAATTGAAATATGATATAAAATTAAGGTTTAATTGTAAAAATAAAATTTTGTAAATATATCTGAAACTGCCATTAGTGTATTGTCAAAATGGAAAAGTACTGAATGAGTTAAATTATTTTTGAATTTAGAATTAGAATATAAATTCTCAATAACAATTTAATGCTTTGCACAAATCTCACCAGAAAATCATTTTAGATAAAAAATAATCCAATGAAAATGTATTAGCCAGCTTGTCAACAGTAAAGTTCATATTATAAAGCCTCTTAGCAGAAAATTAATGTAATTTATGTCAGTAAAAGCAAACATTTAATTGTCAAGTACCTCACCAGAATGATGATGATAAATGTCATTATTATCATTTTTTAAAAAAACATATTAGTTTCAAATTTATTTTAAAAGTTTGTAGGACAGCAGTTATTCATCATTGCATCCATTTTCTACTTATTTACAACTTGTAAGTGCAGCTATGTTACATTTACATAGGTAATGGCCTATTACTGACTGTTTCTTATAATGATTAATATCTCAGAGTTCATTATGTGTATATATATGATTTAGTTTTTATGCTATTCTAGTTTACATAATTAAAACTTAAAAGTGTGAAAGAATTAAATTCACCATGTTAATCCTTCTATATTTCATATTTGGCATATTCCCCCAGGAAAAATAAATCCCGAGGTTGTAGACGAATAAAATATTGTCAAAAGTACAAAAGTTATGAGTAAAAGATGGTCTGACATCTATAAAAATATATAATTCTAGATATAATATGTATTAGAAAGCAAGTATATAAAAAAGAAGTCATACTATATCTGTCTAATGCCTACATTAATGTTATCAAAGTATCTTCTAGAAGTAGTACAGTTCTAATGAGAACCATTACTGCAATCTATCATAAGAAATTATTCTATCCAGGGCCCTTAAAATCAAAATATATAGAAAGATAGATTAAAATATAAAAATTTTATATTAATAACAAATTACTTAATATTTATGTATTTAATGATTTGATGATTAGAATTCAAACAGTTTTAAACTACCATTTATCACTTTTGATTCAATTTGAGATGTTTTAATGATGCATAAATGTGAAAATCAAGACATAATTTGAAAAAAAAAATGCTTACATTTTACTGCACTAAATTTTAGCTTCAAAATGTTAGAGTAACGTGATTTGCATTATTTATATGTTGTTAATTCTTAAATATTTAATTGCTAGTCAATATTAATAACTTTGTAAATTAATATGTATAAATATGAGTATTCTTTGTCCAAAAGTCGGTTGAATAAATAGACAAATAGACTGTTGTAACCCAAAATAACCAATTATTGATCATCGCTAATAACAGCTCAAGATGAATTTCTTCTGCTTAACATAAATTATAATAGTATATCAAAATTTAAAAAAAATGAATTATTAAAATATCAAAAACTATCTTTAAATAATCTATTGCAGAGGGGAAACTTTTTCAATATTCATTTATAGAGGAACAATGAAATAAAAAGACTATATTTATCGATCTCTTTAAGTGTTGATTGGTAAGAGTTTTCACAGATCAAGGTTCAATGATTGACCGAATAGACTATGGGTCATTACTTAAAAGAAAAACTCTTTTTATTGGAAATAACAGATTTATTTGGTAAGGATTCTAACTCAGGTCTTAGGCATGACAGGGAGATGTAATGCCATTGCTACATGAGGCCTGCATTTGCTTATAAAAATGAGAAGACAGATATCCATTCACCAACCAATAATTTATATGTGCACAAGCCCATTGTTTAGCAACAAAACTTGTTAGATGATAAATTTAGATTAATGACAGTATTCACAGGTGAAAAATAGATAAATGACTTTTATATACAGAGAGTAACCTCAAATAACCAATAAGTAATACTCAAACTAGAGTATTATCTGCTCCCTTTTGAGGGAAGATGCAGTGACATCATGCACTGATTACGGCTTTTCAATGATAATTTTTTATGGCCACTCTGTACACTTTCCTTCACTGATCTCTCCATGTTTTTTCTTTAGTCACTTAGTTTGGTATAGAAATCAGTAGTTATAAGCTTTACATAACACCAGTAATCTCTTTAGATTGGGCGACAACAGAATTTTGTTTGAAAATAATATTTATTTTCTTTAATTATATACATAAAATTCTGATTCATACTTTTTTGTATGCTGGTATACAACAAAAAGAACAGATCAGAAATCCTTAATTGTAATTTTATATGAATCAGTATGACTGGATTTGAGGGAGGAGTTTCACTCAAAGAATATCTGGGTACTTTCTTCCAGGGATTGCTCTATGTTAAAAAACAATCCAAAAAGATCATTCTACTAAATCTGGCCAGATTATCATATCCAGTGGAATGCTTACTTATGTATTAGAAATAGCTGCAATATTATTAATGGTAACAGGAGCAGTGCAAAAGATATTAATATAGAAATATGGAATGTAAAAAATTTTCTCTTGGGGGAAGTTGTTCATGACATAGATGGACACATTGATTGTTTTATATCTAGCATGCATGATATTATATTGGAGACGAGGATAAAACTTTTCATTTTCTATCCTTGGAATTTTTCGGATGTATTAATGAAAGATTAATGTTTTTAAAAATCATTTTAGCAAATGGTATTTTTGTATATTTTATTAGAAATTATGATGCATTACGTATAAAAAGTAAAAAGAAAAAAAAATTCCAATTGAAGTGTTATTAATACTGTAGAAACAATAATTTGCTTTGTAATGGGCAAAAAGTTTAAATTATGCGGCTAATTATTCCAATGTATAAATACATAAAATGTGCTAAAACGCATGAACACACAAAGCTGAAAATAAATCTTAATACTGTAGATTGGTATAAATTAAATATATGTATCCAAATATGTGGCTAAGTGCTTTCGAGTGCTGAGGTCTTCATATTCATAGCCATCTCGTAAATAAATAGGTTGGTTAAGAGCAATGCAAATTTATGTAAATGAGATAGTTAAGTTTTCCATTTCCTGGAAATCTTATAAGTATTTTCTATTTATAGAGTTGTTATCTTTAGTGATAAAGTAAGTCTCCTTTATTTTTCTCTTAAGATTGTGTCGCTCGGCTATCTCAACACACATACTCATATAATAAAGCACTAACAGACCCTTCTTGTAGTTCAGTTTTTGGGCAGCACTGCAGCTCAGCTGATCATGATTGCCAACCTAAATACCCAATGGTTGTTTGCAGAGAGCTACACAATCCTAAGAGAAAAATAAAGGAGGCTTACTTTATTGCTAAAGATAACAACTCTATAAACAGAAAAGACTCTTGTTATAAGATCTCCAAGAAATGGAATACTTAACTACCTCATTTACATAAATTTGCATCGTTCTTAACCACCCTATTTATTTACAAGATAGCTATGAGTATGAGGACCTCAGCCCTCGAAAGTGTTTAGCCACATACTTGGATACATATATTTAGTTCATATCAATGTACAGCATTAAGATTTCTTTATCTTCAGCTTCGTGTGTTCATGCATTTTAGCACATTTTATGTATTTATACATTGGAATAATTTGTTTTGAATAAAATGTAAATGAAAGGAGTTATCAAATGTTTTTATTCCTTGATAGATAATTTTACTTCATCAATAAGGCTAAAAGACCTTTTTCCCCCCTCGGAAATTTTAATCGTAATGGTAGGATAAATAGTTAAGCAAGATCCAATACCACTATTTCTCTATGAGTGTGAGTTGATTGTATTAATCTAAAAATCTGTACTACATTTTATGAATAATTTGGCACTATTTTCAGCAATTGAATAGTTCCATACATTTGTAATTTATATCCAAATTTGCCTTTTCTCTTTCCAGGTTTTTTAAATTGACTTTTAATGCTAAAAAATAGACCACATATCATTGTTTCCATATCTGTTAGATACAATTCAAATATAGCTTGGTCAATTTTTAGGCACAATAAAGAACTTAAGTAGTTGGTATTTATCTCCAGAGATCTTGTTAAAAATGTAAAAGTAGATTTTCCAATTGTAAAATCATTATAGCAACTTTTGAAAGATTCTTTCATCTTTTCTATAGCTATTACAAAGAACTTTGTATTAATGCCACCAAAGATATGTCTCCAAAAAATTTTTTAAGGTTTCAAAATGAATTAGGTTTTCATTTTCAATATGGATTCACAAACAACCATAACTGTTATTTGAAGTAAAAGTTTTCTATAAGAGTATTTACCATATGATTTTAAATTTAAATAATTTAAACAAGATGTCATACTAACTATAAATTACACATCCCCTATAATCTCCAACAGAGTACTTTACTACTAATATGTCATACTTTGTAAAAATAAGTTTTCATTACCATATTTCTTTTATTATTAGTCAAGTTTAAATAGAAATCAAACATACTAAAAGAAACATTGAGTTTAGTAAAAATGCATAATTCTATGGCCATTTATTTTTAAATCATTTGTTGTCATCCTCGATTTTTCTTTTGTTTTTCCTTTGTTGCCAAATTGCAGTACAAAAAATTAAGTGCTAAATTTTAATCAACTTTTATTGAATTGTTTATTTACTATTTAACATAGACTGTAATAGCTAAAATATTGATTGAATACTGATTATTACAGAATACAACATCAGAAATATGTGGCTGGGTGCTATTGTAGTTAGCAATATAGAAAATGAAAACCACAGGGGTACCAATAGGGTGCATACTTTCTGATTGGCTGCACCATTAAATTTTCAAAGCATGTTAGCATTATGTTTTCAAGAAATGTTCAGCATACAATTAACATTGTGTTATACCACTAAACATCACATGATCACCATTTCTTATGCTTGCTCATAACTGTTATTAAAACAAGCACAACTCTCCCTACAGTAGTGCCACTCAGTGCAAGCCAGAGTAATCAATTGGATTTTATGCACAAGCCCTTATGGCATCCATCAATTACTCTAGCTTGCATTGAATGGCACTACTGTATGGAAAGTTTTGCCTGTTTTAATTAATAACGTGATAGTAGTTTTCATTGTTTTTTCCATTAAATAAAATAATAACAATAATGAAATAAAAAGCCAGTAACTCTTTATTTGAATTTCTAAAAACATTCAAGAGCTGCTGCTTTCTATGTAACCTAAAAATCTTAATTATATTTACACTCAGCCAGTAGATTAGATAGTGAATATATTGCATAATGGCAATCAAATCTGAATTGGTAAGAAAAAATATTTATTTGCACATGTGTTTATGTTTATCATGATAAAAGGAATCTCACCCAGTTCATTAGCCATGATTTTCTGACCATTATCCTCAACGGCTATTTATATCTTGCCTAGAATTACCTCGTAGCAAATACCTATAACTACAAAAAACTGTATTAAGCCAATAAACATCACATGATCATCATTTCTTAAGCTTGCTTATAACTGTTACTCAAACAGGCAAAACTCACTATAAGTATTGCCACACACAGCAATTAAAATAATCAATGGATTCCAGAAGGCTTGTGCATAAAATCCCCATTTAGTGCCTACTCATCCAATATCCCCAAACTAGTTTTTGGCTTGCAGCCTTCATCATTGAGAAACATTGGATCTGAGAACACTAACACCTAGATCTAATGAGCTTGGATTGAAAATATTAAGGTGTTTTCAATTTAAGATTCATAGTTTTGTAGTTAAGTGGAGATAAAAGGTGGCTGCTAGAGGGTTGCATTAGCTCCTAAGATCTAGGTCCAGTGCTGTCAGATCCAATGTTCCTCACTGACAAAGGCCACAAGCCAGAAACTAGTTTGGAGATATTAGATGAGTAGGCACTAGATGGAAATTTTATGCATAAGCCTTCTGGCATCCATTGATTACTCTAGCTTGCCATACACCTGGGTCTCGTTTTATGCAGATTATTTTAATGCAATTTTGAAGTTATGCAATTCATGTTTCTTCTTAATATCTTTCATATTTCACTATATTTATTAGATATCAAGAAATTTAAATTATTAATAACTTATTTTGACTTGAAATTTTTTTCCCCAAAAAAATATAACGTTATATTAGCAGCTAATGTGAATATGGCCTGAAGCTGTATTTAGAATCTTAGCTTCTATGTAAATAACCTATTTATACTAATGAGTAAATAATAATAATAGATTTATACTTACATATAAAAATATCACAATAAATATTCAAAAAATTTAAACTTTTAAAATGTATTTTGTTAATTATAACAGAAATAAATAATTTTTTAGATTTTTAAAATAAAAAACAAAGATTTTATAAACTGAAAATAATCTTTCTAATGATAATGTATAATCTTTTTGTTTTGATTGTGATCTCATTTTTTTAATATAGAAACAGAAAACCATTAACACAGCTCAAGACTGAAAGTGGCACTAGTTGTACATCATGTCATGAATCTGATTTCTTACTAGTTCACAAACAAACGTAAAAACAGCGGTAATGATTAAAATGCATATGAAAAAATGTAAAATTAAATACTGTAGTTAATAAAAAAAAAAGTAAAAAAAGTTTGTCTTGTATTAATTTTTTTCAAATATTTGAAATTTTTTATTAATCATACTTTATTTCCTTATTTTTTAATGCAAATTTTAAAGTAATTTTTTCTTATTGCTTTGCTTTTATGCAACTTCTGAAAATTACTGGAACATATCCCCCATTTTTCAAGGTAAGTTATGTTTATTTTTGTGCATTTCTTTTGTGCACATTTTTTGAGAAACCTATCTACCACATAAAATGAGACCCAGGTATACAGTATGCATATTGACATGAAATAAGGATAAAATCGTATGAAAGCTTAAAAAGAAAAAGAATTTTTATATAGAATTTACAATACTTTGTCATAAGCCAGGATTTGCCATCAAAATTAGCACATACTATATGTGACTTAACTAAGAGAAAACATTTTCTTCTAAGTTAATTTATAATTTATTATGTTTAATTTAAAAAATGCTTCAAAATATTTTTCATATATATTTACTCTGATATAAAATTATTAATTAAAATAAAAGTAGATCAAGATACAATAATTAATATTTTAGTTAAATAATTTTTTTCTCTTACTATCTCTTTTAAATTACTCTCAAATCTCTATTTTTCTTTGGTTTTATTTAAAATGAGACAAATATAGATTTTAAGTATATATAAAATGATCAAATTATTTAGGTGATTCACAAATACATTACCAAGTAAATTATCATTCATTATTTAAAATTAATAAGTTTAAATATTAGTATTAAAATGCAAGCAAGATTTACTATCTTATAAGATAGAAAGCGTTATAACCATCCTAATTCCTTGTATTAGCAAATGAATGTATAGTTTTTTCATATATGTAGAAAATAAAAATGAAAGTTAGTAAATCCTCATTAACTGCCAGATGATTAGTCCAGTGACTAAGATCCTTTTTTCATTATTCATTATAGAGGTATTTACCCTGCTGTTGATTTTCTAAACACCTTTTTTTTTTTACTTTTTACCTGTATAGATACTTAAAGCTTTAATTCAAAGATTAAAATGTCTAAACTGAATATATCCAAATATTCTTATTAATAATTTATTCTTATGTGCCCTAGTTATTTTTAATAAAAATTAAATTGAAAAATTAAATATTGCTTCTAAAGTTTATATCAAATATAAATTTAATTACATTGTGTGGGTAATATTACTTTTTATGTCTTTTATCAGCTCTCTTTCCAAATCGATATTCGTAAGTTTATGAATATTATATAAAACATGCATCCAGCCTTGCATAGGCCTGTGGTTGTTTTTAATTGGTGGCTTTAACAATTTTTTTTAAAGATTTAATGTAAATTAAACAAAACATTTCAAATGTGAGAATTGTGCATTAGTCTGACCAACACAAAAACTCCGGGTTTCACCCTGTCAATTTTGTCATGATTGGTTCCTTAAAAAAGTTTTTTTAAGATTTAGTGTAAATTTTACAAAATATTTTAATATTATATAAATAAATTTCTGAATTTTAATAAAGCCAAATTAAAATTTACATTTTAAAATATATCTGTTATATTTGATAGCTTTATAATGCAAATATATATTTACTGGAGTGCCCTCTAAATAAAAAAATATTTTTTTTGATAAGCTTTATTAATAGTTACCATTTATTAATATTGGAACAGAAAAATGCTGGCAATTTTTGTAATATTGTTTTATTAAATATAATATTTGTAATATTTTTTAACTTGGTTGCTTTAACAATTTTTTTTAAAGATTTAATATAAATGTTTTTTTTATTAAACATTGCTAATCTATAAAAAGTTGTTACATTTTAAATTAACCATTGCTAAGTATGTCTTTCATCTGAACTATATTAGGGAATTGACAAATCACAAAAGCACTGAGTGCCTTAATGTTGAATTATGAATTGGCATTTGTAGCTGTTTGTGCAGATGGCTGGATACCTTTACTGTAAAATATGTACAATATCTCAGTAATTAAAAGCACTCATAGTTATTTTTTCACCCAGCATTTTTTATTTGATGGTGAAATTACTTCCTTTGCATAAATGTAGTGATTGGGAATTTGATATGTGACATATGACAAACATTCATTCACCAATCAGACAACAGAGAAAATATGAATTTTATATATAAGCTGGTCAAAATTTCAGAAAAAATATTTAATAATTTCATAATTTAAGTAGAAAATTAATTGTTTATAAAAAGATATAATTTTAATTAATTCTCTTAACAAACCATGCATATACATGCATGAATGAATTATCATCAGAATACATTTATTTAAATATTAATAAAATAAGCTAACTAATAAATCATACTACATTAAAGTTAGTTCAATGATATAAGCTTAAAATATAAAGAAGCGTAGTTAATATAAGTAATCAGTAAAATTGAAATCATTTGAACATTGCATGACCACTATTTCTTGCATGTACCCACATTGTTAAACATTAACAAAATTTTCTGATAAATAATGTCAACTAGTATAAGTTCTAGTAATCAATAGATTTTTGGATTGAAAATATCATTGTGTTTTTGTTTTGGACTGATAGCTTTATACTTAACCAAAAAGGTAAAAAGTGACTGCTGAAGAGTGCAGTAGATCGAAAGATTCACCAAATCCAAAACTCCCTACTAATGAAAGCTATAAACTAAAATCTAGAGATATTGAGTGAAAAGGTACTGGATAAGTATTAAAATGTACAATCTTGTCAAGCATTGCTGGTCAAGAGGTCAGCACAGCTGCCTTATAAGCAGTTGTCCTGGGTTAGTGAGTTCGCTTCCTGGCCTATGCTATGACACATGAAAAAAAGTACAACCTTCTAACATTTATTGATTACTAGAATTTGTACAAGGTGGCATTATTGTATGGAAAATTACTCTTTTAAAATTTAAAATTGTGATAACATTGTATTTAAGTATTTGGCACTTAATACCTGTTGAATAATTGAGAAGATTTATGAGAATGTGATAGATAGATATGATAGGCAACTACTAATGAATGTATCGCTTGAATATAGATCTTTTTTGAGGTATAGTATAGTTATAAATTTTGAACATCTTATAGATCATTTTCAGTGGGCCAGAATGATATTTTATTCTAACTTTAGATAGTAACAGATACTATATTTTTATGAAGTGGAAAAGTATAAAGAGCCATAGGTTAGAGTAAATTTGCCTTATACATGAGCTAGTCAAAAACAATGGCAGAATTGTCATTTAGGCAATGTATTGCACTTAATCTACCTTAAACATGCCATTTTCTTATACATTTAATAACTATAATTGCTGTAAATTGTAATTAATTTCTGTCCACAAGTGATTTAGGTCTATGGGTCCATGATATTCATGTCTGTTATTTGTTAGTAATAGTGTAAGATAAATAAGCTGTCAGAAGGTAGCTAAAGAATCGAAGTGTAATTACTTTGCACCTTTCTCAAATTAATTTAAAATTCTTTCAATAATAAATTATATTTTTGTCTACAGTAATATTTCTTCGATAGCATGATTACTAATTCATAGAAGTGATAAATGCATAAACAATTATATGTAATGAAATTTAAATGTTTGTTTTGCATCACCAAGTATGTGTCATACCAGACAAACATTGTTATGCATAAGAAAATAAGAAAACATTTAAGATATTGAAAAATAACATTGGTAATTATTAATATAAAAGATATTTAGTTTTTGTAGAGCTTGAAGAATCGCAAAAAGTAATGCATATCATAAAAGGAATCAAATTATGAATAACCTAAAGAGGCAGAAACAATACAAAATCATTTTAGAATGATGTATGTATTAATGTGTTGTAATCTTTGCTATTTAGGACAAGGATAAATTTTATCAATATTCATCATACTTTTTAATTTGTAAATAAGTTTGTTTTAAAAAAATATTCATAATATACGCATTGGTATCATACATAATCCAGTTTAAATTAATCTTCTGTAGGTCAGAAATTTTAAGGATCTCATGAAATCCTGATTCAATCATAAAATATAATTTGGTCATATTATCAGTTGAACAAATGGTATGGAAAGATGTGTGGAAGAGCAAGGAGCTGAATATGTCATTAAAGTATATTCAGTCATTAGTGAAAGAAAAATTTGATTATAAGTTACACAAATGATATGGAAAAATGCATAGCTGATACAAAGATACACAGGGTAGAGGTATACATTGAATAAAAAGAATTTGGGTTAGATGTTGTAGTTTCAGTCAGTTAAACTATATTCATAATAGATGCCTTATAATATAAAGAATGAGTATAGGAATGAGATCAAGGAATTCCAAATTTCTTTGTAATCTGATGGTACCCAAATGAATGAAGAGTAAGAAGAATGATGATAGAATATCCTGAACCTCAAATTCAAATATTCAAAATTGATATTAAGCAATAAGAATGTAAATAGACTATCATATATGTGTAAACATTTACTATGACTCTTTTCTGAAGAAAAATTAAAATTTGAGTGGAATGGAATGGAAGAACTATCCATAACAATGCTTATGGTTGCAAATAATTATATATATATATGTAAATATACAATTACAAAAAAATCAAATCAGATGTCACATGATCTAATTTAGTAAGCTTCTATTTACAAATGTTACACGTAGAGCGCTAGTAGCAGAAACCGGTCTGGGTTTGGGGATATTCTGCAAAGCTTGTTAAGAGCTTATTTTGCGAGCTCTATATATATATATAACATGTAAATATATATATATACACACATAAAATGCTGCTTATGTCAAAATGCATTTTACAAGCTATTATATATATTTTCAACATTCGCAACTATATTTTTGAAATTAGTTGTAATTTCTATAAAATATATACATTTCTGCTGCAAATAAATAAAAATACCTATTTTACGTCTCATTCCATTACCAATTTTTAGATAAATGACCTTGCATCTTTCAGAAGAAATCTTTAATTCTATTTCTTTCTTTTTAGTTTTGATTAATTTGTTTCTAGAATTAAGCCACCGATAAGCAATGCGGATTAAATATGAGCTGGCGGTTGTGTCTCAAATATACATTCTTAACAGACTAAGTCTCCAATTTTTATAAAGTTAAACTTTAAATAATTCATGGTATAAATTATATATATATATTAAATAAGCATAGCTTAAGACATATGAAATTTAAACGGAATTAACAACACATCTGGAAGTTATGTATAAACAACATTCATTCTTCAGTAAATGCAAAGAAAATAATTGATCATCTATTCTTTAAGCTTTAGATTTTAAATATTCCTTTATTGATATTGTTATCAAAATGGAGAATAAAATTTATATATTAGCCAATTTAAATACGGCAGTGTAAATCATTCTTACAAAATCCCAAGGAATAAATAGTCTATTCTATTCTTTTCATTTATTGATTGATGTATGTACGGATGTTGTTTACACATAGCTTTCAGAAGTTTTGTTACTTTTATTTAAATTTAGTATAAATTATACATATTTCTCATTTTTGAAATCTAATTAATGAATTCAGGTACATAAAAATCTAATAGATAACTCATATCAAAATTACATCTTATAATGATGAAAAATTTGAGTAAAACAACGATTATATTTTGAGTGAATAATTATAAAGAAGAGAAATTCACCGTCAATTGATTTTGCTCAGAAGATAACTATGAGACGATTCCTGTTGTTTTTAATTGTATTTTATTTTTAATCTAAAAAGAGTTAATGATAAAATGGGGGGTCACGAAGAACTATTTTATAATCAAATTAACTAACATTTTAAATTTGCAACACAATAAGAACCTGTCAATCATTAAACAAAAAAATATTATTTATCAAATAAAATGAGAATTGACGTTAATTAGATCACAAGAACAAAAATAAATTAACTTTTAATATCTTTCAATAAAAACATGATGTCAACAATCTCTGTAAATCAGTTAACCCACCTTTTACCAAGCAAACAGGTTTTATGTAAGTTTTTATATAATGCGCATTACTTTTCTATTATTAAATTAATATAAATTTAATGTATCATTTAAATACTCTAACATTAAATGAGAATAAAAATTACTAATACGTGTAGACTTTGTAGTTCAGAGGTTAATGCAGTCACTTGTCATTCGCATGGCAGAGGATACCAATTCTGAGCTGAATAAAATTTGAATTTATTTTTTTTAACTTGGGGAGGGTCAGACCTGGCGAATATAGCCGTCTCCTCTGTGCATCTGAATAGAACTATGAGAGAGCCTTTAAACTTTAAAAATTATTTTATTCTACTTTATACTGTATCTAAAGGGGAAAACAACTTATACCCCCGCCCCCAAAAAAAAAAAAAAAACAAAGTTCAAAATTCCTAAAATAGCAATGTAACACAATCTCAAATTATTTAGGTATATAACATAATCTCTGAATATATAAATGGCATTTATCTGCAATCAAGGAAACTCAACTAATATTTCACTTAAATTCTATCAGAGAACTGGAAAGAACGATCCCCGTGTTTCTTTATTGACGTTTTTCTTGATTCTAAACTTAGAAGTAAAAAACCTACAGATAAACTATAGTAGCTAATGCATGTTGGAGAGCAGTTCATTCAATGAAATATGAAGATATGTATATTATGAATAACAAGGAGAATCGAAAAAAAAATATGTGCAAAAAAAATAGATATTATTGATAACATTGAAAATTAAAAGGCTAAAACAAAACTGGACTAGATATAAGTTAATATTTTAAATTTTATCTGAAAACGTTGTAACAAATATAGAAAGACATTACATGTGTGATAGATAGATGGATGAAATAAAGAAGTTTGATGATGTGTTGTGGAGAAGAGAAACTAGAGATCAGAGTAATTGTATTAAACTTAGAAACATCTTTATTATACAATGGTATGATAATGATTAAAAATGATCATTATATAAATGACACTTCAATACTAAATCTTGATAGTTTAATGCATTTCTGTATTTCTTTTTTATTCTTTTTGATCATACTTAAGATAGAATTAAGAAGCAAGTCTGTGCAGCTGCACCAAAAGCAGTTGGGGCACTCAACATTTGTTACAAACTTATTAAATTTTCATCTAAAATAAAAAAGAAGTCATTTTATTAGACAAACTGGCACAAAAAATATCTTCACAGCTGCTTTATTATTGCTTTTGAGTAGGAATTTGATCACTACTCTAGTCTGTAATAATTATGATGAATACTAAAAGCATATACATATATACATTAAAATTAAGATTATCATGGATTACAAATATAAATGACATTATCTGGGTTTATCAATATATGATTCATTAATATATATATATTGCTTATAATACTTCTTTCATATACACTCCAATGCATACAAAATTTCTTAAAAAAACTTTATTTTCCTTACAGTTTTGACTGTCTAGCAGTCTTCGTCAGAGCTTTATCAGACCTCCTCTGCTTTAAATGATTCATTCATATATGATTCATTTCATAGTACAACCAACCACATGGTATTTTCTTCTGGGTCACACTTGTCATAATTGGGAAATGGATGTTATAAAAAACGTGATATGAGTTCTATAAGCATTGATGTATAATAAGATTAAAGATTTAACCAATAGAAAACAAGAACACAAACATTTAGTGATAGTAAATATGTATTAATGGTTTTTATATAATACAATGGTCAAATATTCAATATAAAAATTATTTGTCCACAATGTTGTTATGATACATACTTAATATAATAATCAATCTAAATAAGATTGAAACAAATAACTATTAAGCATCACATGCTCTGTTTAACAAATAACTAATTGTATTTACAATTATTTAATTATCAAACCAGCTTTCATCTCTAATTGAAAACTTTATACCAGAGATGAAAAATGGGTTGATAATTAAATAATTGTAAATATAATTAGTTGTTTGTTACAATCTTATTTAGATTGATTATTATATATAATGGTTTTAATTTTTCTTTCCATGTGGAAGGTACTTTACATGTGCCATCATGCTTGCTGATACAATTTAATTTCTAAAGAATCTCAATGACTTCTCAAATTTTTCTTTTGTGGACAATGTCACATCTGGATAGGATCTTGGTATTTGAAAATCTATATTTTGATTAGGATCTATAACATGAAGTTAGAAGCCATTGAGAATTCTTAAAAAAATCATATTGCTTCAACAATGTGATAATACATGTACATTACCTTCCACATAGGAAATTTTTTTTAAAACTCATTAATCCCAATAATAGTTCTTATTTACTATCATTCCATCCCTTCTTTTATATTTTAAATTTTTTTGTTTTTATTTTCTATTACTTGAACCCTAATATAGTTGTACACCAATGCTTACAGCATCTCTGTGAACCAGCCAAAATGGGGGTATGATTATATTATGAACCAAGCTCTGGTGAGCCCTGATAATATGTCATATGCATATATATAAATGTATATGTGTGAACTATATTTAAACTAAATTGATTTTATAGAATTTCAAGTGGATAATTTTTGTGCAACAAATATTTGTTGGCCAATATTTATAATATCAGAACATAAATATATTAAACAGAATAATATGTCATTACATGATGGGATATTTCTATCAACTAATTTAAATTTTTTAAATATTTTCAGAAAAATTCAAATTTTATTTATACTTTTTAAATAAATTCAACTAGCAGTAATAATAAGTAGCTTGGTATGGCTCACTTTATACCAAGTAGTATTATTCTCCCTTTCTTCTTCAGGTGTTTCTGATCTGACCAATGATAAGCTGGCACTGAAATTGAACCAATGACCTTTAAATTCATTAATGCTCAAATTACTCTAACCAACTAGAATGTTTTTATTTCTTGTTATTCCATTCAAAAACAGTTTAAATCAATAATTACTTCCCATTTTCACTCTTTAGCTAACAGTTTTTATCTTTATAGATCAATAGAAATGCTAAATAACTTTGACTTTTTTTTATAGTTCAATTTTCTTCAGATGTAACAATTTTTTATTAAGACAAATTATATACTATATTTTTAATGTAAAGAAATATTTTAATGTATATATAAAATTCAAATGGAAATTGCAACATTGAAAGCTTATAGAAAAAAAAAGGTAATCCATTCTATTCTTTGTATTTATTGACATATGAGTATTATTTATATGTAGATTTTGGTATGTTATTACTTCAGTTTACATTTCATATTGAAACAGTAAGGTCTGCTTTTCAGATCTTCGTTTCACCTTTTCTCACCTACTTCCTACCCTCATACCTTAGTTTGAACCCCAATCTATCGTAGGGTGTCTGCAATACACTTATATACCGAAAATCACGCCTAATTTTAAACCATGAGCACAATGCTCGTATTATATATATAACTTATTCCCAAATAAAATAAAATATTATGAATTATGTATTTGTTCACATAATTTACATTTATTAAAAAGTAAGTTATATAAGTCGTAATTGTGCACACACTATGATATCCATTTTAAAACATATCAAAATTATAAATTGTTAGTTATTTTGTTTGGATCTATTTACAAATATATTACCGTCGTAATATATTTTGATTTAAAATAAAATTCACTCGTTTAGTAGATAGATTCAAATATTACAATTTAAAATAAAATAATTTTCGTTTTATTTAATAAAAATCATCCGAAATATTTCTGTTAAAATAAATGAGGGACAATAGTTTAATTATATAAGTTTATCTAAAAACAGCAGCTGTCCACTTAAGTGTTCTTTAATTAGTAGCAGTAATTTTAATTAAATCTAGTTTGTAATTCGAATGTCGACGGGAAGTTAACAAAAGAAATTAATTAATGTTGAATTCCTTTAGACATTCGGATAGATTTAATTACAACAGATAAGTCCAATAATTTTGTATGCTCTGGGGAAAGTCTATTGTTAAATTTTACTATAAAAAGGATGGTTTTCTTTTGTTCTCCATTCTAAGCTTTTAAAGAATTCTGAGTTGTTCTAAGATTCTAATAATTTGCTAACCTTGACATGTCCGAGTAGAGGCATTAAGATGGCTATGTCCCCTCGGAATAGCCAGCCGCTGCTCCATAACATCAGAAGTTATCACACAGACCCCGGAACTGCTGCTGCCGCTGCCAAAATATGAACATTCCAGATTTTGCTGCTGAATTATAAAACCTGCTGAACATCTACCTGCAAATGCGTTTCCAGAGGTAACCCAAATTAACCCAAGAGCTCTTGTGATTCCTAACTAACATGCTATAGCAATTTAACATTGTTTTCTTATATTTCACAACTTCATTATGTATTTCTTTCATGTATTTAAATATACTCAACATTTTGCTCTCTATCCTTGGGTTAATATTTTCTATTTATAAAGCTTTCTTTTATTTTATTATGATAAGGTGTCAGAATCGTCTTTGACCGAGTGAACTATTCCCTCTATTGAAAGTAAGACGCCGCTATTAAGGCATATTTTAAATTTATAATTTTTCAATTTTACTATCTTGCAAATCACTCGTTCGAGGGCGATTCTTTTCTTTAATGTAATATAATCACATAGTTTAAAATCTACATGTTATTGATTTTAATCTAATATAAGAGTATGTGCGAGGTCAATGATTAAATGTGTCCCTTAATGCATGATTGCGTATATAAATCTATACTTACTTTTCAAACCCGCAAGCATGCATTTTCCTATTTTAATTACCATGTTCTACTTTCATTATAAAGTTCATCATTGACGTCGAGAATGTGCGGACCCTCTTAAATGAATTTCGGGGAATTTGATTGGGCATTTCTCTTAATCCGAGTAAAACCCATTTAGTATGTTTTTATATACACTAGTCTCATATTGCTGGTACATGAATTGGTTGTTGAGACCGCTTTGTTTTATTTTTCCAAGGATTCTTTACATGGCTAAGGCCGTTCTCTCCACGCTTGCGGTTTCCAGGCAGAGGGTGTCCCAAATGACACCCCTGGGAATTAAACGCAATTGTCACACAGTCGCTAAGTTTCGGCTGTTCGTCAAAATACTTTCCTACGGGTTAGCGGCGAGATGCCCTCCGTAATTATTCCGGATCTTCAATATTGTTTCATTTTATATTTATTTTACAAAGCATCCATGACTTAAATGAATCACACCCTCCAACTTTATAAATTCACTATCAGCAATACTGACCTCCCAATACAAATCTATTATTATTATTCTCAAATAAATGCTTTGATCCCATTCCCACATTTGCTTAGTAAGCTTTAGTCCGTACTATTCTCGAAATCAATAAATATTTTAGAACATTTAATTTCAAATATTGTCTTAAACTTGTCTATTTACTCAAAGCACCTCGCACATGTTCCTATCTTGTCAAGCACATTATCGTAATGCTATTAGCCCGAGGAATGGAATATATCACTCTGTTTTAAAACCTTTTGTCATTATTGAAATATAATGCCAACAATTATTTAATACGTGTCCCTGTCTCATATAAGCAGACAGTGATGTTATATATATATTTATATAAATAAATTGTGTGAAATTATTTAAAACTAAATTTGATCTCTTATTTTATTTGATTCCTATCACTGTCTCGGTCTATATATATATATATTTTCTGCATTTCTATTGTAAATCCATAGACGTTAATTAGCCACCCAAACTTCTTTTAGTATAGAGTCTTTTGTTTCTCCCTGACCACCAGGCACCGGTCAAAGGTTATACTAGTAGTGGTACCAGATGCGTTATCACGTAGATGGCAATGTGAAATTTGGGCTTTAGATTCGAACTTAGTATATCTAGAAGGCAACCCCTCCTAGAATGTTCAGTTTCGTGTCTGGGGTTTGAATGCTGCAGTGTGTTAGCGAGATAGACGATTCTGACCATTACAATATATATATATATAAACATGCGTCACTGATGATTATATTATTGTGACATTATTAAAATTACTGTGCTTGGTTTAATAATAAAATGAATATGAAGTTTAAATGCAATATAAAAAAATTTAAAGCAGAAATTTAATTAATAAAAAGATTTAACAAACTTTAATGAACTTATTGCGATTACTTCAGCCCTTTTTTTTTGGATATAATAAAAATAAATATTTTCTTGAAAACTATCATAATCCTATTTAATTAATGATTAACATTCTTTTATATGATAACATTCTGAGCAAATGGAAATGATTGCATTTAATGAAAATTATATCAATTCAGTAAAATCAAAATTGGCTATCATAATATAATGCTGAGCACTGATTGTATATATGTGTAAGGATAGTAATCTGGACCAACTGATGATTGCTGGTTTAGCATGAAATACATATATTGGTGATTATTTATCTTTTCAACATGTGTATGATCAGGTGGGTCAGCAATATGAAATGACATGGAGAGTTGAGGGTTGTGTGAAAGTCTGAGTTTGAATCCCTTATATTAAAATCAAAACCATTTATTATAATTTTAAAATAAAATGATTGTTAGTTTTGCTGAAGTTTGAAAATATAATAGCAAAAAAAGTATCATATGATTAATTTCCGAGAAGACCTTGTGATGTTCAAGCAATAAAGAAATACGCTGAGTTCAATACTTTTATTCTAATCACTAAACTGATGTGGTAAAAGTACATTGGATTCAAAAACTGTTAAAGTATTTTACCAATATATTATATATATATGCTAGAATTGGTAAACAAATGAAAGATGAAAGTGCTGTACGTAATTTTGGTTATGGTAATAGAAATGAGAGAGGACATAGACTTGTGGAGTTTGCAGAAAAAGAAAAACTTTATATTATGAATTCTTTTTTTGAGAAAAATGTTAAAAGGAAATGGACATGGAAACATCCAAATGAAGGTACAGCCGAATTGGATTATATTTTGACTAACAGGAAATACATATTTCAAGATTGTAATGTTCTTAATAAATTTAACACAGGAAGTGATCATCGATTAGTAACATGCAAGATACGTGTTAATGTGAAACTAGAGAGACAAAAATTATTAAGAAAAACAATATTTACAGTTGATATTCCTAATCTTCAGAAACATTCTAATGAATTTAAATTAGAACTTACAAATCGGTTTCAAGTATTAGTAGATTTTGAACATGATTCAGATTTGAATGAAATTAATATGAAAATAACTGATACACTTTTAAAAACTGCAACAAAAATAGCTGGTAGAAAAAAGCAGCAATTGACCAATAAAATTTCTACTGAGACTAGAGAATTTATGAAGAAAAGAAGGAATATGAAGATATACAAAAATGATGCATTAAAAAGAATTGAATATCTCGAATTTTGTAAAATGGTGCGGAAAAGAGTTGAAAATGATATAAGAAAGTATAACTGTGAACTAGCAAGGAAAGCTGTAGAAGAAAATAAAAGTCTTAAGAATGTAAAACAACATATTGGTATTGGTAGGAAATTTATATCTGCAATAAGAAAAAAAGAGGGAACTGTTACTAAAAAGAGAGATGACATCATGAAATTGGTAGAAGATTTTTATCAAGAATTATATAGTAATAAAGAACAAGTACCTCCTATATCTATTATATCTTCCGAATTGCCCAGAATTTTAAATGAAGAAGTGAGATACGCAATTAAATGTATGAAGAAAGGAAAGGCTTTAGGTAATGATGGAATTATAATTGACATATTAAAAGAAGCAGGTGAAGAAATAGAAATTTTTTTAGCAAAGTTATATACCAAATGTCTAAATGATAAAGACGTACCAGATGATTGAAAGAATGCAGTAATAATATTAATATTTAAAAAAGGTGATAAAGAAGATATTAGAAATTACAGACCTATCAGCCTTTTATCAGTTTTATATAAAATTTTTACCAAGATAATTACAACTTGTCTACAGAGAACATTAGATTTCCACCAACCAAGAGAACAAGCTGGATTTAAAAGTGGTTTTAGTACAGTAGATCATATCCAGGTGTTGAGAGAAGTTATAGAAAGGACGAATGAATATGAGTTGTCATTATGTTTTGGATTTGTAGATTATGAAAAGGCATTTGATACTATAAAATATTTCTTCAGTGATTAAAGCATTGAATCATCAAGATATAGATCCAGGATATTGTCATATTTTGAAGAATATTTATAAAAATGAAACAGCAACAATTAGATTACATAATGATACTGGGAAAGTCAACATTGAGAAAGGTGTAAGACAAGGTGACTCCATATCTCCAAAACTTTTTACAGCAGTGCTGCAAGAAGTATTTTGTGGATTAAAATGGGAAAATAAAGGAGTGAAAGTAAATAAAGATTATTTAAGTCATTTAGATTTCGCAGATGATGTAGTTATTTTTGAAAATAATGCTTCAGAGCTGCAGGATATGTTGCAGGAATTATCATATGAAAGTAGGAAAGTAGGACTAAAGATAAATGTTAAAAAGACTAAAGTAATGTTTAATCGATTTGCTCAAAATATGAAAATAAAGATTGATTATGATGAATTAAAAGAAGTTAACAGTTACAAATACCTTGGTCAGATTATTAATACAGATGGAAACATAATGGAAGAAATTAATCATATAATTAAACTTGGTTGGAGTGCTTTTGGTAGAAATAACTTGATACTAAAAGGAAATATGCCTATGTGTTTGAAAAGGAAGGTTTTTAACAAATTTGTTTTACCAGTTCTTACTTATGGATCTGAGACTTGGACACTTAATAAAAGAGCAATACAGAGACTTCAGACCACTCAAAGAAGTATGGAGAGACGCATGTTGGGAGTAACAAGAAGAGATCGAAAACGCAATGTATGAGTAAGAGAACAAACAGGTGTTACTGACCTCATTGAAAAAATTAAAAGATTGAAGTGGAGTTGGACTGGACATATTGCTAGAAGAGATGATAATAGATGGACAATTGAAATTTTAAACTGGATTCCAAGAGATTGTAAAAGACCCAGAAAGAGACCACATGTGAGATGGATGGATGAAAGAAGAAAATGTGCAGGGGTGATGTGGAGAAGAGAAGCTAAAGATCGGAAAAGATGGATTAAACTTGGAGAGACCTTCATCCTGCAGTGGATTGATAATGGTTGATGATATATATATATATATATATATATACAACCATAAATCATCCATGATCCAACTTTATGATATATATATATATATATATATATATATATATCATAAAGTTGGATCATTTAAACTTTAAGGACATATCTACAGCTTTAATTTATAAAAATAAAAAGGATAAAAAATACTTCAAAGAATGTTATTAACCCCTTCAAATGCTAACACTTTTTATTGATACACCTGGTGACAATTTTTTTCATACTTAATTTTTAATTTCTGTATAAAATCTTTATTTTATACTAAAACATAATAAATTATAATTGATTTGTTATTAATTTAATTTTACAAATAAAAAAGCATTCTTAAAAATCATACTTAACCTTTGCAAATATTGAGAAAAGGGGTTGAAACAATGAAGGATTAAAATATCATTCAATGATCTGAAGATAAACAAAACTTAAGAAAATCAACAAAATCTTTTTTATTTAAATTTTCTTTAATGTGGATGAAGAAAAAGTGGATTTTTGATTAATCTATTAAATTCTGCAGTATAATATTAAATTTGTTTAATACTTTTTTTAATATTTCAGAAAATTATAACACCATGTCAATTCTGACAGTTGATGACATTATGCAATCACCTTCACATAGGTAGTCATCATCTTGCATCGTAATTTTTTTCATTAACATTGCAGTCAAATTTATTAACTTTTTAAAAATAAAACATATGTAATTCTTTTAATTTTAAATAATTATTAACCAATTATATAAAAATAATCAGATACATTTAATAAACTAGCAAAAATAAATCATATTTTTTATTCCAAAATTTTTTTCTAAGTAATCTCAAAAATTCTGTGTAAATTGGATTACAAAAACGTAAGACTGTAAATGGCTTGGAGGCAGTTCTTTATTTTATGAAGGATATGATAAAGGTCTTTGAAGATTTCAACTGTCAGGAGATAATGGTCTCTTCATACCTTTTTAAATTAATAAATTGATAGAAGCAAGACTGAATTTTTAACTTTATAAAAAAAACTACCATGCTATTTATAAAAAAAATAAACATATGAAAATTAATGAAAGATAGTCAATGAGTTGAAAAAATACAATAGTTCCAAAGTCAGGTAAGCGCTAACCAGAATAACTAACTATGATTTTAAATCTTCAAGAAACACTATATATTAATCACGTAACAACAGCTCAAGTTTACACAGACCAGAGATTTGCAATTTGTTGCCAATGTAACTTCTATAAATAAAAGATTGATTCTATCTTTTACTTATAAAGGACCCCTTAACAACGAATGGTAGATTCTATAATTTATTTAAGTTTGGATTATTATCATATGATTCACATTTAAAATCACCTAGCTTTGAGCAAGTTAAGGTTTATATATACATGGTTTTTAATGCTTGATAAATGTAAAAAAATCTTATAAAAAGTGTGATTTATAGCTTCTATCAATTTGGCCAAGATGTTTAACTAAAGTTAATCAAGTGGTCACATGATAAAGTTTAAAAATGAATTATTTTCTATTATATAGCTACAATATGATAAATGAGAGAAAACAATATTGCTGGAAACTGAAAATGGGAGGTATTAAAATAAAAGCTGGTGTTAAACAGGAATAAATCAAACTTTCTTTTATATTTTGAGGGCCAGAGCTAATAGGTTAGTTTAGACAAAATTTCATAAAGAAAGCAATTAAATGATGGTGATTATTAATTTGAGCTGATTAAAAGCAAAAATAAGAACACCTTTTTTGTTTCTAGTATTATATATAATATGTTGGGTAATGCAAGCGGTTTTTCAAATCCCATAGAATGTTCTTAATGTTTTATAAAGTTATTATTAAAAACAAAAACTGAGAAACCTTATGAATTAGTGATGGAAAAATCTTAGATGATGTCAGCATTAGAATGTAGATCAATTGATAGTCTTTAGGGAGGTAGTTGGATTGGATATTGATGTGTAAAACAGACTCCAATGAGTTTCTGATGTATTTAATAAATTACAATATAGATTATTTCATCATAGTAATATAATTACTTCCATTAAATTATTTATGTATAAATCCCTCTTCAAAATACATTATAAGTAAGTAAAAAAGCATCAAGCACCCTAACAACAGTTTAAGGATATTAGAAAATTTTATTTAAGGATGGTCTGTGATACAAACAGGCAAAACTCTCTATATGTATTGCCACTCATTGCAAGCCAGAGTAATCAATGGATACCAGAAGACTTGTGCATAAAATCCCCACAGAGTACCTATTCATCCAATATCCCCAGACTAGTTTCTGACTTGTGGCCTTCATCAGTGAGGAGCCTTGGACCTGAGAACATTGAGTGGCAATACGTATATAGAGTTTTGCCTGTTTGAATAACAGTTAGCAAGCATAAGAAATGATGATCATGTGATGTTTATGGAGTGTGTGTTATGATTTGTAATACTTTGAAATTATGGCAGTAATATCTAAGACTATTAAGTCTGTTCTTCAGATAGTTAGATATACTGATATTGAATCTACAGTGATAACAGCACTTTTATTGGATTGAGTAACATATGTTTAAGAAATATTTTATGCTGAACTTGAACATGGATTTAGTGAAAGAGATTAATCCATTTATATTATTAAAAAATATCTTTAAAAAACCTAAAAAGGTGTAATAATGCTTGTTTTATTGGGGGGAAATGGCTGCAGGACATGGTAAGTTTTTTCGAAAAGGTTAGTTCAGAGAAGTTAATCACAAAATGTCAAATAAATGATATATATATACCACAAACAGAAAATAAAATATATTAAATGAAATTAAGTAAACGGGGTATACTTAATTTCATTTAATATAATTATATTATTAATAATGACAGAATACAAAAATATTATATATATAAAACAATAACATGTGATAAATTTAAAAAAAATTATATGTCATGGATTGGATTAATTTATATAATCATTACAAAACTCAACTAAAATTTAAGTTCTTTTTTTTTGCTTTCTTTTATTTCATTTCTTTTTCAAGAGATAGGATGAATATAATCATTTATAAATAGATCAAGATTTTTTGCATAAAAAGACAAAAGATAAAATAGTCTTTAAATAGGCAATTAGAGAGTTATAGTCCATTATAAAAAGGACAGTTTAGTCTTGGAAATTATTGATTATTAGCTGCGTTGGTTATGGACCAGTTTCTTAAAAAAAAATCCTAAGTACGTTGAAATTTTTTTTCAAAATTTACTCAACCCAGATTTACATCCGAGCCAAAGATATAGTAGTCAAACACAGCATAAGATCCTGTCATAAAAATATATTCTATAAGTGTAGATATATAATAAGTACATTCAAACAAATGACTTGACTGTCACAGAAGTTAAACAAAGAAAAAAAAACCCTACTATTAAAAAGATCCTTAGAAATATAAAATATAAAGATGTAAATAATTGGTTCTTTGTTAAGAGTGACAAATAGGAAAGCATTTTAACAAAAAACCCTGCTGGAATGCAAAATTGTGTGTAATTATTTGTTGAACTATTTCCATCATCTAAAATTAATTGTTAAATATTTTTTTTAAAAAAAATCTAAATTTTGTTTAAACTTTAAAATTGCATTTAACTGTTAGTATTGGTATTATTATTTTCTTTTTAAGATGTTGCTGACCGGATCAGGGGAAACACTGGCATGGAAATCAAATCTGAAATCTTTAGATTTATGAATGTTGAATTTCAAATGATAGACTAACTAAATAAGTTATTTTGTCAAAATAAACAGTCTGCAGAAATTTTATATACTTATCTATGAGAATCCTCCCAATTTCTCCACATGTTTTATAGGTAAGACTAATGAGTGACTTCCAAACATTATGAATTACTACATTAGGTTGACTTATGGATTATTTGCCATTAGCTTATTTAAATTTTATTCTTTATACATTTTTCTCTCTATTCCAATATTTTCTTTTTCCAATCAAATAGGTTATTGATACATACATAGTCTGCTATTTTAAATAAATCTGTTTTTTTTCTTTTAAAATAACAGGCCACGTTATGTACCAATTAACACATGCTCAATTGACAAAAGACAAAAATATTGGATAGAGATGAAAAATAGAAAGAAGAAAGTATAAAGAAGCTAATGGCAATAGCTCCATAGCTCAACCTAGTGTGATAATTTATAACTAAACCACTCATTAATCTTACCTTTAACTTAAACACAGGCTTATTCTATACCTGTGTATAGAATCTCAGCCTCAGGGTGGCCTTCGAGCATTCCATCTTCAGATTTTCAATTGGATGGACGTTTGAAGAGTTGGAGTGTATTGTAGATTGGAGCCTGTCCATTAAAGTATGAAAATTGCCTATCTTAATATATATCTGAGCACTTATAGTATATATGTGTGGTAGATGATAATCTGGACCAACTGATGATTGCTGTTTTAGCATGAAATACTTATATTGGTGATTATTTATCTTTTCAACATAAATGTGTTCAGGTGTATCAGTGTTATGAGATAGAGTTGAGAGTGGTGGGTCATCTGAAAGTCTGTGCTCATATACCCTATATATTAATCTTACCTTTGAAAAAGTCGAGAAATGAGAATCCTCATAGATAAATATATGAAATTTCTATTGATTGTTTTCTTATGCAAAATAGCCTATATAATTGGAACATTACCGTAAATTCAATATTTATGAATTTGAAGGTTCCTTGTTTGATTTGCATCCCTCATTGCTCATGCTAGCAACACCTGCAAACATTGGGTTATATACTAATCTGTGTAGTATTACTAATAAATCAATGTATTTGAAAGTTTAAATAAAATTTGAATTTATTTAAAAACGTGCAACAATTAATATTATTAAATGATGTCAACAGTCCAGATATAATTACAACTAAAATACCTTATCAAATTTTCAAACAAACATACATATATAACAAACACTTCGACTTGTTTTAAGACTTGGTTTAAGTAACTACCATACAATAGATAAGTTTATATAAATGCAAACATAATTTTAAAAAAAGCTTTTCTAAATGAAAGTAATATAAAAATTACACTTTTTTTGTTATAATTATTAATATTAGTATTTAAAAAATATAAACTTATTATACTTAAACACAATCTTTTCTTTTTAAAAATATTCCATTAAATTTATTTAGTATTAAAATGAAAGAAACTGATGAAAAAGTTTATCAACCTGTTTATATTCTAGGTTCCGTAGTATGTTAAAATTAGATAACCAATAATAGACAACAGGGTTTTAAATAAAAATATTACAGTATATATATATTTTTAACAGGACTTATAATAAATCATATTCATTCCGAGACCATCTTGCAATGATTAGAAAAATATAATTTCTACTCTTTTTAAACAAGTGCAAAGTTGGTTAAAATAAAAAGACATATGGGCACCATATCTTTAAAGAAAATGCTTTTTTTCAAAAGTGTAATGCGTTAGAAACTTTATCAATATTTCAAAATCACATTTTACACATCAGTAATGTTTAAAGATGGAGTTTTTATTATTATTAAATTATATTTATAATAAGTACTGATTCTAATTTAACCCTCAAGGATTCAATTATCAAATATATAACTCATCAACAAAATTTAAAAACTACTCCTTGAAAATCAAACTATCATATTTATATTTATTATTAAAAAGTATTAAATAATATCAAATTAAATGATCTTTTATCATTATATATACATAAAAATAAGCAAAGTTTTAAATTTTATAAGAAATCATTAATCAAATTTATCTCCTACATATCACTAATAGAAGCACACATTCATCGTATAAGTGTTTATGCAATAATTGCTTAGTACTATGTTGCAAACTGCTTCAGTGGTTATGTAATGTACTGTGCATTTGAAGCAATGATAGAAGGGTTGATTCTAGAACTCAAAATTCTTAAAAGGTGACTTAGCTATCTTTATTACTTCCATTAAAATAGGCAAAACTCACTATACATATTGCCACACACTGCAAGCTAGAGTAATCAAGGGATGCCAGAAGGCTTGTGCATAAAATCCTCATCCAGCGCCTACTCATCCTATATCCCCAGACTAGTTTCTGGCTTCTAGCCTTCATCAGTGAGGAGCCTTGGATCTGAGAGGTCTGCACCTAGATCTTAGCATCTAATGCAACCCTCCAGCAGCCACCTTTTATTTGTACTTAACTACAAAACTATGAGTCTTAAATTAAAAACACAATAATATTTTCAATCCAAGCTCAGTAACTTATATAGTCATATAGGTCTGAACTCATTTCAGTACCTATACATTTTGATGTCTTTAGGGCCACAAGCTAGAAACTAGTCTGGGGATATTGGATGAGTAGGCACTAGATGGGAATTTTATGCACAAGCCTTCTGGCATTCATTGGTTACTCTAGATTGCAGTGTGTAGCAATACATATAGTGAGTTTTGTCTGTTTTTTAATAACAGTTATAAGCAAGCATAAGAAATGATGATCATGTAATATTTATTGGTTTATTACTTCCAGTGTGTAAACTACTTATAAACTTCTGAACTATAATGCTACTTGATTATTTGTTACTTTTAATGATGATGTAATATGTATTAGTTATATATTGTGCATTCTTTATTTTTTTTATCTTTCACTTTAACAAGTGTTGATTTTATTTGGGTTGGATGTTTGATTTTGATGTGGTTCACTTGATGCAATTATAAGCATGTTTATTTTAACTGAATATTCAAAAACAAAAATGCTTTACTTTTTTTTGCAGTTCTTAGACTTACATACTGAGCCAAAAAATGATAAAAATAACAACATGATTGTAAAATGCACTTCTGTCAAAAGTTAATTCTAATGTTTATCTAATATATAGGGTATATGAGCAGAGACTTTCACATGACCCACCACTCTCCACACTATCTCATAACACTGATACCCTTGAACACATATATGTTGAAAAGATAAATAATCACCAATATACGTATTTCATGCCAAACCAGCAACCATCAGTTGGTCCAGATTACCATCTCTACACATATATGCTATAAGTGCTCAGATATATATTAAGATAGCCAAACCTCATACTTTAATGGACAGGCTTCAAACTACTCCACACTCCAACTCTACAACCATCCATCCAATTGAAAATCTGATGATGGAAAGCTCGAAGGCCACCCTGAGGCCAAGATTCTTGCCACACCCATGTTGACTTAAGGTCAATTTGACCCCTCATGTACAGGACATAATCCATTTAATACATATACAAGGGATGGGCAGACATCTCTACTTATGTTATAACTGAAACCCACAGGCTTATTATACACCTGTGTTTATATATGTAATATATAATATATAGGGTATATGAGCACAGACTTTCACATCACCCACCACTCTCCACACTATCTCATAACACTGATACAATTGAACACATATATGTAGAAAATATAAATAATCACCAATATAATAAGCCTGTGTGCTTCAGTTATTTCTAATGTTTATCATGTATAAATTAACGAGCTTTATTTTATTAAAAAATTATCACATATATAAATATCAATTCAAAATTCATACAAAAAGAATTATTGAATCCTATATGTTGAAGTTTTTCAAAAAGTTTAATCAGAAAAAAATTTGCTTTATAAGCAATTAATTTTAATAAAAAAAACATTAATTTAATTGCCAAATTAAAAATTAAGATAAACATTATCCTATTATGTTTTACATTCTTTAAATTCAAAATTTTTTAAATTAATAATATAAGGATAAAAGGTCTTAGCATTAATTTCTCATCACATCTCCTTTAAGTAGACAGTTAAATAATTTTAAAAATAAGACAAAGTTGTGAAGAAAGCACACATGATCTAAATCAGAAAAAGAGTCTAGTCCACGAGTGCAATAATGCCGTAATAAACGATTATAGCAAAATAAAATCTAATTTATAGGAAAATATCACTCTGAATCAACTCTACAAATAATACTGGTTTTTGTTAATTATAAAGTAGAAACAGGTTACATCTCTTTATATAAAATCAACATTGTTTATGAGGGAAAAAATATAAAAATAAATAAGATATGGTATTTGGTTAATATCTGTCACATTATTATTTAGAGTGACAATAAGTAATCATATGAACACTTATAAAAATTTTAATTCTAACTTTATTGTATATATTTTTTACATTAATCCTATGAATGTGGTATGTTTATATCAAAAATAGACTAGACATATTTAATAATTAATTGTTACCCATACAATTTAAACTTCATTATTTATTACATTTTCTTATGGGATTTCCTATTCATTACTGTATATATATATATAAAATCATTACTGTGATTATATATTGTAACAGTGTGGAAAATAGAAGTTAATAAGTGAACAATCTGAGGTTACAATGTCCCACCATTGGGTATCCATTTGTAACAATATACAACATTAGGGCTGAATTATAAAATGGGAAACCATCATTATCTCCATATAAACAAAATTAAATATAAAATAAATGAGCATGAAAGATCAGCATAAAACTATAAGTTCATCACCATTACACAAAAGTAACAATCATTCATTATCATGAATGATCAACAATAAAAATAAATCAACAATCAATCTTATGACTGTATTTGAAAGTGGCCCACTATAGACCAGGATAATTATTTAACTACTACCAAACCTAGGGCAGGAATACAAACAATAGTTATCAGGATGCACATACCTATGTGCTACTCTATCAAAATCTAGCAATAAGTCAAATGACACTAGTATCATTAATGTACTGGCCAACTATAAACTACATTTTTAAAGAAGTAATAAATAAAGTGAAATGTAGTGCATGGACTTTAAAAAATATGCCTTTGTGCAACCAGGATTACAGAAGTATTAAAATCACCATTATCTGGATGTTCATAACACTAAACATAAACACTACTCCATATAACTGCTATACATAAATCTAGCTCGGGAAGCAAGAACTCTATAAAGTAATACTGTGCACAAGAGATAAATAAATAAATAAAATAGCTTATTATAACTCACTTTAAATAATTCCTAAGTTTACCTATTATAAATAAATAGTTTTATTGGGATCATTTTTAAAAAATTCTAAAACATTAAGCTGTCATAAAATAAAGTTACACACACTGCAATTTATAAATCAGGAATTGGATAGAATAAAAAAATTAAGACTAAAATATTTTAAAACCAATTATTTAATAATTAATTCATTAACAATAAATAAAAAAAATGACATGAGAGTATGAAATTTTAAACATTCATTTCATCAAAAAATGTATTTTCATAAAAATTATAGTCAATCTGTTGATTTCTATTCATAAATTCAGTTTTATATTAAAGTTATTTTTTAAAAACTAAGAGTTGGAAAACAACATTTTTAAAATCAAAGATAAAAATCTTTGATTTAGATTAATTAACCTTTTGTTACGTTTTTAAAGGGGGAAATAAATGAACAGAGAAAACATGTTAAAAAAATTAAATTTACAAAAAATTAAATTTTCTAAAAACTATTTCATAATTTTGAAGAAAAAATTGACTGGATTTAAAAAAGTTTCGCAATTTAAAAATATTAACTTAAAGCAAATATTTAAAATTATCAATTCTTACAACAAAAAAAATCTCTTTTTACTATTCATAAAAATTTAGTGTGCTACACATAAAAATATACCTTTAACCATGATTTTTTTGTGGAGCCCTTTTTCTTAATTACAATTTCCAGTTTTTTCCAATTAAGTTTCTCCTTGAAGATTCTACACATGGACATGGATAATTTATCCTTTTTTGATTTGCAATAATACCAAGTTAAAATATAGGAAATTTCATCCATTTCTTTCCATTAAAATTTCCAGGTGAAACTAACATAGGCAGAGACCTATGCTTTTGGTTGAAGACAAAGTTGCAGATTACTTTAAGGGTAACTTTTCTACATTTTTAACCCAGTAAAGGCAGGTTACATGGAAGGTGATGTCTAGGTTTTAGCTGCATGGTTTTCATTGTACAAATTATTTCTATGATTAAACCCATACTGCGCTAACAGCTTGTATAAAACTATCCTATGCAATAGCTTGGTAAAGGCTTCTTTCTTCTTTATCAGCTGAATTAAGACTTGACCATTGTCTCTTCAACATGTAAATTAGGAATATTCACTTCTTACCAGACATTGGGTCTTCTGACTCACCATAGAACAATCCTGACTATAAGCCAATCACAATCTGTTTCTAACTTAGATAATGTTTATAGCAACCAATTAGGTAAATTTTTACAAATACAATTGTTTATATATTTCCCCCCTTAATCGAAGATATTAAAAAACAAGTCAAGAACTTAAATTAATATAAAATTTTTGCATTCCTTCCTAATTAAAAAATTTTCTTGCAAAAGAAAAAGATAATCAGTTAATTACAGTGATTTGACCTTTTTGTAATAAAAAGAGATAAAGAGAAAAAAAATAACTCTAATTAAAAATAAAATTTACCAAAAGAATTAAAATCTTATTTTTTCCTTTCTTTTTAAAATACTATCAAATTTAAAACTTTATCTCTCCTTTAAGGTTAAATTAATATTCATTAAATAATTTACAAAAAAGATAAAATTATTTTCTCTTAGTACATTTTTATAGTTTAAATTAAAACTACTAATTAATTACAATTACTGAAGAGAGAGAATGAAAAAAACAATTTGTTTACAATATTTTGTAACTTTATCTCTCTTCTACAATAATTTATAACTCATTAAAATATTCCCATATTAAAATTATATTATTTAACAAATTTAATGTTAGAAACTTCTTGTACTATTATATTGGGATGTAAAATATTTAGTTAATTGAAGACTCATTACTATAATAAAAAATATGCATTGGAAAATTAAATATTATTTTCTTCATTAAATAACCCTAAACTAAACCTGAGGAACATGCTGTCAACTTATCTAATTATTTTTTTAATGCAGCTATGTCACCAACTAATTACAATATATATATATATATATATATATATATATATATATATATATATATATATATATATAAAGTTTGATATCTGTATTCGTTTCACAATATATGTAATATACAAATCAATATATATATCAAAATACAGTACAATTTATATAAATTATATTCTTTTAGAAGTACTTTCGACTATACACTTTGTAGTCTTTATCAACTATATAACGTTGAATAATCAAAATGAGACAACCCTTAACAATACCCATAGTTCAATTCAGATTTCCCACAATTCTGTTATCTTAACATTTGATGACTGGTGATTCATTAACATTTGACAATTTCTTGAAATCAACATAGCCTCTTTTATTTTACGTTTATTATGACAACGTTCAATTTGAATAATTTTCATATTTTTATAATCAAATTTAAATCCATATTGACAAGATTTATTATGATCAAATATAACAGATGATGAAGGTTTATTTACATCTGTTCCATATTGATTCTCTTTTTGAATTCTATTATATAAAAGCATATGTTCTTTTATTCTCTTCTCAAATGTACACTTAGATTCACCAATGTATTGTACACCGCATCCACATATCAATCTATATATAATAGAATTTTGATTAAACTTTGAATTTTGAATTTTAGAATTATTAAGCAATCTATTTATGTTATTTGTAGAGAAAAAAGCAATATGACACAAACCATTATAAATTTTCCTAATAAACTTGACCTGCTCATCTGATATAAATGGCATTGAAATCCATTTCATTTTGGTATTTTTATTTTTAATTTTATTATAGTGTTGATTTCTTTTAAATCCTTTAATAATATTAGCAATAGCATTTTTATAATAGCCAATTTTTAACAAGTCATTAACAAATAAATGTACTTTTTTTTTGACTTGTTAAAAATTGGCTATGATAAAAATGCTATTGCTAATATTATTAAAGGATTTAAAAGAAATCAACACTATAATAAAATTAAAAATAAAAATATCAAAATGAAATGGATTTCAATGCCATTTATATCAGATGAGCAGGTCAAGTTTATTAGGAAAATTTATAATGGTTTGTGTCATATTGCTTTTTTCTCTACAAATAACATAAATAGATTGCTTAATAATTCTAAAATTCAAAATTCAAAGTTTAATCAAAATTCTATTATATATAGATTGATATGTGGATGCGGCGTACAATACATTGGTGAATCTAAGTGTACATTTGAGAAGAGAATAAAAGAACATATGCTTTTATATAATAGAATTCAAAAAGAGAATCAATATGGAACAGATGTAAATAAACCTTCATCATCTGTTATATTTGATCATAATAAATCTTGTCAATATGGATTTAAATTTGATTATAAAAATATGAAAATTATTCAAATTGAACGTTGTCATAATAAACGTAAAATAAAAGAGGCTATGTTGACTTCAAGAAATCGTCAAATGTTAATGAATCGCCAGTCATCAAATGTTAAGATAACAGAATTGTGGGAAATCTGAATTGAACTATGGGTATTGTTAAGGGTTGTCTCGTTTTGATTATTCAACGTTATATAGTTGATAAAGACTACAAAGTGTATAGTCGAAAGTACTTCTAAAAGAATATAATTTATATAAATTGTACTGTATTTTGATATATATATATATTGATTTGTATATTACATATATATATAAACAGTTGTTTATTATGCCAAGTTGATATTTGGACAATAAAATGGAAGATACTTTTACATCAGATTGAGATCCACCCTACTTTCCTTAACTGGGAACTGATTTAGAATGTTTTTGCTCTCCAATCAAACTCTCTTACCACTAAGACAAACCCATGAATCATTGTTATATACATTATCCATTCAAACTATTTTGCTATTAAGCCAAATATTCAGGGCACCATTGTGCACAAATTCTTTAGTCAAACTATCTTAACCATAAGGTCAAATTTTCTAGACATTGTTATATGTAAGATCAATACATTAATACAGCACTTTTTGTTAACTAATTTTCAACATTAAAATCTTTGTAAAGTTAAAATGTTTTCTTCTTCACTTGTTTCAATAGTGTTCTATAAAATTTAGCAACTAATGTAACATCTAAATTTAAGTCTTGTAAAAAAAAAAGTTAATATTAAATTAGTAAACAACAAAATTGTAAATAAACAGTTGACTGTTTTGTTACCCAGTGAATCATATAAGATTTGAGTTGTAAGATGATAGAGAGATGAGATATGATCTTATGGATTTTTAGGCTGCCATTTTACCACTGTACAAAACCATATGGGCTAAAAATTGTGAATTAAGTGACATCTTTGGAGCAATAAAAATAATAAAATATACTTTAATCAATGAACAGAATTATTAATTTATAAGAATTTGATAAACTGTGTTTTACCTTTGATTTTATTTTTAATTGTGTTATACAAAATACATTAATTCAATTATTAGGGTATATGAGCACAGACTTTCACACAGTGTGAAAGTCTATGCTCATATACTCTATATATTACATATATAAACACAGGTATATAATAAGCCTGTGTGTTTCAGTAATTCAATGATTGTAATTTTAATTTCATTCACATCAATAAATATTTTACTCAGAGAATAATAAATATTAAATTATTAATACAAGTCAACTTATTTAATTATGCAATCATTTAATTATAATTACTTTAATTTCATTAATGTTGGTAAATATTTTCTTTATAGAACAATTTATTAAACGCAAATATTAAATTATTAATTTTAGTATTTCATTACATATTTTTATCACCTAGAGCATAATAAAATATTTATATATAGATACTTTCTCCCATTTTAATTTTATTTATAATATCGGTCAACTTATTTAATAACTAGTATCAATATTAATATCTATCTAAGTTTTTTAATTAGAATTTTATTTATTAACATCACATGATCACTATTGCTTATGCTAACACATTACTGTTATTAAAACAAGCAAAATTCTTCATACAGTAGTGCCACTCAGTGCTAACCAGAGTAATCAATGGATGCCAGAGGCTTGTGCTGGAGGGTTGCATTAGAACCTAAGATCTAGGTGCAGTGCTCTCAGATCCAAGGCTCCTCACTGATGAAGGCCACAAGCCAGAAACTAGTCTGGGAATATTGGATGAGTAGGCACTAGATAGGAATTTTATGCACAAGCCTTCTGGCATCCATTGATTAATCTGGTTGATACTGAGTGGCACTACTGTATGAAGAGTTTTGCCTGTTTTAATTTTATTTATTTATTTACAATTAGGCTCCAGGTATGTGAAGAGTGTCTGTATTTGAAATATTTATTTATTTATGATAACTGATTTATAGAAATAAATCCACTGTTATATATATAAATAAATGTCACTAAAAAAAGGTAATTTGACACCAAATATATTATTTAATGTAAATAAATTTCTTGCAAGTATGCCGATTTTGTGGAGCATAACTACATTTCATCACTGAGGGTGCCATGTTTCTGTGACAATAAAATTTATATATAAATGAAAATGTTTAGATTTCCAAATCACTCCATTGTAAAAAAACAAAAAAAAACAAAACATGTTTACGAAGCCAGTGTTTTTTAAAAAAGTACGTTTTAGTTTAACAATCAAGAGAAATTAAAATTACAACCCTCCATTTTTTTTTTATTTTAATTAACAATAAATGTTTTTAGTAAATTAGTCATGAAATTCAATTAAAGTGTATTTTTTAAAATATATACCATCATTTATTGATAATGTTCAATGGATTTTCTCAAATAAGAAAATAAAGATTGATTATGATGAGTTAGAAGACAGCTACAAATATCTCGGTCAGATTATTAATACAGATGGAAACATAATGGATGAACTTAATCATAGAATTAAACTTTGTTGGAGTGCTTTTGGTAGAAATAACTTGATACTAAAAGGAAGTATGCTTATGTGTTTGAAAAGGAAGGTTTTTTAATAAATGTGTTTTACCAGTTCCTTACTTATGGATTCGAGACTTGGACACTTAATAGAAGAGCAATACAGAGACTTTAGACCATTCAAAGAAGTATGTAAAGATGCATGTTGGTAGTAACAAGAAGAGATCAAAAATGCAATATATGGGTAAGAGAACAAACAGGTGTTACTGACCTCATTGAAGAAATGAAAAGACTAGAGTGGAGTTGGGCTGGACATATTGCTAGAAGAGATGGTAATAGATGGACAATTGAAATCTTAAACTGGATTCCAAGAGATTATAAAAGACCCAGAAAGAGACTACATGTGAGATGGATAGATAAAGTAAGAACATGTGCAGGGGTGGTGTGGAGAAGAGAAGCTAAAGATCAGAGAAGATGGATTGAACTTGGAGAGACCTTCATCCTGAAGTGGAGTGATTATTGCATATTGTTGAAAACTTACTGAAATAATATCAGTGCAGTTTGAAATTTGGTTCACCAATATTGTTAGATTGAATATTATACTGGAAACTCTGAAATATTGCACTGTCATATTGAAATGCCATCTACATATGTACAGAATTTGACAAAAATCTAGTTGATAGAAGTATGTTAAAATAGGTTATAAGATTTTAGCATTTCTAAGTTAAATACAAGTGTTCAAAAAGCAAACAACTTTAAAAAGTTTGTTGTATTGCAAACAAGATAGCCAATGCTAGAAATGATGATTTTACATTTTTTCTTTAATCCATTAGCAGGTCCAGTTATACATCCATCTACATAACTACCAATAATTAAATGATTAGTTGGTTAATTGTATACTAGCTACAGCAAAAGAAAATTGTACACTTGCTTAAAAATCCCCAATCAGCTGGAATACCTTACAAGTTTCAAAGATAAAAATTACAGATGACAAGCATGTCATAAATAAGCATTAATGACTATTCTATGAAGTACTATTAAAGATTAATAATAAACCATGGATTAATTATTCATAGGAGTTTGATATCACTCTATCCAGTAAAAAAGATTGTTATATATTGGACAATTTTCATTATCTGCTTAAATTGCTTGTTTGTTTTTTAAAGTCTTAATTTATTTGCACTTTCTCAAATATAATAAAATATTATTAATAATGCACATGTATGATAATAGGAATTGGAAAACATAATGGGAAGAGTGAAAAAAAAATTAAATAACAATGGCAAATAATCTCATAAGTTAATTTAAAATAATCAATACAGCAAGTCATGTATAATATGACATTACTTTTATAAGCTTGTATTTACAAAAATGTAATACAGAGAATGTACCAATAGCTCAAACAAGCTCTTAATTAATAATTGAAGTAAGAGAAAATGTTTAAAATCTCTATCTGGAAGATTCTTATCCCCAGACCAATTGGTTTCGAGCTTATGGCTCACCTCAGTGAGGAACTAGAATATTCAGACACTAGATCTAAAATATCAACTCAAAACCTAGCATTTATTTCAAACGTAATATTTAAATAGAAACTGAAGTTTTCAGACATGAAAGTCTTTTACTCCAGCTATCTAAAAGTAATGCCATGTTATATATGCCTTGCTTTATTGATTATTATAATTTTACCTTTATGACTTTGGCTATGCTGAGGTTATTAATATATGGTAAATCTGAATTTGGTTCAGTCTCATATAGCTTTTTAAGTTGGATAACTGGAGTAAAAGACATTTTCATGTCTGAAAACTTTGAGTTTTTATTTAAATAAGTAAGTGGTGGATTTTGAGTTGATATTTTAGATCTAGTGTTTGAATATTCTAGCTCCTCACTGAGGTGAGCCATAAGCTTGAAACCAATTGTCATAGCATTGGCCGGGACGCGAACCCACAACCTGGGCAACTGCTTGTAAGGCAGTCACGCTGACCTCTCGACCACCATATTTGGAAAAAACTTTAACATTGCTCTTAAAATAAAAAATTTGAAGAAGTATATAAAACTTTTTTGCCATTGCTTTTGGAAGAATAATGTGTGATTCAATTCAGTAATAGAATATCAAATTCTGCAATGTGGAATCCTGGGATCGATTCCGGTGCTGCACTCAGTGTTTAAACTAATTATGAATTCTTGAGAAATAAAGCCATTCAAATATTTTTTGTCCTGTGTGGCTTAGTGTAGTGGTAGAAAGACAGACTCTGAAGCATAAGATTATCCGATCAATTTCAATTTTGATATTTCTGGTGCTTAAACTTCATGTGAACTCTTCAACAATAAAAACACTTATTTTTATTGGACAATTCAAAACAAAGCAAAACTCTCCATACAGTAGTGCCATCTTGTGCCAACAAGAGCAATCAATGGATGCCAGAAGGCTTGTGCATAAAATCCCTATCTAGTGCCTACTCATCCAATATCCCCAGACTAGTTTCTGGCTTGTGGCCTTCATCAGTGAGGAGCCTTGGATCTGAGAGCACTGCACCTAGATCTTAGGATCTAATGCAACCCTCTTTTAACTCTACTTAACTGCAAAACTATGAGAATGAAATTGAAAACACAATATTTTCAATCCAAGCTCAAAATGTATGGGTGCTGAATTGAGTTCAGACCCATATGACTATATAAGCTATTGAGCTTGGATTGAAAATATTATTGGGTTTTCAATAGTTTTGTAGTTAAGTAGAGTTAAAAGGTGGCTGCTAGAGGGTTGCATTAGATCCTAAGATCTAGGTGCAGTTCTCTCAGATCCAAGGCTCCTTACTGATGAAAGCCACAAGCCAGAAACTAGTCTGGGGATATTGGATGAGTAGGCACTAGATAGGGATTTTATGCACAAGCCTTCTGGCATCCATTGATTGCTCTTGTTGGCACAAGATGGCACTACTGTATGGAGAGTTTTGCTTTGTTTTGAATTGTTTAGTAACAATTATGTGCTAGTATGAGATAGTGATCATGTGATGTTTAGTGGTTTATTTTTATTAGCTCAATTTCTAGGCCATGCTGCTATTTATCAGACTAGAATATAATACTACATGAAATATGTTTTTTTAATTTTCACCCGTGTATTATTACTAAAAATTGAATGCATTTGAATAAAATAAAATTTGATTTTTTTTTTTTTTAAAACATTTACTATTTAACTAGATCATGACAATAATTCAACATATAATTAGGAGAAAAGTGTCATCAACACAAACCAGACAAATAGTCATAAAGAATGCATTAAATGTTTATTGTTTTTATAAGCAGTGCATTCCCCAATACGTGCTCAATCAAGAATAATTAATCTCCATTAATAACATTTAATATTTACTTTTTGAACAGTAATGGATAGATAGCCACTGCAATTACCTGAAGTGTCTTAATTATGCCTGTGACTCAAAATTTTTTTAGATAATGGTTGACACATGCTTTAACTACCATGTTATGAGACTCTTAATGAGGCTACCACTGTGTGAAAATAAATGATTAATCTATTTTTACATAAAGAAAATTCGAACGGTTACATAAAAATGAATTTAAACTGATAAAAAATGATTTAGAAAATGATTTTTTAATTTCATTTAAGTATAATTATTTTTTGTTTTTTAACGAAATAAAATATTATTGCATTTAAAATAATTACAAATATATTTTTAATGTTTTAATATATGTATAATTTGTTAGCTATAGTAACAATCGCTTCCATCCGCAATAAACAAGCAAGCACTTTTTTTAGTTTGTTGCCAATAAAATATTAAAATATTTTCACCATCGTAATCAATAAAGGCACAAAGAAAAAAATTTAAATTATTGACAAGATATATTTTTCAAATACTGTTAGCCTAAATATAAAATAAAATACTATAAAAATCATTAATATTTATTAACATAATATTATCGGCATATTTCAAAATTCCATTCAGCGATAGTATTTAATTAGTGGCTTTCAGGTAGAAAAAATACGAACATAAAAAAAAATGATGAAGAATACAGAAACAAACAAAAAAATAAAAGAAGTTGAAACATAACTGCTAGTGGATGTAATTAAAGGACAGAAATATAATGTAAACACACACACACTTATCATAATTAAAATAGAAAGATGAAAAATGGTACAAGAGATTCATAACAATGTTATAATAATCTTACTATTAGATCATATTATAATATAGTAAAATGAAAATGACTATTTGAATTTTGGATAGCTAAATTTAGTGTTTAAATTCCGTGGTTACAAATAAATAGTAGCACACCTTGTAGATATAAGTGAAAATAATCGAGGACTTCTATCAAGAAGTATATAGTAATAAAGAACAAGTACCTCCTACATCTATTATATCTCCCTAATTGCCTAGAATTTTAAATGAAGAAGTGAGACATGCATTTAAATTTATGAAGAAAGGAAAAGCTCCAGGTAATGATGGAATTATAATTGATATATTAAAAGAAGCAGGTGAAGAAATAGAAAAAAAAAAGACAAATTTATATAACATACGTTTATTACATTTTTTGGTAACCCTAATTGTTTCAATAAAAATAAAGCATATAATTTTGATTTTTAATGTAAAAAAAATTCAATTCTCATTTTTTCCTGTTATTATTGTTTTTGGAATTTTTGCCCTCATCAGCAATTTTTTTCTTGCTTTCATATAAAACGATATTGTCTGGGTAAATAAATATATTATTAATAATAATTTTTATTCATATGTATTTTGTGATTACTTAAATTATTAAAACTAAATTTACTGAATGAGAAAATACACTAAATTAAAAAACCCATGAAGATCCTATTGCTGATAATAAAAATAAAAATTGCCTTTAGATTGCTCATGTCATTAAATTGTAGTCAGCAACAAGATGCTTTAGAGACCACTGATTAAACTCATGCCACTATCATTCACGTAATGCTGTTGTTCGTGTAAACCACTGCTAATCAACAAATAACCCAAAGTGCCAAGAATTATGTTAGACTTTCACAAGTAATGAAGAAGATTGCATTTCATGGAATTATTTTATTGCCAATAATGTCACAATGTTCACGGAAGTTTTTGAAACTAGATTACTGACATAACAATAAGAAATAATATGCAAGTATTAAATAAATAATACAAAAAATTCTGTCAGATAATGGAAATTATTCTTCACTTATAAATCATAATAAACAGAGCTGCCAAAAATTCAAAAAATATTAATCACAATGAACAATTTGCCAAGCGCTTTCGGTACCGTATACTAGAATCATGGCACCGTATTGGAACTGAACAGTTCATGGCGACATAATTTCAGTTCCAATATGTCGCCATGATTCTGTTATACTTTAAGTGACCAGACATCCCACTTTTGGCAGGACAGTCCCAATTTTTAACAATTTGTCCCACATCTTGCGGCATTTTAAAAAGTCCCGATTTTTGGAAAGAATGCATGACAAGCTAGGAAACGGCGGGAGAACGGGAAGGGAATATAGTTTTTCAGTGGCCATGTAGCTATTTCGCCAGGACATAAGTTTTATATTATTTTTTGCTAATTTTATAATTTCATGACCTTTTAAACAACGACAGCAACCTACTAAAAAAAAAAAATCACTCAAATGAGAAATATATCAAAGAATAAAATAATACTATACATAAATTTTTTTTAATGTATTATATTTGTAAATTGTACTTATGTTAAAATTAAAAAATATATATTACAATACTATTTTTGCATTCTATGAAAATTTTTGTTGCTCCATATAGACCAAATTTTTAATCAAGAACCCCTACCCCGCTCAATGGTGTCCCGCTTTACCAATGTTAAAATCTGGTCACTTAAGTTATACTGTACCGAAAGCGCTTGGCAAATTGTTCGTTGGGATTAATATTTTTTTGAATTTTTGGCTGCTCTGTTTATCACGATTTATACGTGAAAAAAATAAAATAATAATAATATGCAAGTATTGTAAAAATATCAATGTTGCTAATGTTTATCTTCCTAAAAATTGCCATTAATTAAAACACTTTTGAGGAGAAAAGGAAAAATTTTATTCATACAGTATTTTATTTATACAGTATGTACAATTTTTGCAAAATTTAATTTCAACAATTTAATTATTCAATTATTTCAATAAAATTTTAAACTCAGTTGAAATTAAAAAACTGTAGATAAAAAACAAAATCAATATCCATCAAATATTCATTAAATAGTGAATCAATTATTCTTTTTCATTATTATTAAGACAACAGCAAGACGTTTTAACATTTATTACAATATAAAATACATACATACTCTACATATAATTTTAAGCATGAAATGTAATTATTTAGTTTAAAAGGACAGCATAAATAGTTTATATGCCATACAATAAGCGAATCAATATATGGAATACCACTACGATCACAACATTATACTTTAAAACATATAATTATATGTTTATAAACAAATATAATAGAAAAATCGTAACTAATGATTCAAAACAACAAATATGAATTCAATAGAATTATATAACAGTTAAAACTTGTTTTTGAATATGTTAGACAATTATAAGATATATTAACTATCAAACAAGAATTTTATTATTATTAAAAATAATAAAAATATAGTAATTAATTTCATATTATACATATTAAAATTCATGCATTTAATATAATAGATGTTAAATTAAAATGAAGCCTAGTTCTACTGTAAGCATCAATTAATCAAGTTTCAATTGTATGATATTATAAAGTATCTTATGGTGCTATTATATTTTAACTTTGAATCACTCTCTTGCAGCTATCTTGAGCACTGTTTTACTAGTTTTGCAATCATATGACAGTAAAAACAGGAACTAAAATAATATAGATTTATTAATTTAAAAATAAAAACCTCTCAAGATGTCAATATGTTGTTTTACAAATGAACCAATAACTAGCCTAAAATATAATACTCAATTGTCTAATCACTTTACTACTTTTACAATGCTTTATTTTCCACCCTTTTTTACATTTTGTAGTCTTGATTGCCGCAGCAATCTTCTTCAGAACATTATATCTCCTAATCTCAACTTTTACAATCAAATTTTAAAAACTACCGTTAAACTATTAGTATCCCCCTCTTTAAATTCTTTCCAGTATTCCTTTATCTTTTCTAAGAAATATAATAACTAGCCTACAACTTTGCTGATTGGTAGATTGGAGGAATTTTTCTCATATGACAATATTGGAAGATCTTTGAGCATATACAGTCTTATGTTAGATTTTAAAAATAAAACATATATTTTCCATAGTTTGTTTACATATTTATAATTATTTTTCATAAAATCTTGATATAATATTTATTTATTTTTAGAAAAATAGTGTGATTAGTTTATGATTTTATTCAAACATATTTACTTTTACAAGAAGACAAATCAAGAAAAATTAATATTGTACTACCACCCTTTGTAATCGCTGATCATATTTACTGCAGCAGATTTATTCATTCAGATTTTACAAACTAAGTTAAAACAATTGTTTTTTTAGTTTAATATTTTTATCAATCAATATGATAGCCATCCAATTAAAAAAAGCATATTGATCTTTATAAATCTGAGTGTATATTTTAGTTTAACTATTTTCCTACATTTTCCAAATTGAAATAATATTTATAAGAATAATTTTAATTTGTAAACATATATTTCTAACAAATAATTCAATATTTCTGAAAATATAATGAAGGATATTGGTACATTTGATCAAATAAAAAGGGTAAATTTAATCCAGCCTCCTGTTAGGAAATCTTAAAAAATACTAACAACTAAAGAATTAATGAAATCTTGAATATACAAAAGAATTTCATTGGTAAAATTACAAGATAAATATTAAATTGTAGTTATTAAAACAGGCAAAACTCTCCATACAGTAGCGCCACTCGGTGTAAGCCAGAGTAATCAATGGATTCCAGAAGGTTTGTGCATAAAATCCCTATCTAGTGCCTACTCTTCCAATATCCCCAGCTTTTATCAATGAGGAGTCTTGGATTTTATGCACAAGCTTTCTGGATCCATTAATTACTCTGGCTTGCACCAAGTGGCACTACTGTATGGAGAGTTTTGCCTGTTTTAATAAAAGTTATGAGCGAGTATAAAAAATGATGATCATGTCAAGTTGTAGTTATATGTTGAATTATTTCCACAATCTAGTTAAATTGTTAAAAAAAATTTTAAAAGTTCAAACTTTATTTATACTTTATCAATAATAACATATAAATTAGTATGCGACTATTTAAAATCCATAAGAATTATGATCTTTTAAGATCTACTGGAATAGTTCTACCAATTCACCTGTTAAAATTTGTTGATTCTTCTCTGTAGAGTTAATTAAGAACATAAAGATTGAAACAACGGACATCTAATAAACTTTGCTATAAAAAGGCTTATTCACAAATGTACCCTGCAATAAAGCATTATCGTATAAAATAATTAAATAAAAATCTTAGCATACAAATAAGAAAAACTCTTCCTATTAATAATGTAATGAGATTATTAACATTCTGAATAACATATATTTTCAATACAACACAGAATTATTCTATCTAAATCAAGATATAACTATATATTCAACACTATCACTTCTTATTATTAATATTTTAATAGAAGAGTTTGAAATCACAATCATAATTAATACTTTATCAAAAGTCTGGCTTCACTAATTTAATTACACCTTCATTCCATGGCTACATGAGTAAGTACTGTTACAAACATTATGGATACACTTCTAGTAAACTATTTATAGAATTAACACAAAATAAAAATTGGCATTCCTAAATGTTCTTGTGTCAAGATTACCCAATGCCAATATTAAAACTATTGTGTACAGAAAATTCCACCACAAAGAAAAATATTTAGCATGGATATTCTCAATCATGAACTAAATAAAAATTATACTACAATTATAAAATAAAGTAAAATAAGTTTATTCAGAAATCAGTAATTTGGAAAAATATGAAATATTATTAAATGTCTATTTAACATTCAAAAGTATTCCTGTCACTCTATAATTTCTGAGTTATAATACTTATCAAAGACATGTGTGTTTCACACAGATGCATTTCAATTGCTAAATGCATAACTAGATATTTTATTCATAGACAATATTAATATTAAGTAAAGTAAATACTTTTTACACTTAATTTTTGATTGTTTAAAATGTTATTAAATAATATTGATATTAAAATAGTAAGAAATTTTTTCACATAATAGGGTCACCTGGTACAAGATCTAATAATCAGTAGATGCTAGATGATTACTATCCAGTGTCTGTCTATGCACTATTCCCAGATTTGTTTCTAGATTATGGCTTTTATCAGTGAAGAGCCTTGGATCTGAGAATGGTACACCCGGATTTTTGGATCTAATCCATCTCTCCAACAACAATTTTTTATTTTTTTGGTTAACTATATAAATCTATTATCCCAAACAAAAAACATATCCAAAGATCCAAGTGCATTGTTACCAGAGCCAAGACTCCCCACTGATGAAATCCATAAGCTAGAAAATAGTTTGGGGATATTGAATGGATAGTACAGGATAGAGATTATGTTGCACAACCTTCAGCCATCTATTGATTACTAGAGTTTGCAGCAGGTTGATACTGTTTAGGAAAATTTGCTACTGTTTTATCAACTTATGTAAGCATAAGAAAAGATAATTATGTAATATTGATATTTCTATTGCTTAACAATCTAGCTGACAACACCAAAGCTATAAAATACAAAGAATCATGATTCCACCTTTTCAAAAATGGACACAACTAAAATTTAGATAAATTTAAATAACATCTGTTTATATATATTTCAATTTTTTTCTATTCTGATTCAGTTATAAATATGAGAACACAATAAGCCCTCAAAAATGCTAAGACATTATATTGCTACTCTGCTCAATTTCTCTATTACTGAATTCCATCACTCTTAACATATGTTACAGTTGGTCAAGAGAAGTCTATGCATTTTCATTAAATATCTAAATAAAAAAATACACATTGCATTACTATCAAAATATTATTAATTTTATATCTAAACATCACATGATCACCATATCTTATGCTTGCTCATAATTGTTATTAAAACAGGCAAAACTCTTCATACAGTAGTGCCACTCAGTGTAAGCCAGAGTAATCAATGGCTACTAGAAGGCTTCTGCATAACTAGTCTGGGGGTATTAGATGAGTAGGCACTAGATGGGGATTTTATGCAGAAGTCTTTTGGCAACCATTGATTACTCTGGCTTGCCATTGAGTGGCAATACTGTATGGAGAGTTTTGCCTGTTTTAATTTTATATTTGTATATATGAGTATTATATAATGTGCCTTAATATATGATAATTAAGTATATATTTTATATATACATAAACAACATGTTATTTAATTAATACATGTTAAATACTTATATAATATTATATCAATATAATTTGAATTTTTAAACAATTACTTAAAATTATTTAACTATTGTATTATATACATATCTCAAATGCATCCATTCATGCATGCTATATCTGCACATAATAAATTATTTTTCTATAAAAAATATAAATAATTATTTAATTAATTAATTTTTTAATTTTAATGTTATATCTATTTTACACATATTTTTATAACATATTTTAATTATAATTTGCTAATTACTTTACCTTTTTTTTTTAATTAAAAAATAGGAAATAAGAGGAAGATATTTTTAAACATATATATATAATAATTGATAGAATAAATTTAACTATGATTATTGTATTAAATATAAATATTTAAAATTCAAAATATAAAAACTAGTAATTAAACTAAAATATTTAACAAATTATAGTTAAAATATTTTATGAAAGTATAGGTATAAATACGAAATAAATGTAAGATTAAAATTAATTAATTAAATAATATATTAAAAACTATAATATAAAATATAATGAAATAATTAATTATGCAGACATATAAAACAGAAGTAATATTTGTATATATGTAGGATTACATTTGCATACATATGCAGATATTTGTATATGCACATATAATATAATAATTAAATAATTTTAAGATTTGTTTTAAAGATTTAAATTATAATAGATAATATTTAATATATGCATTTATATTTATATATTGGACTATTTCCTATCATCTACTATAAGTATTGAATGTCTTGAGAAAAATTTTTAATTTTATTTAAATATTCCAATTACATTCAACTCTTAGTAATAGCATACAGGTTAGTATATACCCAGTGTTTCAAGAGGTATTATTCTCCTCTCTTCTTCAAGTATTCAGTAACAGTACTAGAATGGGAATCAAACCCGGACCCTTAGATTCTATATTGCACTTTAAAGTAATGCTCAAACTAACCGAGCCACCCTGCTAAAGAGTAGAAATAGACCAATACATATATAAAACTAAAATAAATAATATAAAAATAATAAAACTAAAATACTGAAATCATAAACCTTCAGGAAAACATTAATATATGCATGTGTGTTTAAAATATAATAATAATAAAAAATATGCTGTTTATGTATAAAAAGAATATAATTAGATATTGTATATTGTTGAGTCATATTATAAAATTAGATATTTTGATCTATCGAGATCTTTGAAAAGGATTATTAAATAATTAAAATAGTATTATTTAACATTTTTAAACATCGGAAAAATAAAGTGTAAAATGGAAATAATTTATTTAACATTGGGAAAGTGTATTGTTTAAATAACTATGAATAAGTATACTTTTTATTCGGAATTCATTCTTGCAACAAGATATTTGAATTCCTTGGATAACAATGTCACAATACTAACACTCAAAGAAGCATAAAACAATATTTGTCCACAATAAAGACATATAAATTTATTAAATAATACCACAGGGCAAAGTTATTAAAATCATCTCAGCCACCAGCCATTTTTCTAACAAGGAAAATTCACATGTACTGCAAGATTTGCTTTTCAAAATTCATAATGTTTTTGAATATTTATTTAAAGAAATATGAACTTATTAACAAAATTAAAACATACTTAAATTAAAAAAATAATATACCTAATAAATACCCCCCCCCACCAATACAAAAAGTTTATTTTTTTTATTTTTTTTTCATGTGTCATAGCATCGGTCGGGAAGCAAACCCGCTAACCTGGGGCAACTGCTTGTAAGGCAGCCATGCTGACCTCTCGACCACCAACGCTTGACAAAAAGTCTTATTATTTTTCTCAAATATTTGCCATGAACTGCCTCCAACTAATTGTTAAAGTTTTGGAAATAATGATTGTGAACCTACAATTTTCATTGTGGCAGAAAAATTTTCATCAATTTTATTCTTAATTTGAAAACTTTTTTTTATTATTGAATTTCATGCATAAAATAATTGTTTGCACAAATATGTACTTCCAAAGTTATAACCTATAATATAATATTTTAGAGTATTTTTATCCCAAAAAAGAATATATTTTTGAAATCCCAATTTCTTGGTATTCATCTTTTAAAATGGTGTCATTCTATAGATGAATTAATTTCATTTACAAGAAAATAGGAAATTGCTTAATTTCAAAAGAAAAAAAATTGATGAAAAGAAAAAAACAATTTTTTTTCCACCTTGAAATCTTAGAGGCATATTGAATTGGTTTTTGATTTTTTTTAATTTTATTGTAATTTTATAAAAAAAAGTACAATTTTGATTTTACATTTGAAATTGTTCAAATGTAGGAAAATAATTTAAAACACTACTTTTTAATGATTTTCCAACAGAATCAATTTTTATACAAAACTGGCCATTACACGTTCATTATTATATTAATTTATTTTTTTTCTTGTAACTTAATATTGATAACAATTCAGTTTGACAATAATATCAATTAAAAATACCAAAGCTTGCTTGATACATCTTGATATTTGATTTCAAAAAGCAATATTATTTATTCTACAAGCAAAGATTTTAAGAGAGATAACTTGTGAATTTCTGTGTAGTAAAAAAATCGTTCAACTTCAGATTCAAAATTCCTAAGAAACACTGTACACTGGTAATGATTAAGACCCCTGCTTGGGATGAAATTTACAGTTTTCATCATAGTTTCAAGCACCTTTCCCACTTTTAATAATTATGAGCATAGAACATTATATTATGTTTTATCCAAATAGATATTCTTTAACTTTACTACCAATCTTAGTATTAATCCTTTATCTCTACTTATCATTGCATTGGCGGTATCAATTATCACAGCAACAAACCTGTCCAAAGGAAATTTGAATTTCTTAAAAGTTCTCCATATTATATCAAAAGTATCTTCTTCACTAGGGATATTTCCATGGATAGAGATCATTACAAAAACTTCCAATATATTCATGTTTTTGGTGGTCGAGAGGTCAGTGCGACTGCCTTGCATTTGCAGGCAGTTGCCTGGGTTGCAGGTTCACGTCCCGGCCAATGCTATGACACTTAAAAAAAAAAAACTTTCCAACATCTTGTATATCTGTGCATTCATCAATCACAATTAAAAACACAGCTCTGTTGCAGATATTTGTCATGGTTGGTCATGTTGTCTTCAATCTCATGTATTAACATAGCATTTCTGGATGAAATATATCATAGCACAATTATCCATTCTAAAAAAAATGAATTCAACAGCTTTTATCATATATTCTTTCGATAAGAAGCTTTTTATAAATGTCTTTAAGTGTTTTTCTAATAAGTAACTAATTTTATACTAACTTTTGTTATCGATTCATTGCTTTTTATAAATTATGCAAATCTTTGTTGCTAATTTACCTTCTAAGAATGTGAACAGTTTCTTATAATTTGTTTCATAGTGCTATTAATATTGTATTTATTAGCTACACTAATTGTTTCATTGCATATACCACTTATATTTGTTGAGTTAACAATTAATTTAATTTAATTCTAATAATAGACCTAGGTATTATATAGTAGTTTCACTACATATGGATATATTGCTCCCAAACATTTGATTCTTGGTAATTTTAGACTCAGAAATTTTAATAATTTGAACAGGTTATTCATATAATTATAACATTAAAAAGTTAAAATGCTTAAAAAATGCATATTAGCTTTCAAAAACTTCTCATAAATTAAAAAATCTAATGATTTAAATAAATACTTGTAATGGTTTCTTATGATTAAAAAAATAATTTATACATAAACAGGCAAAACTCACTATATATATTGCCACACACAGCAAGCTAGAGTAATCAATGGATGTCATAAGGCTTCTGCATAAAATCCCTACCTAGTGCCTACTCATCCAATATCCCCAGACTAGTTTCTGGCTTGTGGCCTTCATCAGTGAAGAGTCTTGGATCTGAGAGCACTGCATCTAGATGGGGATTTTATGCACAAGCCTTCTGGCATCCATTGATTACTCTAGCTTGCTGTGTGTGGCAATATATATAGTGAGTTTTGCCTGTTTTAACAACAGTTATACACAAGCATAAGAGGAGGTGGTCATGTGATGTTTATTGGTTTATACATAAACAGTAAATATCTTATTTAAAAAATAATTTAAAATTGAGAACCAATGCTAATTAATGAATAAACATTTTACTTAGCATATTATAAATAATAATAAAAAACCTATGAATAAATGTAATCTATAAATTATTTAAAATTAATAAAATATCACATGACTTCAGCTTAACTTAATGTTAGTTCAGCCAGACAGTTTTTTCACTACATCTATGCCATCATTATGTGCATCTTTTAATTACTAAAGCTTACAGTAGGTGGCACAATTGTAGTAAAAGAAAAAGTATGCTGCTAAAAAATGTAATAGCAGTAAATCAATTTCTTAAAATTAAAACAAAGTAAGCACAAAAGATTAAATTAATATTAATATAATTATGCATAATTTATTATACTTTTTAATTTACATTTTATGTACTATATAATTAACTTTTTTTATATAACTAATTTTTTTGCTGCAAAACTGAAATTTCAACAGAATATGTAAATTTGGCTTACTATTACTATAGGAAAATATAGATTAAATAAAAATAAAACATATAAAAAATGTTTTCCTGAAGGTTTGTGATGATGGTGTTCCAGCTGTATTTTTATATTGGACTATTTCCATCATCTGATATGTGTGTTGAATGTCTTTAGAAAAGTTTAATTTTAGTTAAATATTTCAAATGGTTAGAGTGCTACCTTAAAATTCAATAATCAAGAATCTAAGGACCCAGGTTCGAATCCCATGCTAGTACTGTCACTGGTCAGGCCAACAACACCTGAAGAAGAGGGGAGAAAAATACCTCTCGAAACATTGTGGATATACTAACCTGTTTGCTGTGATATTACTAACATTTGTTTGCTGTGATATTACTAACAGTTGAATGTATTTGGAATATTTAACTAAAATTAAACTTTTCTAAAGACATTCAACACACATATTAGATGATGGAAATAGTCCAATATAAAAATAGAGATATAAAAAATGTATTTTAAATAATATACATTTTCTATTTTATTTTTAGTGCACTATTTTATGAAATCTTTTCTTTTTAATTATGTAATAATAGAATTTTAATTACTATTTTCATTTTAATGAAAATATTCACCTTTATGATGGAAAGACATAATGTTTTGGCATTTTATTATTATAAAAATATTAAATAAAAATTAGGTAAGTAAATTGTATTTCAACTAATGTAATGAACACCCTTTAAATTAAATTTTGGTACAAGGTTTTGTAATAAAACTTTTTTTGGCAAAAATATTCACTTTATTATGGGAAGATATGTTACTTGTTACTTAAAAAAAATATTAATTAAAGAAAAAATAAATTTAAGCAGTATGAAATGAATAAAATTGAATGTGGTTTGTTAGTGAATATTACTTTTAAAAAAAGTTTTATTAAAAAAATAAATTTAAAATTGAGAAGGTTTAACTATTTCTCTCTCTTTTGTTTTTTAATTTCTGAATAATTTCTAATTAAAAACTATTTGAATACGTTATACATCATCAAAGCTGTTCAATCTTTTTAACTTTGTATCACAATTATGAATTGCTAATATTTTGGCAGTAAATTAACAATTTAATTAAGTTGTGGCTATCTCTTCAACTAATGGAAACATTTCCATTCTTCTCCCTGGTGAGTAATTAAATCTTTATTTCATATTACAAATTAATAAACTAAACTTTATTTGCTAAACATATAAGATTACAAATGAAAAATATCCTTAAAAAATCATATATAATTTTTTCAAATATAGAAAAAATAATATATGAGAACAGTGAACTTTTTTTGATTGGATGGTGTAAAGAAAAGTTAGCACAGCCAGTGAAGAAAAAAAATTAAATCTTTGTTTATTAAAAGTATATTTTCTTATTCTTCTCTTTTACTTTCTTTGCATATCTTCATATATATATATATATATATATATATATATATATATATATATATATATATATATATATATATATATATATATATATATATATATATATATATATATATATATATATATATATTGCTTATAATACTTCTTTCAAAACTGTAATGAAAATAAAGAAGTTTTTTGAGAAAATTTGTTTGCATTGAAGTGTATATGAAAAAAGTATTATAAGCAATATATATATATGAAATCTTTGTTTACTGAATTATATTTTTAAAATATTAATTAATAAATGTGAAGCCCTCATAAATCTATCAAATTCTATTTTAAATTTTAAAATTGCATTAATAATTTTTAACATATGATAAACATTATAGATTATCAACTTAAAAAGTATTAACAAAGTTGTTATCAATGTTACTGCTATAGTTTTCTGTTTACTATTATGGGTGAATTTCTTGGTTTATATTTTTAAAAATAAAACATATTCAAATAATATCATTAGTGTGACCATATTTGAATATAACTAGCCCCAAAATAATCAATTTTTTTTGCAATTCCTATATTTGGTAGAAAATCTTTTTGCAGTAATCTAACAAATAATCCCAAAGCCAGAGAAAAAAGAATCTAGTAATCAATTATGTGGTTAATAGGGCCAGATTACTTCAAAGTTCCCAATGGTTGCAAAATACTGACCTCTTCAGATTTTTTTAAAACTAATAAATCAATATAATTTGAATTTCACTTTCCACTATCAAATCCAACACAAATCTGGAAAAATGGTTTACAAGTAGCTGCAAGAGAGCAAAGAAAAATTAAAGACCTGTTTGTAATTAGTAATAGCAGTGTTAATTATAAAGGTAACTTAATTTTTCCTTCTCTAAGTGCTGTTTCATTATTGTGTAACCTATCATTGTGGAAAGTGCAATATTTTCTTATTAATATTAGAAAATGCTTTATATTTGGATATTATGAACAAAAAATATTAAATTGAAAATTATTATTCTAGACAGAAAAAAAAGTTTTTCTATAAGTAAATACAGTGAAACTGTGAAATATGCTATATCAAAATATATGATGTCAATTATATCCTATCTAAAAAAATGTAAAGAAACAAAAAACATTAAAATTTCACATTTAGTATATTTTACATTACTCAAGCAGCCATTTTCTGTTTATGAGTGCTGTGTGCAATCATGTTAAATAAATAAAACGTGTAAGGAAATTTTAAATTATATTATCAGCTATTTTTGTTTATCTTAGATCATTATAAATGATCTTATTCATTAATAAAATTTCTTCAAATTATATTGAAAGCACATATATTTTATTCTTCCTTTATTGTCCTTCCCAAATTTGATGTGCAATATTTTTATGTAATAAAATATGTTCTAAGCACAATGCTAAAGGTTTTACAAAATTTTAGAAAATAATACTTAAAATTAATATCGATAATTATAGAGATCATAGTTTTTTGATAATGAGACTAGTCTATTATGTTTCTATAAAAGAAAAAAGTTATTGGGAAAAAAAGCAATATTGCCCAAAGTGTATTTAATTACAATAAAAGTCAGATATTTGTCAAGCAATGCTAGCCGAGAGGTCATCGCACTTGCCTTGCAAGCAAGTAGTTGGTTGCAGACGAGTGTGTGTTTGCGTCCTGGCCGATTCTATGACATATGAGAAAAAAAAGTCAGATATTTTTCTATTTACTTTATTTAAAAAATGAAAATATAGTACAGAAATTTTTTTCATAAAATGAATGAGTGAACACACTCAATAAAATGCACGTAAATGTGTCCTTTCAATTTATTATTAATAACTACATTATTATTTTTTAAAAATATTGTTGCACTCGTTGAAAAGTACTGTGAACTTGCAGTTCAATAAACAATACTTTTCTATTCTAATCAAAATGTATCAACAAAACATCAGTTATTATATGCTATGTAAGATGTATATGAGGAAGAGAATTGGATTAAAATATAGCATATGTTACAGCTCTACTGTATGTATATTTTCAAATTTATATATATATTTATGATAGCATAATGTGGAAAACTAAATTTGAATCACTAGTATAAAGATTAGGATATTGAAAAAGCTTTATACAAAAACTTTTATTTTAATTCTAAAAATATATATTATATTACTTACATTGCGTATTGTAGCAACAAATTTAATCGACATATAAACGTTTTATATAAGGAAATAAAAACTAAGTACTTAGTTTCATATTACAACTATATTTAAACTTTCCATAATTAGTTTTATATTTTCATTTCCTAGGTAAGTTATTTAGGTATGTATTTTTACAATTAAAAAATTTAATAATAAAAAATATGTATATAATGATAAAATAAATATTTAATAATAAAGAATGTGAAGAAAGTAAAAAAGAATGTAGCTTTCTTGAAAAAAATAAGTCTAATATTATTTTTATTTTTATTTAGAAAAACATATCAACTTGAGACTGTAAACCAATTTAAATACCTTGGTTGTTTTATAAGTAGAAAAGTCGATTTGGATGCTAAGATACAAAACAGATCCCAAATATGCTGCTGCTATTAACTTGCTGGATGAGTTACTATAGAGTGCATTATTGTAAAATCACACTTTTGTTGGACTGGACCTGTAAAATGAATGATTATACAAGACCCCCTAAAAGGGTGTTTTCACGGTAAACTTGAATATGGTTTTCATGGGAAAGTTAGATCCTACCAATGTTATTAAGATTAGAGCAATATTGATTGCTTTCATTGGGAAGATATGGCAAAGAATGCAACACATTGGAGAGCTACCATTAGACATGGTGTTATATATAGAGCTCGCAAATAAGCTTTTAACAAGATTTGCAGAATATCCCCAACCCTAGACCAGTTTCTGCTACTGGCTTCCTCGGTGAGGTGCTAGGATATTCAAGCATTAGATTAAAAATACCAGGACAAGCCTGCCCTTTTTCTAATGGATAACTATTAAGTAAAAAATCTGAAATTTTCTGACATTCATATGTCTTCCAAACCAGCTATCTAACTTAAATAGCCATATGGGGCTGAACCAAGTTCAGATACACCATATATTAATAGCTTTAGCCATATAAAATCGCCAAAGCCTTTGAAATTAGACATAGTGTTTCAGAACGGCTTTCTGCTGAAGAAATTAAAAGACAGAATACAAAATGTCAAATAGAAAAATGGCTAGAATGTTATATATGTAGACTTATTTATGTTTCATAGATTGGTTTGTAAAGTACTACTATTTTTTCCCTTGACATTAGAATGGTTATATTTGTTTTCGAGTGGCTGCTATATGAATTTAATTAATAGCAAAGTTTCATGACTCATTAATTATTTTAGCAAAAATATCTACCTCATACTTATTATCGATACTTTGAAAATAATAAAAAGAAAAATCAATAATAGTAGGAAAGTTAAAAACTTTTCTTTTTAATATTGATCCAACCATTTCTTGATCTTACTATTCCTCGTGAAATTTTATTTTTTTCGTGTCTTATTTTTTAGTATCCAGTCATTATCTTTGTTGTTAATCCATCTCCATTTAATTATCCCTTAATTTTTAAAATAATTTAAAATAATGTCATTTGGATTGAAATCAATTTTTTTTTTATCCTTTTTATTGGAAACCCTTTTTTCTTACTACACAACTTTTGCTTCATTTTATAGAATTCACATTTTTCAGACATAAATAAAAATTAGCAAGACACATTTATTAATATTATTATTTGAAATGCAAAGGAAGAAATAATCATAAAGTATTCCATTAGCTTAGTAGAAAATTTTATGAAGAGAAATATAATAATCAAGCGGTGATATCAATTTCACGAGATATATATATTTTTTTTATGCCAGAAACCATATTTCTTGAAATCTAAATTAAATCTATGAACCACAATCCTTCCATAAGCAATAATAATAATATTGATGCTATAAATATAAGATTTTTATAACTATTATTGTATTAAAATATGTATTCTCTTTAGAAATGCAACATACATGTAACATTTTCTGTTAAAAAATTATTACAAATACAATGGTACTGTGGTATTAGAGCTGCGACATGAAGAATTATAATAGTTTAATCATTAAATTAATCAGGTTATTAAATCAAAAACATATTTTAAAATCTACATTTAAAAAAAAAAAACAATTTAACAAAAAAAAATAGAAAAGCATTAATGTGAAGAATAGTTAAAATACGTGTTTAAATCTAATTGAGTGTGTGTTTGCACGTGCATATTCTGCATAATCTATTTTAATACATTGTACAGGCTTACACCTGCATTTATATATGTAATATATGCGGGATTCGAACTCAGACTTCCACACGACCTACAACTCTCAGTGCCATCTTATAATGCTGACTCACCTGATCACACGCATGTTGAAAAAATAAATAATTACCAATAGACGTATTTTGTGCTAAGCCAGCGCTCATTAAAGTATGAAGATTGGTTATCTTAATATAAAGTTGAGTACTAATTGTATATATGTGTGGAGATGGTAATCTGAACCAACTGATGAGTGGTGGTTTAGCACGAAATGATTATTTATCTTTTCAACATGTGTGTCATCAGGTGATTCAGCAATATAAGATGGCACTGAGAGTTGCAGGTCGTGTGAAAGTCTGAGTTCGAATCCCACATATATTCCATATATAAATGCAGGTGTAAACCTGTACAATGTATTAAAATAGATTATGCAGAATATGCACGTGCAAACACACACTTAATTTGATTTAAACACGCATTTTAACTATTCTTTAATGCTTTTCGTATTTTTTTTTTTTTGTTAAATTGTTGTTGTTTTTTTAAATGTAGATTTTAAAATATGTTTTTGATTTAATAACCTAATTAATTTAATGATTAAACGATTATAATTCTTCATGTCACAGCTCTAATACCACAGTACCAATACAATTAATTACATAACCAAAATTACCCCAAATTCACAACTCAACCAGAGTAGCTAAAAAATAAACTCTAAAACACAACCAATGGATTCACTGCTACAAGCAGACTTCTCAAGTGAGAAGAACTATAAAATTGAGATGGGTTAAAAAAAATCATTATTGTTCATTATAAACAAATAAGATTTTAAAAAAAAGTTTCAGTGTTTATAAATTAATACTGATCATTAAAAAAAAATTATAATAATAATCGTTGCAGGTTTCATCTTTGATTCGGGCCATTGTGTTACCGCACGAGGCTTTAACATCATTAGGCATTACGAGAATCAAAAGTGTGAACGTGATTAGGATTGTTTGATTTACATATTGTATATGGTATATATAAGGTGAAATAGCTTTTAAATAGTTCACAGCAGGGTAATGACTTCTTAAACAATTCTCATAGAGAAACAGCGGTAGTATTAATTTAAACTGTTTAATTTAAACTAACTCCGAATTAAATACAATATAGTCTATACTTTTAAGTTAGTTTAATTTTTGTAATTTCCTTATACATTTCTTTACTGGAATATGATATGTTGCACAATACTTAATTATTTAATTAAAAAAAAAAAAAAGACATCTACTCATCTCAGTCTTTTGATCCGAGTTATTTGATCCAATATTATCTCACTCAATTAAAACAAAAAGACGAGAAGGAGGCAAGCTCAACAATTCAATGTCCGGAAGCAAAAAACAATTAGTGTTAAATCATTTTCTTCACTTTACAGAATACCTATAGTTAAAAATCTAGTTGCAAAATCTTTGATCTTTTTTTAAATGGAATGGGACGCAAATGGGGGGAGGGGGATAATACTAATCAAAAATAGCAAGCAATTAATACTTTTTAAAATAAGTTTTGCAGCAGGTGACACGTAATTAAAACGAATGCAAAAAAAAAATTGTGATAAATTAAAGGAAAAAAACAGTTAACTTATACATTTTCCAGCAGTTTATCATCTGTGCATATTTAATTAAGCTAAGAACCCCATTGAATGATTATATAAGATATATGTAAAAAAAACTTTTAAGCAAATCTACATACAAATGCCTCTCCGCAGTGCTTCACGGGGAGTAATAAAGAAAACAATAGTCACCACGGTAGACGATTACCAATTGATAGGATTTTCCTGATTTTATTCAGTAGCTAGTACCTATAGTGTGGAAAACAGTTTGACAATTAAAATTTTAAATCAAACGAATTTTAAGAAAATTTATAGCTGCAAATAAAATGCAGATAAGGAAAGTTTACTGACTGAACTATAGATGAATAAAAAAAAAAATGGATTCAACTTAGAGAGAGCGTCATCATGCAGTAATCGGTAAAGCTTGAATATAACTATGATGCTGATCTTACGAACGAAGACTTTTTAACAAAATCTACTCTATTGTCAAAGTAACACTTTTCTGAAAAAAGGCTACCTATTCAATAACAATAATTAAATGGAAGTAAAACTTGATTAAATATTTGTTATCATTGTTTGTTTTTTCCTACAATGATTTTTTGGATAAACAGACATCGGAGTTGGCACTTTCTAGAGAGACATACACCAATCAGGACTACTAATTTATGTTATAGCCAAACGCATGTTGTTATTTGTTGTTTCAATAAAATATTGACTTACACATGTATATATTTAGGCATTTAATATCTTAATTAATGCTGATTCGTATCTATTTAGCTTAATATAAACTAGGTCCTGATTGGCATAGTTCTCTTGAGTTAATTCCCTCCCCTCCATACACACACACGCACACACACATAAAACAAATTATGACAAAAATAAAAAATAATTTGCTTTAACAAGATTTATTGATAAATACCAGATAAACAAAGCATTTAAACATCTCTATCTTGAAAAGCACTCCCTAACCTCAGACCAATGGTTTCATGCTTTGGCACTCCTCATTGAGGCATTAGGATAGTTTCAGACACTAGATCTAAAAATACTAAGCCAAAGCCAGAATTTATCCAAAAGTTAATTATTAAGTAGAAAATCTGAAGTTTTTAGACACCTAAATGTCTTCAAACCCAGCTATCTAACTTAAATAGCTATATGGGGCTGAGAGATCTTCAGCCAAACCATATATTAGTAGTCTTAGCAATATAACATCACTTAATTAAGAAAAAAATCACAGGATTTAATTTTTAAGCTTGTAAACAAAAAACAAAAAGCTCTGCTAATTTTCTCTAACAAGCTTTATTGACAAATGTCAGCTAAACAAAACATTTAAAAATCTCTATTTTGATATATGACTTTGATTTTTTTTTTTTTTGTTAAATTATGACAACTTTAAAAAACTGCTTTCAGTGTGCATTAATTTAATCTCTGACATATTTCCAAAATAATACAATTTATGATTAGAATTCAGGACATTAGATTTTGATTTTTTTTTTTTTAAATGTCTAACTTGCAATAAAGTGTTAAAAGTTTAGCGCAATTAGTTTACATTCAAGCACAACTAAGTTATTGTTTGAAGTTTCGAATTAAATTTATATTTGATGAGCAGTTTGGATTTAGAAAAAATATGGAATGACTCATTATGTATAATAAGATCACTGAAAAATATAATCAAGATAGTTATACAGAAAGGAGGATATATTGATACTCATTTTATTGATTTTTCTGTAAAAAAACAAAACAAAACATAATTATATAGAAAATATAGGGGATTTGAATTCAGACTTTCAAGCAACCTTCAACTATCCACACTATCTCATACTACTGATACACGTGACCACACATATGTAGAAAAGATCAAAAAAATATACGTATTTCATGCTAAACCAGCAATCATCAGTTAGTCCAGATTATCATCTCCCACACACATATATAATCAATGCTCAGTTTATATTAAGATAGCAAATCTTCATACTTTAATGGACAGGCTTCAATCCACTGCAACCTCCAACTTTTCAGCCATCCATATCATTGAAAATCTGATGATGAAAACTCAAATCCCATGCTGATGCTAATATTATTGCCATGCCCATGTTGACCTGAAGTCACTCTGACCCCTCATGTATAGGACAGTATCCATTAAATACATATAAGAGGGATGGACAGGATACAAGCTTGATATGTAAATATTTGAAAACCAGGCACTCTTCACAAACCTGGGAGCTTAATTGTAAGTATAGAGGATTTGAACTCAGATTTTCAAGCAACCTTCAATTATCTACACTATCTCATACTACTGATACACATGACCACACACATGTAGAAAAGATCAATAATCACCAATATACGTATTTCGTGCTGAACGATGGTATGGATGACTGAAGAGTTGGAGGTTGGAGTAGATTGAAGCCTGTCCATTAAAGTATAAAGATTTGCTATCTTAATATAAACTGAGTACTGATTATATATGTGTGTGGGAGATGATAATCTGGACAACTGATGAGTGCTGGTTTAGCATGAAATATGTATATTGGTGATTATTTATCTTTTCTACGTGTGTGGTCATATGTATCAGTAGTATGAGATAGTGTGGATAGTTGAAAGTTGCTTGAAAGTCTGAGTTCAAATCCCCTATATTTACAGTTAAGTTCCAGGTATAAGAATACCTGTATTACAAATCTTATAATTATATAGAACTAAATTTATTAACTTGATAAATTACAAAACTTTTTTAGCTCCAAATTCATTGTTTTCCCTCTATAATCTATTTATTTATTTGATATATAGATTTTTTGATAGCTTAAGTATTAACAAAATATCATAAAGGAATCTGTACATATTCCAACCAGGAGATAATCATATTTACATAGAACAATAACTGACTAGCTGATAAATTTCATTTATAAAGCAGATGAGCGCAATGATTACGGGTTATCCCAAATCTGTTGAGATTCCACTTGTTCCTAGGAAGATAAAATCCAATTGGCTTTATTGATGGATTTTGTTTGGAAAATCATAAGAATAAACACTTCTTATACCATAATAGTTTAATTACTGATTCTTACTTTAATATCTAAAAGGGGAATCTTGATTTGAGATGGGTCTCAGGTGTTGAAACTATATTTTATTAATTGGTAAGTCTGATCTGACTGACATCCTTTTATATATTTATTGTGAAGTAACTTCTGATATCTGGTGGACAAATATATGAAAGATTGGGAAGCCATTGCAAAGGTGTAGACTTAATCCAATTAATCACTGTTTATGAATGTAATGTGGCAATTTTGATCTCTCTTTAAAAAAATAATTTAACAATTTTTTGCCCAAAGTCAGGTATTACTATTATTGATTTATATACACTGTTTTTAAAAATCCTTAAGATTTATTTCTATTTCTTTTGCTTATTTTTCAAGAATTCTGCTCATTTTCTACACTATTTTATTCTAATTTCTCTCTGTCATTTCTCATCTAACCTAAAAAGGAATCCCAAAATCTTTCTCTCATTATATATTGTGACGACCACGTAAAGTTGTCGACACACATATATATTTATTAATAAAATTAGAAAGTAATAAAGGTGAAATAAATTAGCTAATAAATTTTTTTTAAAAAAAGAAAGGAAGGAAAAGAAAAATTGAAATTCTAATGTCAAAATTACTGTGGATTGTGTAATAGTAAGAGAAGGGGAGGGGGGCTGCATAAATAAAGAAATGTGTCTCTTTCTCTCTGGTAAATCAAATGCTAGAAAGTTATTTTGTTTATTGTGGGAGAGGGGAAGTGGATGCATAAAAAAAATGCGTTTCTTCTCTCTTTTAAAAAATATATTATAACAAATTAAAGTAAATGTAAAACGTAAATGTGAAAAAAATGAATGAATTGTAAACTTTAAATAAAATAAATGTAATATGTGATATATAAAAAAGAAACAATATGGCCGTAGGTGTGAAAGTCTGTTGGACAAATTAAATTCCACGGACAAAGAAATGTTATCAACGGAAGATCTTGGCCTGATCTGTTAAATTAATTGGGACTTACATTCCAGCCACTAATTAAATAAAGAAACATAATGATAAGAATTGGTTGGAAATCTAAGTCTTAATTAAAAAAATTTAAAAACAACGAACAAAGAAAGATATTAATAAAATTACAATTTTTGTCTGGCATTGCTAGTAGAGACTTTAGAGAAGCAACAGCTAAAAAGAAAATGGAAGAAGTGCGTGGCTAGTGGCGTTAAAGGGACGTAGGTTCGGATTCGAGCCGTCTCATCACTGACTCACAATGTAAGATCTTTGCCTGACCTGCTAGAGGGACCGCCACTTCTGTAGCTGTCAATTGAAACTCAACCTAAAGAATCAACCAGCAAACTGGATGAAAATAACCCCACAAACTGAGGGAGTTAATGGAGAGCGCTCGGAAGAAATACCCATGGGACAATTACAACAAAGCCTAGGTAAAAGCATGCATGCATTTCCATTTGTCTACTATTTATAACTAAATATAAAATTAATGATTTGAGAAAATTAGAACTCTATCAACCGGACTTTAAGAACTTTTATATCTGATTTATTTTCATATATTTATTATAGCCATGTATTTATAAGTGTGTGTTTATTATTATTATTATTATTATAATGTAATTTTTTATATAAAGTGTGAATATTATTATTAAACATATTTGTCATTAAATTTCGTATCCTTGCTTTATTCTCCTATCACCAAGCTACGACAGGGGGGAAACTGTAAGTAGTGATTAAAGGGGCATACTGATTTGTTTAAGATATTCATGTGCTGCTTGTTCGTGTGGAATCCCAATTCTAAAAAATAAATAGCAAGCGCTGGACATTCGCTAAGTTTCTTTGAAATAGTTTGCTCTGTTCAGCAGCCGAGAGTTTTGGCTGGGAAAAATAATGCCAAGATAATATGTACGTATTGCCTTGGGGTTCAGTCAAGGGTATAGATATGAAGTTAAATTTGTATCTGTATTAGCTCTCTGCTTGTATTGTAACGGCGTTGGTTAAAATAATGAATAAGATAATAAAGAATCTAAGTTGAAAACAATAAATGGATAAAGAATCAAAGTCGGAGAAAGAATTAAAGTATAATAAATTAAGTATAATGTAGAATAAAATAATCGAAATAAATATAGTTGAAAGTACAAATAATTACTCAACCGTACGAATAACCATTTCCGTTATAATTGGGGGCCAGAGTCCGGGATATATTGTCACGTTTACAAGTTCAGCCCATTTGAATTCGAGTATAACAAAATTAATAGTTTATGCAATAATTAATAAACAAATCAAAAAATAGCTTGGTGGTAGACAAAGCAAGAAATAAAATAAATATTAGAGTGTAAAAGGAGAGAAAGAGAACGTGATTCAATGTGGGAAGTTAGGTTGTAAATTGGAGACAGTTGCGGAGGGGTCTTGAAGGCAGGCGTGGGTGAGTGATGATTAGTGAGTGAGACGGGGAGAGCCAAACAAACGTACCTAGTGTCCGTGAAATATAAAGTTAGTAAAGTAATATAATCCTATAAGGATAAGGTTAGATAGTAAAGCTGTAGAATAAAATATAAGTAATTAATTAGTGTGTGTGTGTTAAATAAATTTGATGCACACCAGATCAAAAATAAAAATGGACGCTCTAGTGGGCGAAATAGGAAAAACCTCCGAAGAACTAATGGAACCGTCTGGAGAAATAGCTAATGAAGGGGAAATAGAAATTAGCGAAAGAATGGAGACAGTGGGGGATGATAAAAATAAAATAGAATGCTATAACATAAGGGATATGTTCATGAAATTAATGGAAGGCCAGCAAAGGTTGTTTATGGAAATGAGGGAAATAGGTGAAAGAAATAGTAGGAAGATAGAAGAGTTGGGCGAACGACACAGTAAGGATTTTAGCAAAAAAATTGAAGAAATGAAGGAAAAATGTGAACAAACCTCAGACCAAATGAAGGTTGCAAATGAAAGGCTGGATCACCAGGAGGTACTACTGGAGAAAATAGAGCAAGGGGAGGAAATTGAAGGAATAAAAAATGAAAACAGAAAGGTTATAGAAAGCATACAACTAGAGGTAACTCAGTTAGCGAACACAGTTGAGAGGATAGAAGTGAGAGTAGAAAGGGGTGAGAATAAAATAGAAAATATAACAGAGATAATAAGAGCTGACAGTAAAGAGCAAGAAAGCGCGAGCAAGTGCTTGCAAATAAATAGCGAAAGTAACAATGCGGAGCAAATGCTTATAGGCCCAGAAGGAAAGACTGTCGGACAGGTTACTGAGTCGCTAAATGCATTTGACAGCACTAGGCCTAATTACAAGGCGGAGGATCAGGGATTTAAACCCCAGCCCAATGATCCGCACATAGGGAGAATGCAATACAATCCGCATCGCGATTATTGGGAAGGAAACCAGGCGTTTCTTTATAGATCAGAAAGGGCTGAAATGTCCGAACAGACCGGAAAAAGTTCAGACCTCAATTATCCATATGAGCAAGCCATCCCTAGAGGACATCGGAACAGTGTTCCAGGTCCCAGCACAAGGGGATATAAATATAGTAGAAAAAATGATAAGAAACCTCCAGACAAAAACTAAGCCGAAAGAAATAAACGGACGGAAATGTCGGTTCAGTGAAACGGATAACGTCATGGGATCACGAGAAATAAAGTTAATTTTTTTTTAAAAATATATGACAGGTGGGGCGAATCGTCTCACGACAAAAATCAAAGTTACTTTAATAAACAAAAAAAAAAGAGTAGTGTTCACGGAGTGAAATTAATGATAGACTTTTTTCATGTGTATGATAGACTTAATGCGTATTTATGTGCAGTCAAGCACAGCAAGACCAATGTAAATAAAAGTAATAACAAAAAAAAAAAAGAAAAGAAATCTATAAATAGTTTATTCGTATCACAATCTGTCAGTTATAAATGCAGATATAATTGACAAATAAATAAAAGTAAAAATAAAATAAGAATCGTTTAGGCTCATTAAAGAGCCATTTAATAATTAATAAAATAAACTAAATGAACAACAGTGATAATGCTTAAGTGATAGATATCACTGATAGATGTATGAGGTTGCAGATTGAGGCATATATGTGTGTGTGTATGCATTATGTTGGGTCGTATTTTGAGCTTGATTCAGCCGTCTCTTCGCACTTTAGATTCTCATGGCTCTCGGTGGTTAAACTTTTAAATGAAGCGCCAGTAAGAATCCTGGACTCATTGTATAATAAGAATTAGTGTCTCAATATAATAAGAATTAGGGTCTCAAAATAAGTAAATGAATAATAAGAATTAGTGTCTCAAAATAAATAAATGAAGAAATAAGAATTAGTGCCTTGAATAAAATAAATAAATAAATAAAGAATAAGAATTTGTGGTTTGCGCAAGATGAGCAGGCAGTAGAAATATCCTGCTGTTCACACGCTTTAAACCCTGTTATGTTTTTTTGTTTTGATAGAGTTAAGTTATGCCATGGTCTCGTATGCGTAGAGATTAAATTGGTTGATCAGCCAAAATCGATCGGAAAGAATTGTGTAGCTTTACCTAGCTGTCTCTCTGCAGTCATCCTCATCATCATTATCACTCGTCATGACAGAGTGGGAAAGTATGTAATAAAAGCAGAAGTAAGAGTTGAAAGCAAAGAATTAAAATAGGCTCTCATCTCAGAATAAGATTCGACCCGATTTTAATTCTCAAAAACGGGCAGAGTGTAATGTGACGACCACGTAAAGTCGTCGACACACATATATATTTATTAATAAAATTAGAAAGTAATAAAGGTGAAATAAATTAGCTAATAAATTTTTTTTAAAAAAAAGAAAGGAAGGAAAAGAAAAATTGAAATTCTAATGTCAAAATTACTGTGGATTGTGTAATAGTAAGAGAAGGGGAGGGGGGGCTGCATAAATAAAGAAATGTGTCTCTTTCTCTCTGGTAAATCAAATGCTAGAAAGTTATTTTGTTTATTGTGGGAGAGGGGAAGTGGATGCATAAAAAAATGCGTTTCTTCTCTCTTTTAAAAAAATATATTATAACAAATTAAAGTAAATGTAAAACGTAAATGTGAAAAAAATGAATGAATTGTAAACTTTAAATAAAATAAATGTAATATGTGATATATAAAAAAGAAACAATATGGCCGTAGGTGTGAAAGTCTGTTGGACAAATTAAATTCCACGGACAAAGAAATGTTATCAACGGAAGATCTTTGCCTGATCTGTTAAATTAATTGGGACTTACATTCCAGCCACTAATTAAATAAAGAAACATAATGATAAGAATTGGTTGGAAATCTAAGTCTTAATTAAAAATTTTAAAAACAACGAACAAAGAAAGAGATTAATAAAATTACAATTTTTGTCTGGCATTGCTAGTAGAGACTTTAGAGAAGCAACAGCTAAAAGAAAATGGAAGAAGTGCGTGGCTAGTGGCGTTAAAGGGACGTAGGTTCGGATTCGAGCCGTCTCATCACTGACTCACAATGTAAGATCTTTGCCTGACCTGCTAGAGGGACCGCCGCTTCTGTAGCTGTCAATTGAAACTCAACCTAAAGAATCAACCAGCAAACTGGATGAAAATAACCCCACAAACTGAGGAAGTTAATCAAGAGCGCTCGGAAGAAATACCCATGGGACAATTACAACAAAGCCTAGGTAAAAGCATGCATGCATTTTCATTTGTCTACTATCCATAACTAAATATAAAATTAATGATTTGAGAAAATTAGAACTCTATCAACAGGACTTTAAGAACTTTTATATCTGATCTATTTTCATATATTTATTATAGCCATGTATTTATAAGTGTGTGTTTATTATTATTATTATTATAATGTAATTTTTTATATAAAGTGTGAATATTATTATTAAACATATTTGTCATTAAATTTCGTATCCTTGCTTTATTCTCCTATCACCAAGCTACGACAGGGGGGAAACTGTAAGTAGTGATTAAAGGGGCATACTGATTTGTTTAAGATATTCATGTGCTGCTTGTTCGTGCGGAATCCCAATTCTAAAAAATAAATAGCAAGCGCTGGACATTCGCTAAGTTTCTTTGAAATAGTTTGCTCTGTTCAGCAGCCGAGAGTTTTGGCTGGGAAAAATAATGCCAAGATAATATGTACGTATTGCCTTGGGGTTCAGTCAAGGGTATAGATATGAAGTTAAATTTGTATCTGTATTAGCTCTCTGCTTGTATTGTAACGGCGTTGGTTAAAATAATGAATAAGATAATAAAGAATCTAAGTTGAAAACAATAAATGGATAAAGAATCAAAGTCGGAGAAAGAATTAAAGTATAATAAATTAAGTATAATGTAGAATAAAATAATCGAAATAAATATAGTTGAAGGTACAAATAATTACTCAA
>JAQFVV010000088.1:4727134-4937206 GCA_028023455.1 Epiperipatus broadwayi | reverse complement strand
CTCTCATTATATATACATATAATGATTATATCATTCTTCTATTTTAATCTTTATTAAAACTTATATTTTAATAGTAAATTAAATGTGCAGTATTTTCTATACCACGTCCATATAAATAAAATCTAGAAAATGGTATCCTTTAAAATTATTCACAGTGACATGTGATACTTACTTTGACCAGTATAAAAATGCATTTATTATTTAAACTAAAGAAGACAAAAAATAAATTGCACAATCAAACAATTCAGACTGCCCTATGGATATGAGAATATCTAATTTATTGGAGAAATGTTGTGTTTGTAGTTAAAGAATGGAAATGTGGTTGCACAAAAACACAATCCCATTGATACAGTTAATATACAGAGATTGCTCTTGACATGAGAGGCTTATGACAACTGAATTCTAAGCTAACTTAAGTGATTGAAAAAGAAAAAGCCATAACTATCAGAAACAGCACCTAGTCTTTGATGAATCAACATCCTATCCTATAGAGCAGCAGAAGATACTTGTAGCTGGATACTGTAGTAATTCATACTTGACCTTCATATCTGAAGATTCCATTATTTGTGGAACTCATTGATGGTTTAGTTTATATGGTCAGTACAGAGCTCATTTCTAGAGCAGTTTCTTTCTCTTTTTCTTATTTTCCCCTAGAATTGGAATGACCATATTTGTTTAGGAGTAGATGCTATATTTATGCATGCCATTTATATAAAAGGAACTATATTTATTTAATATTATTATTTTATTTTAAATATGAATAATAATAATTGATTTTGGAATTTGATAAAATATTAACAATTCAATTAGAGCTTATAATACATTTTCAAAAATAAAATGTTAGACAGAAGACATCAGGATAATCAAATAAGTGGGAAATTCAAAGGATCTAAAACTACACTTTGATGCCTAGTCTTTGTATATTAGGTAATCTCAAACTTCATGAGATTACTTTGAGAAAATATTACGATGGTCTAAAAACTTGATTTTTTTAGAAGTTTATGATTATTTTTGCATCGTAATTGTGTAATAATTACTAGAATGAAAAATATATATTATTACATATTTATTTTTTACAGAAATGTTTTATTTTTAAATCTAAACAAATATATTCTTCTATGTAATGTTACCATAGAGATTATGGTTGTGGGAAATACAACTCTAGAAATGATATCACTCAACAAACTGTTATAACATTTAGGAATATCATAAAAATTATGAAAAAAATTTAAACTTTTAAAGCATAAATTGATAGATTTACTAGATATTAAAAGCAATTTATTCAGAGTTTTAAAACAAACCTCAAACAAAGATTTTGTTCCTTTTGCAAAGTGAATTTGCTCCACCTGAAATTTAATGACATGAGAGTGCTCTGTTTTGATTAAAATCTAATTTTTAAAATAGTTCTGAAAATCAAATATGATTTTTTAAAACTTATTTAATTTTGGTAGTTTTTGGTTACATGTACTGTGGCCACTCACTTGATTTTTTATGTATTTTTACTGATTTTGTGTGGGTGTGTACTTTTTTAAAATTTACATTTGTGTGTGTGTACTTTTTTAAAATTTATGTATTATTTCACTTGATAGCCTTAGGCACACAATTTTTTTATTTGATTTTCCGTTACTTTTGATGTTTTGCCTTAGGTATTTTAATTTTACAGACTTCTATTTTTTGCATGTTTTGCCTTAGGCATTTTAATTTAAATTTTCCCTCAATTTCAGCCACTTTTGTATAGAAATTTATCACTTGCAGGCTTCTTGTTGGTTCTGCAGTGTTACCTAGTGCCCACAGTATGCATAACTGAAAACTGCCCAACAAAGAAATCTGTTCGAATGTTAGTGTAGCACAAGAGGGTTTTAATTTATTAATAAAAAATTAAATAAATTGACATTTGTTTATAACACTTTTGCCTTTGAATTATGACTAGAAAAACACCCCCCCTTTTTTTTTCAAAACATTAAAATTTTCTATAAATATAAAAAGATTTTTTTTTGCTTTACAAATTTTTATTAAAATTTATAGGAAAATTAAAAAATGTGGTAGGAGGGTCTTACATTTTAATGTTTAAAAAAGGAGACTTTGTTTTCCTACTAATAACTGAAAGACAAAAATTAAATGTTAATTTATTTATTTTTTATTAATAAATTAATTACTAGATAGGATTATATATTTTTTTAAAAATCTAATATCAAGTATAATTTTTTAAAATATATATATATATAATTATTGCATTAATGAGATATATATAATGAATTTTATTGTCCAGAATTATCCATAATCAATCTTGATGCCCAGTCTAATCCATAAGTATCCCCTTCTTTTTCTTTTCTTGATTAAAAAATTCTGTAATATGTTGTATCTTTTTCTATTACCCTCATACAAAATAGCTAATTGTACAAAAGTAGAATGTACAAAAGTTGAGGACTTTCTGTATATATGATTATACTTTTATTTTATATGGATATGTTTTATTTTTAAAAATAAAAATTAATATTTCTAATATAATGTTAACAAATAAAACTATAGCTGTTACGATCATTATGCCTTGTGAAACTGATTGCTAAACATCATTGCTGCCACTGAGTTAGGATCTCTTGAGATATTCTAAAAATTATAAAGCAGTTTTAATATTTTAAAACATAATTTTATAGATTTGTCAAGATTAATATTTATTCATTCAGGTTTTTATTCAAAATAAATTTCATTGATTTTCTGAAGTCATTCTGTTTGGCTATTTCCTGCCAACAATTCAATGATAAAAACAACTTTTGTTTTCTGTTTATTGTTATTTTTTGATTGGTAATAATCAAATATGATTTTTTTTAGATTTTTTTTATTTGTAACATACATTTCTACCAAATTAGTCCAATTTATTGAATTCTAATATAGAGTAAGAGTCTAAAACTAAAACCAAATGTTGAATGATTACAAAAAGTGATATCAGGGAAGGATAGAAAATGTCACCTGAAAAAGAATTAAATCATCTAAAATTGATGCCTTCATTTAAAATATTTGTTTTTTTTTTGATTTATAACAAAAAATTGAAGTGTCTTCCTTCTCTCCAATCTCACAACACACCAGTGAAATATAACAATGGTGATTACAACTGTTAGATTTTTATGACTGAATACAAAAGATATAGTGGAATTAACTTGCAATTTGTATTTGAGTAGATGCGTCGTGATATTTATATAGGAAAACAAAAGAGAAACAATTTTGAAAATTAAAAACAAACATATTTTTTTCTCTTCTTCAATATTTCATTTTTCTTTAACATATAACCATTTTCTCTCATGTATAATGTATTCAAAATAAAACCTATTAGATAACAGCTTAATAGGTTAAATATTTAAAAAAAATTTACTTTAAGTTAGCTATGTCTACTTAAAATTTTCAAAAATAAAATGTTATTTGTAGATTTTTCAGAAAAGTTATAAATTTTACACTAGCTTGATCGGTATTATAAAAGAGACAGCTTAGTGGAAAATTCAAAGTATAATAAATCATAAATGTGAGAGAAGACATAATTTGACATTTAAAGAGTTCGAAAAAAAAAGAGATTTTTGTAATCTATTCCATTTTTTAAAAGCACTTTTTATATCTACCATTGCATATAATTTATTGACATAAACTGACCAAAATGGAATTTTTGAATAGTTTTTTTTTTTTTGAAAGCATTTAAAAATATTATTTTTTAAATAATTATGATTTTTTAGGTATATTTGTTATATACATAAGACTTTGATTTGACATGCATAAACACATCTTTTTATGTTGAATCACTCTGCGCGTTTTTAATAATTAAATATATTTTTATCCTATGAATGTTTAAATTTTATAACAGTTAACAATCTTATAAACAACTTGACTCCACATATTGTTAGAATAATTCTATTCATAAGAGTGACTTATTTTTCAGCTGGATTGGATAATTTGATCTTACTAAGATTAATGATTAAGCAACTTTTAATAACAAGGATATCTTCTTTGACATTGATTTAGTTATATATGCATATGAATATTAATAATGTTTGGAATTATAGTTTTATATTTCAGTAACAAAAAAAACAACCATTGTAACACAAATGACAAACTATTATTAGTAATAATTTTATTACTATACATTTTAATCTAGATGTCATTAATACCTTGATTCACAATTCAGAAGTATGCGCACATTTATAATATATGATTTACTTCACGATGTTAATACAAATATCATTAATATCTTCATTTACAATTCACAGATATATCATAGACAGATACATTGCTTATTGCAGCATTTTAATCTATATAGTATTACTAATATCATCATTCACAATTCATAGTATGCAAACACTGCATTGCCTTAAATTCAATATTTCCAAATCTAAAGATCCAAGGTTTACCTGCCTTGTTAGTACTGTCACTAGCCAGGCTCCTCATTAGTACTGTCATTAGTCAGGCTAGCAATACCTGAAGAAGGAATAATAATATTATTTAAAACATTGTTACATACTAATTTGTGTGTTACTATTACTAGTTGAATGTATTTGAAAAGTTTAAATAAAGTTTGAATTTTTCTAAAAACATTTAACAGTTACTATTAGATGAAGGAAATAAATAGTTCAATATATAATTACAACTGGAATAATAAACTATTCAACTAAATGTGTGTTTTACATTTGCAAGGCAAATCTTATAAGAGGCCAGACACATACAGACAGCATACAAAGTTTATCATCACTGTGTTTAGATATATATACACAATTTAAAATTATTGTTACAGTGTCGTTGTTTTTGTAATTTTTCACTAAAAATAGAAATTTGATTGTCAAGCATTGGTGGCCAAGTGGATAGTACAGTTGCCTTACAAGCAGTTGGCCTGGGATTCACTTCCTGGCTGATGCTTTGACACATAAATATATATATAAATTTGATCTTCAGGTGTAGGATTTTTTAATCCCATTAATTACAATATTAAACCAAATAACTTTGGCTTTATAAAAAAAAAATCCCAGAATTATAGCAGAGAACTACAAATACTGAGTTTAAATTAAGTATAAAGTCATATTAAAAATCAAAAAATTCTTTGGTTTTATTGGAAAAATATACTTTTCAAACAAGGTTTTTATTTACATATCATAAAATTAAACTCTGTTCATTATTGAATAAATTCTTAACTAAATCTGAGTATTAAAATGCCAACTGAAAAATTAATTAACAATATACACAGACTCCTCTAAGAACATCACACCTTTTATAAAATTATATATATTTTTTTCCATTTTTTTTTCAGTACATTTTTTTCCTGCAGTTATATATTTCTTTTTTCAGTTTATATCACATCAAGATAAAATCTATTGCAGATGGCTAAAACAGACTGGACCATATAAAAAAGCTTAATAGAGATAAAAATACTGTTAATACCATCAATATAAAATCCCTGGATAATGGACATGTTTTAATTTATAAATTTTTAGTATTTCAAAAATTGATCTTTTAGTCCTTACTCTCATTGTAAACCCAAACTCTGGTAAGATAGAAAAATGGTGAACTCAATGCAGTTATGCTTATTAATTTATAAATATTTATGGATTTATTTATTTTTTAATTTTAATTTTTTTGTAATGTGTACAAATTAATTTATTTATTGTAAAAGAAAGATTAATTTTGAAATTTTATTTGTATAGAAGGGTACTTTTTTCTCCCACTGGACAAGCCACCAGGTGATGCTGCAGAACCACAAAGAAGCCTGTAAGTGATAAATTTCTCTACAAAAATGATGGTTCTGCAGCATCATCAGGTGGCTTGTCCAGTGGAAGAAAAAGTACCCTCTTTATATATCTATTTAAAAATTGATTTAATGTTTACAGAGAAATTCAGTTCTTATTATAATACATTTAAAATGAAGAATATTAAAAGCTAAAATGTTTTTTAATACAGTTTAAGCCATAGACAATAAAGAATGCTCTATCTAAAATAATATATTACAGTGAAACTGTAATGTGTACTATATCATTACATTAACTATAGGCTATCCAAAAAAAAATTTATATAAATAAATACTAAGATTTGAAAATTTAATAAATTTTAATATATGATAGCAGCTAAATGTTGAAAGCACATATACTTTATTCTTGCTTTATTTTTTTTATATCCTTTTTAAATTTTGATGCACCACAATATTTTATATCAGTGGTGGCATGCCATATAGTTATTAAAACTAAATATAAACAACTTAATTGTTGCAATTTTTTTTTAAAGTTGATAAAACAAAATAATAATAATAATAATAATAATAATAATAATAATAATAATAATAATAATAATAATAATAATAATAATAATTTCTAAATAAGCTAAATACAAGTCAACGATATTTATTTAGAAGAGCATGAGTTGAATCAAATATAATAGTAAAAAATTAATAGTAATTAAAACAAAATTTTGAAGATAAACATACAAAATCAACATAAATAGATATTATTTAATAAGATTTTTGTTGTTATACACTGGATGCCAAATATTTTATATCTGGTTCATATTTTGTCATTTTCAATACTGTACATCATCTGTCATTCTATTTCTTGAACTGTCTTTAATTAAATTTGCTTCAGAAAAAATTGATAATATAGTGCCGCTAATTTTTTTAAACCATTAAATGCTTCAGGAATAGCATTACAGACAGTCTATAGTTCCTCTTCAGCATTCTTTTTACATATATCCAATAATCGATTATTTTCCATTGTTTCTAACTCATTCCCCAAGTCAATAAATTTCTGTTTCCATATAGAACTGGATTGAAAATCGACTGATTGCATTCAATATCTTTCAAATTAAGCCACTCAAAAATTTCTAACTTAAGAGTATCCATTGATATTATGTCTGGATATAAAATACATTTTGATATTTCTGAAAATTGGCTGTACTGTGTAAATGTTAAAGAAAATTCACCTATTATCAATTGAATAACAGCACAAAAGTCTTGCATCAATTTTACTTGATCTGACTTCTCATGAGATTCCAAATCAGTCAAAAACTTTTTTAGATTTGGAAAATATTTGAAGATGTAAGAAACAATATCACAGTTGAAAATTTGTAATTTAACTTCAAATGCTTTGATCAAATCAAACATGACAACACTTGTCTCATTATAACCTTGCAGTTTCACATTTAATTCATTTAGATGTGAATACATATCAGTAAAAAACATTAATTTTGAAAGCCATTCAACACCATTAATTCATTATATTTTTCAATGATTTTTTCATTACATAAAAACAGTCTAATTTTTTCTAAATACTCAATGAATCTTTGAAGAACTTTTCTTTAACTTAATCCATTGGACATTGTAGTACATAAGTAAACCATAATATACTGAGTTTATCTCACTCAATGTGTAGATATAAAATTGATTAACTTAGTCACAATGTTCATAACATGATCACTATCTCTTATATTAGCACATAATTATTTATAAACAAAGCAAAACTCTCTGGTTGGCACAGGGTGGCACTACTGTATGGAGAGTTTTGCTTTGTTTAATGTTCATAACATCCACCAATGGCTTAAAGTTGGTCTTCGTGCATAAAACCTGCTGATGTATAATGCACTGAAAACCCAAAATTGAATGTCCAATATTGTTGATAAATAAATTGAGAAAACTATTTTATTTTCTAGTCATAAGCACCATTTGTAGTTACTGATACAATTTTGGCAACATCTATGTTGCAAATATCTATTCCTTTTGTTGCTGTTACTAATAGTTCACAAATATATTTTATATACTGTTATTAAGGTCTTTTTCATAACATTTTATGATTTCTTTTTAATGGATCATTTATATATATTTTCCATCATCTTTTTTCTATATATTGTCTTGTCTTGAGAAATTTACTGGTAAATTGCTGCTTTCTTATACCAGTTATCTTTGCTACAGATCTTAATAGTATATCAGTTATTCCTATTAATTTAATTCAAGTCAGAACCATCTTTAAAATGTGTTAATGTTTTAAAATAATTTCTGAGTTCTAATTTAAATTCATTGGAATATTTCTGAATGTTGGGAATATTGTCTGTGAACACTTGATTTTCTTACTAATTTTTGGTTCCCTAGTTTTGCATTATACTTTCCTGAATTATGCATTTTATGATAGTCAAAATATAATCCAATTCTGCTGTACTTTTATGTGGATGCTTCCATGTTCATTTCCATTTTATCAAAGAAAAATGGACATGTTCATTGTTCTTCCACTTTTTATTTATAATGAATCCAACTCCCTTGTGTTTTCAATATTTGTGCATTTACGGAAAGTGCAAGTCCATTATTTAAATTAATTGTCTCTTCACCTGATAGTCCAACAATATCCCACTTAATATTAGACAGGTTTTCTTCTAACTCATGAAATCTTCCCTTATTTGAAAGTGATCTGTAGTCGTAAGTACCTAAATAAAAAGTTGACTTGAAATGGAATCCTCGGTCGACAATCAAAGGATTCTTAGCAACCTCCATCTTCAACAACAAATTGCTGCATTGACTAGTGCCTCCTGAAAATAAGGGCCATAATTTGGTTTTGTCTATACAATTACTGTAAATGTCTATTTAAAAAAGAATCCACTCACACACGCAGACCTTTCTGCCTTCCAAAAACTCATTTGATATTTCATCAAGTAACTAAAAAAAAGACCATGGTATTTCTTGATCTTAAACTCAAAGGTAAAAAGCCAATAAACTTACCAAACTGTCTGGTGCATATTGTAAAGCAACCCACCCATGTCCATATACTTTATGTATAATCTTATATTAATAACAGCTGTATGAACAAATGTATGGACTGTCATCAGAAAATTGTCTCACTGTTCTTTTAAAGCCTCAAACAGGAATCAAAGGATCTTCTTTTAGTTAATAGTAAACACCTTTTTGCAGCCATTTTTCTTCTACTTACTTCTATTTTAGCTGTATAGCATCTAATCATCTGAATTTCTTTTTTCAATCTTCCAATTGCTCTGTTCAGTACCATGTTTTTCACTCTATCCATTTTCTCTAAATTAAGTTTCTTAATATGATGATGAGTGCATAATTATCTGATAATAACCCAAGCAACCAATATAAATAAGACAAGCTACGCAAAATAGAAATGTAATAATTTTTCAAATTTTATTTAACCTAGATTCAACCCCAAGTTAAATAAATGACAGGACAATGTGATATCATTACATACACTTATATGTATATGAACAATAAGAATTATACAAATTGAAAAGTTATATATATCAAAACCTCTTCTTCCTCGGCATCTATTAGCAGAAAATATATATTTATTAAATATGATTATTAAAACAGGAAAAACTCTCCATACAGTATGCAAGCTAGAGTAATCAATGGATTCCAGAAGGCTTGTGCATAAAATCCATATCTAGTGCCTACTCATCCAATATCCCCAGACTACTTTCTAGCTTATGGCATTCGTCAGTGAGGAGCCATGGATCTGAGAGCACTGCATCTAGATCTTAGGAATGCATTGAATGGCACTACTGTATGGAGAGTTTTGCCTGTTTTAAAAACAGTTATGAGCAAGCATAAGAAATGGTCATCATGTGATGTTTAGTGGTTAAATATGATTATTGTTACTAAATATGATTGTAGTTATTACCTGGTTCCATTAAATCGATTGCTACATCTAATGAAAGAGTTATATCCAGAGAATATGGACTGATGTAGTTTCCTCTTTATATATACACACACAAACAATAAATAAGTTAAAAAATTCAATTGGAAATAAACCAAGTTAAAAAACAACCTTAATAATTCAATAAAATTGCCATGACAAATTAAAAACATAACATTAAATAAAATGACTTAATTATTCGTATTTATATGTTTTTTTTATATATATTATTTTATAATCTTATTTCCATGTTTTTTGTAACGTATTTTTAATTAATCAAATGAATGAATCACTGATAAATTAATATCGTAGTAACCCACCATCGTAATACTGTAAACTAATCAATCTCACTTCTCATCTTAATCGAGAACCTGTACTCATCCATTATGCATAGTTTAGGTGAATGTATTTTAATTTATAGATTAAATAACAAAATTAATAGCTAAATTTAGATAGAATAAATAAAACAACGCTTTCTTTTAAAGGTAATGATCAATATTTTATTTACAGATATATATAAATGTCAATATATGTGTGTATATATATTAAATATGCATAGCATAATGTATATGAAATTTAAATAAAAATAATAACACTTCCGAAAGCTATGTATAAACAGCATTCACACATCAATAACTGCAAAGAATAGGTGATCTATTCTAGTTTTGCCTTTATTGACGTACGACTATTATTTATGCATCGCTTCTGAGCTCGTTCTTACTTCTGTTTACATTTCATGCACATTAAGTTATGCATATTTAATAATTACATTCACGAAACTGACTTTTCATTAATATGTGATGTGATGTATTATGGCTTCTTCTTAAACGAAGTCAAGAATATCTCCGCAATTATGCCCAGATAAACCTGTTAGCCACTTTATTTTACATTCCCCACTCTAAATTCACCCATAATCTGCTCTATCCCATTTCCAGAACATAATCTTTGTCAACTCTATAACCTTTATATCTAAATCCCCCTTATCTTTTCCCAAACCCAGCATAAAAACCAATAATTCACTTTCTGTATAATCACTCTTTTCATATGTATTTTCCCACAACTTCATTATATGTACCCTTTCTGTTTTCAAACATTTACATTCAATTAACAAATGCCTAATATTTTCTATTTCTTCCTTGCATAATTTACAAAATAAATCACCGACATTTTTCCATTTACATGTATATTCCTTTGTAGCTAAAGATCCCGTTACTTTCCTTACTATTATCATATATTAACTCAGACCTAATATTCTCTTTATTTCTATATATATTTAAACTCTTTTTACTCTCCATACTATTTCTCCATCTCTCCAACTCTCCCTAGTCTTTATTAATAAATTTATTCTTTTATCCCATTCCTTACTACTATAACACTCAATAATCCTCTTAACACAATCATCCCATCTTTTGTACAAATATATTGATATAAATTCTTTATCCAAATCTTTTGCATACCGCATTACCTTTCTCACCCATCTTGTTACCTGCCCTTTACTCATAACCCAATTAAATACTATTTTAGCTATTCTTTTATTATCCATAAACTGCAATCTACCAAACATTTTCATTTTACTTTTTGCATCTCTCATATGAAAACTTGACCATCCCATTTCTCCTTGAATTGCCTTCCTTGCTGTCCATACTTCTGCATCCAATGCATGTCTTCCTACTTCCCTTTGAGCTTTTTCTAAATAATCTAATATCTTTTTACTAACATATAATGCATCATTACCATATGTTAACCCTGCTGCTGCAACTCCTTTCCATATAATTCTAGCTACATCATATTTATTATATGAAAACACTGTTAATTTCTTTATCAGTCCCTTTATTTTCTTTGTTTCATTTATCAATTTTTTCTTCCATTCATCCAAATAATTTTTCTGATTACTTAAAATAATTCCCAAATAACTATATCTATTTACCACACTTAACTTAATATCTCCCAATAAAAATTCTATATCTTCTCTTTCCCCAGTATTAACCATCATTATATTTGATTTTTCTTCATTAAATTTAATCCCCATCTCTTTACCCACCCTTGCACATGTCCTCAACATAACTTCCATATCATCTCTTTTTTCTGCACACAAAAATATATCATCTGCAAAAAAAAGACCTGACAAAATATATACTCCCTTACTACCTATTAACGGTATCTCTATCCCTCTTCCTAATCTTTCTATTGCTCTTTCCATTTCACTCAAATACAATACAAACAAAATAGGTGACATAGGGAATCCTTGCCTTAGTCCCACACCATTTTTAACTTTAATTGATTCTATATTCTCTAATTGATATATATAATAATTATTTTCATATAATTTCTTAATAATATCTATTAAAGCTTCATCCATTCCCAAATTTGCTAAACTTATCCATAATCTATTTCTATTTACTCTATCATATGCCTTCTCTATATCTATAAAACTCATATATAACTGTTTACCTGCATTCCTACTCATATCCATAAGTTGTGTAACTACAAATAAACTATCTCCTATATGCCTATCTAATCTAAAACCTCCTTGCATTTCCTCCACTACATTATTCCCTTCCATCCATTTTACAACTTTACTAGCCACCATTTATGAGAAAACTTTATATAAAACTGATGTTACCACTATCGGTCTATAATTATTCAACTTTCTATGATCCTTACCCTTTCCTTTAAATAATAACCTTACTCTTGTATTACTCCAACTACTTGGAAAAACTCTATTCTGTGCCATTTTATTAAAACAGGATAATAACTTTACTTTTGCCCTATATCCTAAATTCATTACCATCTCTGCTGCCCATCCATCTAAACCTCTTGCCTTCCCACTTTTCAATTTCTTCTCTACCTCATTTAGTTCATTTTCTGAAAACCTAATATTCCCATTACTATATTCTTTCATATTTTCTAACACTCTATCATTCACATCTAACATCTTTTCTATATTCATTACATAACTATTTAAGATTCTCTCTAAATCTTCTCTAGAGCTACACTCTTTTCCCTCATCATCTAGTAATACAAACTCTCTCTCCCCTACATTTCTCCTTTTAATATAATTCCAAATTTTTTTACTCCCATTTCTTCCACTTTTATTAATATCCTCCAACAATTTACTATTCAATTTCATTCTCTCTCTATAAATATCTATTTTAACCAACTTCTTCTTTTCTAAGTACTATTCCCATTTAGCATTAATATCTTTTTCACTTTCCTTATTCTTAATAGTACACTTATATTTTAGCCAACTTCTTCTTTTCTAAGTACTATTCCCATTTAGCATTAATATCTTTTTCACTTTCCTTATTCTTAATAGTACACTTATATTCTCTACATGCTTCTTTCCTTTCTTTTACACTTTTACTAATTTTCATTTTTTATTACTTTTATTCTTCTGAATATTCTCACCTAAAACCCTATTTGCCACTTTGTCTACTTCTTTACACCAGTCCTTATACTCTTCCCCAATCCACTCTTCCATTATTTCTTCAACTTGTATTTTATACTCTTCCAACTTATTCTTATCATTCACTCTCCATCCACATCTTTCACTATTATTTCTGCTTTTATTTCTATTCTCCATCACATTACTAACTGCAATATCCAGTACTAGTCGGATATATATATGGTCGAGGTTCGAGTGAGATTTATCGCACTCAACAGCGACAAGTAATTATATAATTAAACACACGAACATGGTAGTGGAGTTAATAGGTTTATATACATAAATACATATACAAGGATTAATATATAATACACTTATTACAAAGGTAAACTGACTAACACATTATTATACAACTCTAGTCTTAAAGGCCCGCAGGCTTACAATAAATAATATTAAAGTCTATACAACCTGTAATGGTCCCTAGGTCTACCTTAGTATGTTCGGCGGTAGACCTCTCCGCGAGATGAGCTGAAAGTGAAGTAGTGTCTGTGCACTCAGAAAAACGCATCCATCCCTCAACTTCACCTAGCAAGTCTGACCTTGTTTGTTCCTGCCGTATTGGATGTAACACTCTCTATTTCCATTGGTCATCCCATGACAAGAGGTACAAAGTGGTCAGTCTGGTTATCTCTGACCAACCTTAATCGTTTCTGTGATGCTTTTAGCATACACGCACATACTTGAATGTTTGTCATAGTTACATTATTATTGCGTGTATCTGTTAATAAGCATACACACACATACTTGTATACATTTATAATAGTTACATTATTATTGCGTGTATGTGTGAATACACACACACATAGCATGCCTCCCCCAAGTTCAGTGATGTACTTTTCTAAAAAAATATTTTTTTTCATTTCTTCTTCTCTGAACTTAACACATAATCGTGCAGGCAGAGGGGAATTTTTGTTCTTCTCTTTGCGCGTGGGGGTGATTTAGTTTCACCATCTGTTACTATTTCATTTTCTTCACTATTTTGATTTTCTTCGTCAGCAGTAATGATTTCTGTTTCACTTTTAGTTTCATAGTGAGTATCATTTTCTTTGTCATCATTACTTTTAAACAATTGTGGAGTGCATTCTGTTATTGCACTCTTGCGCAATTGAGTAATGTGCTTACGTAATATTTTGCGGTCTGCCATACGGACAGCAACCACTTGTTTACTTAAATGGCGTACAATGTATGCTTGAGTCCATGATTTATTTAAATTATTTTTCACCCAGACTCGTTCATCAAGTGAAAATTTGTTGTTTACTGTAATCAGCATTTGATGCTCTTTTGATGGCATTATTGCTGAGAGTTTTGTGCGTAACTTCCGGCCTAAATATTTTTCTGCATGCCCGTTTTAGCTGTGGGTGTGAAATGCTGATATAGCAACACCATAAAAACTGCCTCTTGGAGTCTTTCTTTTCCCAATTTATTCATGGATGACTTTAAGCTTTGTACTACTTTCTCAGCCAGTCCATTTGATTGGGGGTGGTAGGGGGGTAAGGATGTGTTTAATCCCCCATTCCTGCATAAATTCGGCAAATTTTTCAGACGTGAAACCGGTTCCATTATCGGATACGAGGGTTTCCGGTAGCCCGTGATATGAAAAAATTTCCATGAGCTTGTCCAGCGTCTCATCCGAACTTGTGTTTTTCACTGTTTTATATTCTGACCATCCTGAGTAGGCATCGACCACTACCAGAAATAATTGTCCATGGATTGGACCACAGTGGTCAATGTGAATTCTCTGCCAAGGTGTCTCTGCTTCTTTCCATGCTTCATATTTCACTGGGGGTGCTTTTGCACATGACTGACAGCTAGAACATTTTTTTATGAATGTTTCTATATCAGTGCTGATTCTCGGCCACCATATATAACTACGGGCTAACACTTTTGCCCTGACAATGCCTGGATGACCTTCATGTAATAAATTTAGCATGTGTGATCTGCCTATTTTTGGTATTAGGACCTGATCACCTTTAAGAATGCAACCTTTACATATTGATAGTTTTTCGCAAGCTTTTCATAGCTCTATGTGCAAAATGGAGGACGTTGTGCTGGCCAGCCTCTTCTAATTTTCTCCATCATCCATTTGTAGCCAGCATCTTCATTGGTCCATGCTGCTACTTTTTGGCTATTAAGAGTCTGGCTTTGAAGTGCATCAATGTAATTGATTTCTATTTCGCTTGTAGTGTTCTCTGAGTTGTCAGACATTTGGGATAATGTGTCGGCATGACCAATAGTCTTTTCCTTTTTATATTCCAGACTGTAATCATACTCAGAGAGTATGTTAATCCATCTCAACATGCGCGGGCTGAGGTGTTCCGGAATTTGTTTGATGCCTAAAATTCCCAGAAGTGGTTTGTGGTCTGTCATGATTTTGAAATAACGACCGTATAAATACTGGTGGAATTTACGAATTCCAAATACTATGGCTAGCACTTCTTTGTCCAGCTGATTATAATTTTTTTCAGCTTTGGACAAAGTGCGCGACGCGTATGCTATAGGACATTCCCCAGATTGAGCTGGGTGACATATTACTGCCCCCACTCCATATTCTGATGCATCAGTCATTAGTGTTATCTCAAGATTGCTATTATAGTGTACCAGTAATTTGTTTGATACGAGTAAAGCTTTAGTATTTTGAAAAGCCCTTTCTTGTGTTGCTTCCCACTTCCATTTCTGATTCTTTTTCAGTAGCTCATATAATGGTTTGGCTATGTGAGCTTTGCCCTCTAGGAAGTTCTCAAAATAGTTTACCAAACCCAAAAAAGCCTGCAATTGTTTTACGTTACTAGGCCTTCTAGCTTCTGACACTGCTTTGACTTTTTCGGGAGATGGCCTTGTCCCAGAGCTAGAGACTATGTGCCCTAAAAACTTTAATTCAATGGCCTTCCATATGCATTTTTGCATATTTAATTTCACTCCAAACTCTTCTAGCCTTTGACAGACAGTAGTTAGATGACTATGCAATTCATTTTCTGATCTTGCCATAATTAATATGTCATCAAAATAAGGGATAATGCCCTGGCATCCAGTAAGCAGAGTTTCAATTTTTGCTTGGAATATACTGGGAGCAGACGCTATGCCAAATGGGAGGCATTTGCATTTAAATAGACCCACATGAGTAGTCAGTGTTAGAATTTTGGCAGCCTTATTTGTTACTAGAATTTGATGGAAGGCCGCATCTAAATCTAATTTAGCAAAATATTTTGATTTTTGCAGTGATGCTAGTATTTTTCTGGAGTTTGGGATGGGGTAGGTGTGTTTATTTAGAGATTTTTTGACAGTTATGCGATAATCGCCTGTCCGTTAGGTTTGGTGATCACGACCAGCGGAGTCGCCCACTCTGTCTCCTCTGTCGGTTCTAGAACGCCATTCTTCACTAGCTCATTTATTTCTTTCGCTACTTTTTCTTTTTGTGCAAAAGGGACCTTTTGAGGTCTGCAAATTATTGGCATGGCCTCTGGTGACATTTCCAGTGACACAGGTTTAGTTTTAATCATTCCTGGTTTGCCATTAAAAAGTTTAGGGAAACGATCTTTTATGTCTTTTTCACTGTCAATTTTTTTGACCAATGAGATTTCAATTCTGAGTTCTGTAAACCAGTCACGACCAATGAGAGGGTTTATGGGGGTGTGTACAATATATAGTGGCAAGATTGAAATGTTGCCTTTATTACTAGTAATTTGAGCTTGGACTACACCCTTAATTTTTATTTCTTTACCATTTACGTCCAATGCTCTAAGCTTAGTATTGCTAAGCCTAGGGGCTCTCTTATTTCTGTCCTGATCGAATTCCAGTCGGCTACAGATATTAAAGAAATGCCGCTACCACTGTCTATTTCCATTGACAGGAGTTTTCCATAAACTTTCACAGTAGTCATAAATTTCTGTGCTTGATTTATAACATTATTTATAACAATATTACATTTAGTTTTATTAATTCTTTGTATTTTATTTCCGTTACCTTGGTCAACTGTTCTATTTTCACACATTCTCGCCATGTGACCTATTTTTTTTACACAGTCTACATCGATCGTGTTTGAAATAGAAATCTTTAGATATATGACCTAGTTTTCCGCAACAATAGCACTTTGTTGGACTTTTATTTGTCTGTTTAATAATTTTATCGGAAGACCATTTGTTAAGTTTTTCAACACCAAATATTCCTGTTTGATCGCTTTCAACGCCTTTTTTCACAGCAAATTCTTTTGCTTGCTCTACTACTATTTCGTGAGCGATACTGCATTTGATAACTTCACGATAATTTATGTCTTCATCAGCCAGTAACTGCTGCCTCAAACTGTCACTATTCATTCCACATAGGAATTGTTCCAGTAGCGCTTCTCCTAAATATGAATCATAACAGCAGTTTTTTGTGAGTTCGCATAGGGCTGAGTCGTAATCCTGCATATTTTCGTTTCTGCCTTGATGGTGATTTCAAAAATGAAGTCTGGCAATGTGCCTAGGCAAGGATTAAAATAATTTGACAAATGATGTTTTAACTCATCGCAAGTTAATTTTTCAGGAGTGTTGGGTTCTGCTAATTTGTTAGCTATTTGTATGACCCCTTTTCCTGCAAAACATAATAATGTCGCTGTTTTATATGCATCTTTCTCTACTCTGTTAATAAAACAATAATTTTCAATCTGTTGAATGTACAGGGGCCACTCATTTGCCTCTCTGATGTCAAACTCGAATATTGTCGATTGCATTTTAAGCAATTTATATAACTAACTCGTTTAATACCGTAGGTTCGTTCGCTACTTCAATAATTCTGCCTGACTTATTTGTTTGTCAGCAGACTGCTAGGGTTCAAATTGAACTGTTATGACTGCGCCAGTGCAATATCCAGTACTAGTCGGATATATATATGGTCGAGGTTCGAGTGAGATTTATCGCACTCAACAGCGACAAGTAATTATATAATTAAACACACGAACATGTAGTGGAGTTAATAGGTTTATATACATAAATACATATACAAGGATTAATATATAATACAATTATTACAAAGGTAAACTGACTAACACATTATTATACAACTCTAGTCTTAAAGGCCCGCAGGCTTACAATAAACAATATTAAAGTCTATATGACCTGTAATGGTCCCTAGGTCTACCTTAGTACATTTGGAGGTAGACTTCTCTGCGAGATGAGCTGAAAGTGAAGTAGTGTCTGTGCACTCAGGAAAACGCATCCATCCCTCAACTTCACCTAGCAAGTCTGACCTTGTTTGTTCCCGCCGTACTGGATGTAACACTTTCTATTTCCATTGGTCATCCCATGACACGAGGTACACAAAGTGGTCAGTCTGGTTATCTCTGACCAACCTTAATCATTTCTGTGATGCTTTTAGCATACACGCACATACTTGAATATTTGTCATGGTTACATTATTATTGTGTGTATCTGTTAATAAGCATACACACACATACTTGTATTCGTTTATAATAGTTACATTATTATTGCATGTATATGTGAATACACACACACATAGCACTACCCATTTCAATTACAATGAAATTATGATCACTAGTGCATACTTTTTTTTCATTATCAAACATCTTAATTTTCCATATTTTATTTATTCCCTCTTTCTCTACCAATACATAATCTATTGTGTGAAATATATTATTTCTGGACCATGTGTATTGTCCCTCATAAATATTTAATAAATTTCCAATACTCAAATTCACTTTCTGACAAAAATTCTTCAAAAGCTGTCCATTTTTATTATCTACATCATCAATTTCTTCAATATGTCCATTCGTATCCCCTATAACCATTATTCTCTTCCCCTTTTCTTTAAAACTTTGTATATCCTTAACTAGACATTTGTATATGTTACTATTCCACTCCAATATAATTTGACTATCTCCAGTAGCTATATAAACTATAGCCACCATCCATTCTTGTCTACCCAACCTTATTTCAAACCACAAATGTTCTTGACATTTAACAATATTTAAATATTTTTTTGATATAACACCTATACCACCACCCCTTTTTTCTTTTTCTTTTCTATTTATACCCTGTCATACCAACTGTTCCAAAATATTGTGAGTTTGTTCAAATGGAGACACCTGTCTTTATCCTCTAAATTTTCAATTGTAATTTCAGACAGATTTACAACATATTTAAATTGGGCTAATACATTAAAGTTCATTATTTCCAACAATAGCAATAAACGAATGCTGAGAAACCATAATGTTATTATACATAGCTTCTGAAAGTGTTTTACTTTCATTTAGATATCATACATATATATTGTAATGGTATGTTCGCATATGCCCAGATGTGCCGGTCCGCAAATACATTTGAACATACATATCAACTTCAACAATCAGCTGATTCAACTACTACATATAATTAACTTACATCACATCTAAAAGTGCTGGTACATCTATCTTTCATACCCTAAAGTTGATAGTGCCAAGTGCAACAGTCTGGTCCATCTATGTATATAGGAGAAAAAGAGCAAGCTCGCATCTAACTATTGTCAGACCTAGGGTCTTCATGTAGGATGCTAGAGATAACACAATGAAATACCTGACTCATGATTACATCTATCTTTAATAGACTAGCCTAAGCATTAACTATCAAATCTATATGTAATTCAAATTAGTTCATCTCACCACTCTTTTCCAAAACCGTTGCCTCAGATATTCGAACTCAGGAAGAATTCACATTCAACTCTCTTAACAGGTATGTATCTATGCAAACTGTTAATCAACAACTAAAATAATACAACCTATCTATTCGAAAGAAATAACCTTTATTTAATATTCTCTCACATGTTTATCAAACAATGCAAATATGTGCATGTGCAAAATACTGGTTACAGGTGGAATGTAAATGCTGGATCAACAAAACTACAGAGATCTTGTTAATTAACAAAACTTCATAATATTTATTTACAAATATATATATATATTCAAACATAAAATAAATTCTCAATCAATGTAGAATAGAAAAATTTCAATAAAGAAAAATATTTACAAATGCCCATAAATTACTTGGATATCTCCCTACGTACTTATGTTTTTTATGTCTATGATGAGTATCTATCATTTCTTTACTTAAACAATTTAAAACTAATCACCCTTACTTCCCATGATAGTCACCCATAATATAGACATATATATCCAAGATAATAAAAAAAATAATTATTTAAAAATAAGATTGCTAACTCAATGAAAATTTAAATGCAACCTCAGATATAGTATGCAATGTTTAGTGTGGAAAAGTATAATAAAACAACACAGAATATGATAGAAAATGATAAAGAATACTATTTTAAAAGTGTTAATCATTTACTCATTATATCTTAAGAATACTATTAGTAATGCATATACTATAATCTATAAATAAGTCATGTCATATTGTAGCATGGTTTATTTCAGTGGCTTTAAAAAAAACTCTTACCATTAAAGTATTCTATTTGAGCACTTAATTTTATGTGCACAGTTGAGAACCCAATCTCTTGGTAGAAAATAAATCACCTAGATTTTATTAAAAACAAAAAAAAATACTTTTCAACCTTCACCCTCCCCTAATCTCTTGATATTTTCTTATGTTGAACTGTTCTCTGTTCAATTAGAAATAGCACTTCCTCAAATATAAGATCGAGATAACAGATAAAAATAAAAAATACAAATTTATACAACAGAAAATAAAACATAATTTTACAATGTTTTATGAATCGATATGTTAAAGCATAATTATTTTTCAGAGTCCTCTTTACACAAAGTTCTTACGGTTTATGCATTTTTTATTAAAGATGTTGAAGTACTCCTGATTAATTTTATATAGCACATCCTGAATTTATATATGTTGGCAGTAGGTAATTTTATGTTACTCCTCACATAGATTTTCATCTTGTGTAGATCCAACTTCTCAGGCACTTAAATTGTAGACAGTTAAATATTAATACTCATATGGTCATAGTGGATAAGAAAATGCTCCACCCCAATGACAATTAAGCCTTCTAGCCAATGTATCTCATATTTTAATTATATATATAGTTTTATATAAATATATATGCGGTTTGCATTTAATAAGAATATATTTATAAAATACAGCTATCTATTACTTGTAATATTGGCTATATAAACTTTAAATTAAATCAACTGTTCTGATTTCTTTTTTTTTAGTTTCTTTTAAACAAAAATCATAATACTTTCTTTTTTAAAATTTAAATTGATAAATTATTTTGACTTATCTGACTCTTGAATTAGAATAAGAAAATTCTATTCAGTTCCTCTACTTTTTTTCCAAATGACAAATTAACTAGAAAAACATTAATATTTGTTGAGACGCTGCTTTAAAAAAATGTCCATTTTGCAGAAAAAATATTAAAATAATAGCTCTAATAAAACTTGACTTGTCAGATCAAACGCAGAGCAAGAAAAAAAAGATTTTTAATTGTTTCCTTTTTATATCAGCATTATTCCTATTGTTTAAACCAGCATTCCAGCATTGCATCTTTTAAAATATTTTTTTATATCGATTCCTTATAAAAAAAACAAATTATAAGATAAATTTACAATATTATATTATTATCTCTCATATTCAGATATTGATTTATTTATCTATTGCTATAATTATTGTTTTTATTTAAGTCATTGTCAGTTTAACACAATACAATACAATTATCAACATATATATATATATAAATTAGTATGTATCAAGGTTGATATTTTCTTAGTAATAAAATTTTATTACTAATATATATATATGTGTGTGTTTCTTACAGTAAATTACCCATCATTCCAAGTACTTAGTATGTAATCCTCTAGACTCTTCCTCCTTTTCTTCTTCATTAGTTTTGCTTTCTTTATACAGTATATAACATCAAACCTCCACTCTTTTACATTTTTAGCAAAATATATTTATTAATTTGATGACAGTTTTGACTGTTTAAATTTGTAGATCTGATGAAGACTGCTGGGAACAGTCGAAACTGTTATCAAATTAATAAATATATTTTTCTAAAAGTGTAAAAGAGTGGAGGTTTGACATTATATACTTAGTATGTAGTTATTACATTGTTAAAAATATAAAAACATTTATTTTCTCCAAAAGTGTTCTAGCAAAAACTTTTTTATTTAATCTTTAGATGCTAATTACATAAAAAAAACATTCCATTATTTCAGATGGCTAAGGTTTGTTGTGGTAGCGATTTTGAAGCTACCTTCACAATATATACACATATAATTTATTTTTAGAAAGGTGAAAAGATATAGTTCTACAAAAAATAGTTTTTTTTATCACCATCATCCTTATTTTAACCATAAGTGATTCACTGAAAGATAATGAATTAGCAAAGTATATTTTAGTAGTTCTCATTTTTAATATCTCTTTTAAACATAAATCCAAGCTGCAGTCTGAGGTCCTTAATAACATTCTCAATTCATGATTATATTAGCACAATAACTTTCTATTACAATTTGGCATGTTTTATTCTCACTAGTCATCACTTTTCTCTAACATTTTAAAGCAATGTCTCATATATAAAAGGTATATAAATTCTTTTAAGAAACAATTTTATTTTGGCATACTTTGTGCTATATATGATATTTGTGAAATTTTTGTTTTAGTAGTACGATCTGATTTGTGATAAGCAATATTTTATATAATTTAAAGCAATATTTTATATAATTTATTGTAAACAGTGAGGATTGCCAATTCCTCTACAAACTTTATGATAAATGCTTAGCCAGAGCCAGCACTTAAAATATCTCTGTCAGGAACCCCTCCTCAAATCCCTGACCATGGTTTCATGCTTTGGCACTCCTCAGAGAGGTGTCAAGGTAGGTTCAGACACTAGATCTAAAAATACCAACCCAAAGCCAAGCACTTAGCTAAAAGTTATCTACTGAGTGGAAAATCTGAAATTTTCAGACATCTACATGTCTCCTTGACACCTCTCTGAGGAGTGCCAAAGCACAAAACCATGGTCAGGGGTTTGAGGAGGCGTTCCTGACAGAGATATTTTAAGTGCTGGCTCTGGCTAAGCATTTATCATAAAGCTTGTAGAGGAATTGGCAATCCTCACTGTTTATAACTTACAAGCTTAAGAGATAGGGTCATGTGATCTATGAATTGATCTGTGACTCTAATTTTGATAATTTATTGTTTAAAAAAGGCTATTCACATCTGAGTCACATCATAAATTTTTTGGATTCAGTTAAGAATTGCTATTGTACATCCATGATCTTCTCTTTTAATAACAACTCAGTTCAGCTTTACTCAACCTCTTAAGTTTTTCAATAAATCCAATGATTTTTTCAATAAAAACAATTACCTTCTTGTTTAAATCCTATTTATAAATTCTATTATACACTTCTCCATACTGTTTGGGTTATCTGTCAATTATGTACTAATTTTCTGTTAAATATTGTAATCTTCAGGCAAATAGGAATATTCCATTTTAATATTATGTCATTATTACCAAAGCATACCATCCAAGTTTAATCTTATAAGTTAAATTTTATAATTAGTTTCATTTATTTTTTCTTTCTATCATAATAATATGTCCAAAATATTCATAATTTTAACTTTTTCTAATGCAAACAAACAATCTCTCTACTTTTTCCCCTTTCATTTTCTAATAGTTATAACATTACCTGAAACAATGAAACTTTATTTGTGAAAGCAACTATTTTTCTGTAATGTCTGGATGATTAAACCTTGCCTCTTATTTTAGTCTATAAAATACTTTTTGTAGGATTTTATTTAATGCTTACTCTATTTTCTATCTATCTGTCTGGCAAACTTCTAACCCAATTTTCACTCCCTAGTTTCTGATCTAGCTGAAAGTTTACAAACATACATACTCTTGAAGACAAATTTTTTTTAGTGTTTGCAAATAATTTTACAAAATGTAGCAAAAAAATTAAATTTTATATAGGCAATGTGATGTGATGTGCTATGACTTCTCCTTTATTGAAATCAGGAATTTCTCAGTCACTATGCCCAGAGAAACCTGTTAGCCACTTTACCTTCCCTTTCCATTTTCCCATCTTAAGTTTTTTCCATATTATTCTCTATCATGCTCCATCCCATTTCCACAGCATCATCTTTGTCCACTCTATGGTCATTATATCTAGATCTTTCTTATATTTTTCCAAACTTAGCATAAAAATCAACAACCCACTTTTTGAATAATCACTTTGTCTATATTCTCGCAGAATATCATTATTTATACCTTGTTTGCTTGTATTTACATTCAGTTAACATATATCTAATATTTTCCATGCCTTCATTATATAACTTGCAGACTAAATCACCCACATTTCTCCATTTGTGTGTATATTCCCTTGTTGTTAATGATTCTATGCAAGCCTTAGACAGTAACTACTTTCCTTGCTGCTATTAAATTTATTCACACCCAATATTCTACTTATTTCTATATATGGTTAAACTCTTTTTACTCTCCATACTACTTCTCCATCTCTCCAATTTCCTATTTTTTATTAATGCATCTATTCTTCTATCCCAATCTTTGCCATTATAACACCCAATAATCTTTCCAACACAATCATCCCACCTTTTGTACATGTATACTGACATAAGGTCTTTATCCAAATCTTCTGCATAACATACTACCCTTCTTACCCCTATTGTTGCCTGGCCTTTACTTGTAACCGAATTAAATACTATTTTGGCTATTCTCTTAGTATCCAAAAAATTGCACTCTACTGAATATTTTCATTTTGCCTTTTCCATTTCTCATATAAAAAACCATCCCATTTCTCTTTGAATTGTCTTCTTTGTCATCCACACATCTGCATCTAATATATGTCTTCCTACATCTCTTTGTACTTTTTCTTTCATTTATCCAAGCAATTTCTCTGATTATTAAGATGATTCCCAAATAGTTATACTTATTCACCACATTTAACTTTATATCCCCGAATAAAAATTTATTTCTTTTCTCTTTCCCTGGCATTTATCATCATTACTTTTGATTTTTTTTTCACTAAATTTAATCCCCATCTCTTTATCCACCTTTGTTCATGTCTACAGAATAACTTCCATATCTTCCTGTGTACAAGAAGATATCATTAGCAAATAAAAGACCTGATAATGTATACCCTCTCTTGCCATCTATTAAGAATATCTCTACCCCTCTTCATAGTCTTTCTATTACTCTTTCCATTTCTCTCAAATATAACAAAAACAAAATAGGTAACATAGGATATTCTTGCCTACCACTCCATTTTTAACTCTGATTCTATATTTATTGACCAATGCTTTTATTTGTCAAAGCCAAAGACAATTATTTTTTTACTTTTTGTACATTTATCAACATTTTTCTTCTTGCCAAACTACTGTGAATAGTTTTAGAAATAGGGAATGATCCTGTTATGGACTCTGATTATAATTACTATTTTTCCTTTCATTATGTAATCTAATCATTAAATATATACTATTATGAGTCTATATTTCAAGGCAACTTCTAATCACAATATAAAATCCTACAAGCAAATATTTATTTTTTAATTTTCAAATCTAATGACAAATGTCATGTCAAACTAACTGATCCTTTCTATTGGTTTTTCTTAATATGTAAATTTAATCTATTGTGCTGTAATCAATTTTAAAAACAGTTTATTTTTTGATTTGAATCAAAAGTTTTCCTGTGGACAATATGTTTTAAACCACTAAAACATCACATGATCACAAATTTTTTGTTTTCACAAGCTGTTAAAATAGCAGCAAAATTTTTTCACATATAATAGTGCCACCTAATGTGATTTCTAATAATCAATCGATGTAGAAGGTTGTGTGTTTTAATGTCTTCCCATGCAATATCTTAGACTAGTTTCTAACTTATGGTTTTCATTAGTGAGGAGTCTTAGATCTAGAACCAGTGCTTCTATACCTTTGGATCTAAGGTATCCTTTCATCACCTATTGACCTTTTTCATTAATTATAAATCTATCAACCCAAATTGAAAATATAATGTTTTCAATACAATCTAATTTTCCTAAATAGTCATACAGATCTGAATCCAGTTTAATATCTATATATTTTAGTATATCAGGTTTTTCACTAACTGCTTTCAACTCTATGCTACCAAAACATCACATGATCATCATTTTTAACGGTTCACAAGCTGTTAAAACAATAGCAAAAATTTCTTCCTCTCTTATGAAAACCATAACCTAGAAACTAGTCTGAGGATATTGGATGGAAAGGCACAATCTTCTAACACCTATTGATTACCAGAGCTTACACATTGTGTGAAAGAAATTTTTACTATTGTTTTAACAGTGTGTGTAAGCATAAAGAAATGTAATCATGTGGTGTTTCCATGACTTAATACTGTGACTGTAGTTATTGAAATATCAAAGACCCCTAAACATATAGATGTTGAATGGGATTCAGATCTGTGTGACAATTTGGGCAAATTAGGGGAGGGGGTTGAAACATTATTGCATTTCATATTGGGATGATAGCTTTATAGTTAACCAAAAAAGAAGAAAGGTAGATGCTGGAAGTGTACATTATAACAATAGATCCAGGTGCACTGCTCCCAAATTCAAAGATCCTCACTGATAAAAGCCATAAGCTAGAAACCAGTCTGAGAATATTGACTAGGAAAGGTGTGAACTGGGATTAAAATGCATGATATTCTAGCATCTATTGATTACTAGATCTTACACTAAGTGGAACTATTATATGGAAGAAATTTTTGACAATATGTTTGTTCCCTTGATCTTTTAATTCAATCTATTAATTTCCAATTGTTTATTTTAAGATATCAATGTTTAATTAATCTTTACTATTTTTACCACATAAATGTTTTATATAATTTTTGATTCACACTTTGATATTCCAATGATAATTTTATTGCGACTTTGAAATTTTCCTTTTCCATATAGAAGTATCAGCAAATAGATACCCAAATTACTATAATCAATCTCTATCATACAATAAATTAGTGCTGGAATATATCACTGGCTCTTCTTTAATAACATTTGAGGGATCAGAGAACTTAATATTTGGTTATAAAAAAAATAAATGCCAAATATCAATACAACTAACATGCTTAGTGTGTGTATATATATGAGTAATATATATCAGTCTTGTGTTTGAAAAAACTTACTTGAATCAAAACGCATAGAGTGGTTTATTCCCAAGGCCTTCTCAACTAGTTGTCTATATCATTAATCATTCATACTCAGCATTTAATCAAAAGCGTTCCTGATATAATGATGCTGCTTGTGTTTTATAGCATTTCAAGAATGACTGGATGACAGTTTTATAGCTTTTCTCCCAGTCTTCTGAATGGAATTTCATATCCAGAAGGCATTTAATAAATTTCTATTAAAAACCTAATTTACTGCTTTGTGATAAAGAACTTTAAGAATGAGTCCTATTTACATTTCATCATAACGGTCAACTTTTTAGTAATCTTGTTGTCGTGTTGACATTCAAAAAAAGTGACGATTCTTTTGTATCTTTACAACTCAAAGTAAAAAAAAAAAAAAACAATTACGTATGTAGTAGTTATTAGTTGTATTTTTATATTGGACTATTTCCATCATCTAATATGAGTATTGAATGTGTTTAGAAAAATAGGCCAATATAAAAATACAACCAAAACAGCATCATCACAAACCTTCAGGAAAACAGTAGTTATTAATTTGAAAGAAATAACTTTATAATTAAATACATATATAAGTAAATCAATAATAATAAATATCCCCTCTTGAACGAGTATAGCAATTCTAACTTCAAAAAAACAAGTAAGGAGAGAGAAAAAAATGTACTCTAGAAATGAGTTTTGCAATAACTATACAAATCAATCTATAAAATCACAAAAGCATCCACATATAGAATATGCTGGCCCATTTTAAAGTTTACTTGATATTTTACAATCTCTTTTAGTTTCTTTAGAGCAGAAAACTTTTATATTTGAGATATTTCAACACTATATCCAATTATAGCTCTTCAGTGTATTTTATTAACTGTATATCCTTCCAAGGAAAACGACTGACATTGCACTTTCATAGAATGACTTTATGTTAATCCTTATAACATAGATAGGATATACCTCTTCCACAAAACCATGCTCAAGTTTATCATTAAACACCCTTTTAGGAAGTCTTACTTTGCTCATTAATTTTATATATCCAATCCAACAGTGGTGTGATTTTACAATAGTGGATTCTCTAATATCTCACCCAACAGAATGAAGAACATATTTATTAGTATTTTGATGTTGTCACTTTATTTTTAAAATTTTTATGGAGTAGCCTTAAATAATGTTTTTATATTGTATTGACAGAGTGTCCATTTTTCACTTTCAACATAATAAATTAGGTAAAATAACAGCTCAATATACAGCTTAGTTGCAATAGTTATTTCTGATGTAATGAAACACTCTACCTCTTAGCTTGTTAAAAGCATCCACAGCAAATTGGAGTCTGTGTTGTACCTTACTGTCTAATATATAAGGGATTCGAACTCAGACTTTCACATGATCCTCAACTCTCCATGCCATCTCATATTGCTGACCCACCTGAACACACACACATTTTGAAAAGATAAATAATCACCAATGTATGTATTTCATGCTAAACCAGCAATCATCAGTTGGTCCAGATTAATCTTTCTACCATCAATATATTTAAACCGATTGACACTCTCAAGTTGATAATTATTCAAACTTGGGGTTTTTGAACATTAATTACTAAACCAACATTCTGTAAACCATCTTCATCAGCTTACTGTAAATCCAGAAATAAACCAATAGATTATGTTTAAAAACATTCACACATGTATATAATGATAAGTTTTTCTGAAATGTTATTTTGATTTCCAAATAAAAAAAGTACAGATTTTTTTTCCTTGCTGAATCAAAGATGAAGAAATTAATTCTCTAACTTTGGTACTAAAGTAATAATTTAATCTTAGGAACAATTATCCATAAGAATAAACAAATAACTTTTTAAAAAATTATGCATGGTTAAATTATTAATTTAAATTCCAATATTCAAGAATCTAAGGCTCCAGGTTCGATTCACATGCTAGTATTGTCACTGGTCAGGCCAGCAACACCTGAAACAGGAGAATAATATATCTCAAATTATTGTGCTTATACTAACCTGTGTGCTATTACTAACAGTTGAATGTAATTGAAAATTTTTAATAAAGTTCAATTTTTCTAAAGACATTCAATACTTAATATTAGACAGTGGAAATAGACCAATGTGTAAATACAATTAAAATACCTTCAGGAAAACACTAAAACTTGAAATCACTCTTGAAGACTTTAGAGAAAATGTTTTACTTCTTAACCATCTTCAGTTCAATCTACAAATTACTTTCTTCTTTATTGTAATACCACTGCAAACAGATCTGAGCATTTTTATCTACAGGGCTCTTTTAGTCAGCTGCAAGACAAGACAAAACAAAAGATCCACAAATTTTTAATAATAATTTTAAAAAAAAGATAAATGTGTATACAATATTATCCAATATTGTCTTTTTTATATAATAAATAATATTTTATGAGAGTGATGTAGTAAAAGTTACCTACAGAAATATTATTAAGTGGACAATCTCTAATCTAATAAGTGACTAATAAAAATTATTAATATACTTCCATCAAGTAGTCTGTGTTAAAGTTGTGAAGGCATTATCAATTAAAGTGTAGTAATTGGATATCTATATATACTGAACAATGGTAAAGATATGCCTAAGAGATTGTGATTTGGATCAACTTGATTGCTGATTCGGCATAAAATGTGCATCTTAGGAATCATACATCTTTTTCATATCTTTGGTCAGGTGTTTATGATTACATACTGTTCCAAGAGTCACTACCTTGTGTGAGAGTGATGTAGTAAAAACTGCATTACAAAAATAAGGTAAATGGATAATCTCTAGTCTAATGATGACTAATAAAAATTGTCTTTCTTACAGAATCAAATTTTATTCCTATATTTTACATTCGTCAGCTTGGAAGCTCTAAATCTAATAATCCTGAGTTTTTGTCTATTCTGCCTAAATTTACTGCTACCTATTCCTACTTATTAAAATAAAAGAAGTAGATAAAACAAATAATATCTAAAAAGCTAAAAAATATATCTCATATCCTACAAAATTATTTTCACAATGTAATGTAAACACTTACTTAATTGATCATCTTTTTTAATTTATGGTAATAATAGATTAGTACTGCTCATAATGTTTTAATTTCCAATTTTTTTTAATACATAACATTTCCTAAAATACCAAACATATAACAAAAATGTGCAAAAATAAAAATGGATTTATATATATTCACTATCATTTTGTGCTACTTATGAACTACTATAACAACATTTTTTATACTTCCTACTTTTATCCATCTAGCGTAAGCGTTAGAAATCAAATAAAGTCAATCATCATGTGATGTATTTTGGTCATGTGAGCTCCTAAAGCATCACCTTCTAGTACCATATAGTTTTCAGGTTTCTAACAAAATTATCTAGAAAAATATATTGATTTTTCCATGTCACATGATAATATGATTACAATCATATGACAATTTAATACAGCTGAATTAACTGCATATATATATAAACAAGCTTTTACTCATCAAGAATTTTTTTTTTTTAAAAAAAAAAAAGATTTTTCTGGATATCGCTTTCTGTAAAATTAATGGGATATGTATATGTGTAAATAAATAAATTGCTAAGTCTAGTGTATAATAATAAATAATCTCAAATATAATTTTCCATTTCAACCGTATATGTTATTTCTAGCTTAATGAATGATTAATAATAATTATTAATATATTTATCTGCGGATGTTGGTATTATGTTGCGAATGTGAAAACCTATAGATTAAATTGTAATAATTCATACCGAGCTTTCCATCTCAGATTTTCAATGAAATGGACGGCTGAAGAGTTGTGCTGTGGAGTGGTTTAAAGCCTTATTAAAGTATGAAGTTTGGCTATCTTAATATAAGCTGAGCTTTGATTTTATATATGTGTGGAAATGATAATCTGGACCAACTGACGAGTGCTGGTTTAGCATGAAATCCTTATAATGGTGATTATTTATCTTTTCGACGTGTGATCAAAGGTATCAGCGTTATGAGATAGCATGGATAGTTGAGGATCGTGTGAAAGTCTGAATTCAAACCCTATATAATAATTCACTAAATAATTCTATTGTTCTATTACACAATGGCAGGATGGGACAAATTTCCATTCACTGATATCAAAATAATGAAATAAAAATTAATCGAAGAATCCTAACAAGATTTAATAGTAAACAGATAATACAATCAAAAAGAAAAAAACACATAAATGATTGAATGTAGTATAAGCTTCCTATTTTTAAAAAATAAATTGTTTAGTATATATATAATGTTAAAATTTCTGCAAAATATTAATATGTTTAAACTTAATACTCCCTCGCCCTTTCCCAATCTCAAATACAACTACGAAAAACCTTTTTCTTAACTTTTATAATATTCGCCAAGTCAAGCTGCTTGACTGATTTTTGCCTTAAATACAATCTGACATCTCATTAAAATCGAATCTTCTCTTGCAATCTCATCGTGTTTGGGCTATACACACCGGATTTGAAATGCAAACATAAATCTCAGAATATTTTTTAGCAAATATTTTTATATTGCTTTGTAGGTAAAACAAATTTACATAGAATTTGACAATAATTTATATAGATGAAATATGTTGATGGATGTGTGTGAATGAAGGTATTTTGAAATGATATTTAGAGAGAAAATCATTATCATCGTCATTTTCAGTCATTAAATTTAATACAGTTTCTTCAATCTTTATCTCTCTTGTCCACATTACACCAACAAACTTCTTTATTTCATCCATCCATCTTATATATGGTCTCTTTCTAGGTCTTTTACAATTCTTATGACCTCATTTAAGATTTCAACTGCCCTTCTATTATCATCTCTTTTAACTACATTCCCAACTCAGCTCCACTTCAGTCTCTTAATTCTTTCAATAATGTTAATAATATCTATTTGTTCTCTCACTCATATAATTACGGAAAGTATTTATAAGTACGTATAGCAATGTTTTGCAAAACCAACTATTGAAGATTAATTTTAATTAATTTTATAAATACATTTTTTTGTTATATATTTCTAAATATATCAATGTTTTTGATATCTGAAAATTTATTGTTCTTTATATTTTTATATTTCTGTATTTAATATTCTAGATTGTAACTGAAAATAAGTAGAAAATCGTATACTGTATTTTATTATATAGATGTAATAAAGATAAACTTGCGGTGTTTTATTTTTTGCATTTCAATATATATTAATAATGAATATATCTCTGGGATACGTGCAATTTCAGCTGCAAGTCAAGCGTTCGTGGCCTAGTGATTAGATAGCTGCTTTCCAAGTAGCTGGCCCGGGTTCGCTTCCCGGTCAACGCATTTGACATATGAAAAAAAAACTTCAGCTGCAACTTTTTGACCATGACCTCTGCAGGGTTAATTAGAAAATGAAAAGCAGTATTTGAAGTGGTATTATTTTTGTCTGTTAAAGGCAATTGGATGATGATTCTAATGTAAATTAGTTAATTAAATTTAATAAAGATGGTGCTAGGAGGTTTTAATCAGTCCCTAAAATTGTTATATATTAATAGTATTAAATTTAAATGGATTAATTTAAAAGCATATCGATATGTCATCATTATCATTATATATTATACTAAGGGGCTCCACCCCCTACACCTTCTATGCTGATTAAATTTTGTCATTTTTTTTTCAAAGACAAAAAAAAAAAAAAAAATCCTGATTATGATTTCATTCTCTTTTTTTAAACATATATTTAACATCGCATACTAAATTTTATTCTTTTATTAACCTGATCGGAGCAAAGTTACTGTTAAATAAATAATTATTAATAGTTACTTACTACAAATACTGTGTTTCTGCTTGAAACTTAATTCTGAAATCGCATATATTAGAATCTTATAAAACAATTGCCAAAAGTGTTAATGATATGTAGTGTTTGTCTATGAGAAGAAATTATAGTTCTATTTTTCCTGCATTAAGTAAGTCCATAGATATTTAATTGTGCCAAAGCAAGTTGGTTGTTAAATAAATAATTATCAATATTTTTTCAGAATATTGTATTTTTTATTATAGATGCTCTTTTCTGCCAAATTTTTAGCAAGTTTGTTCTTTTTTATTGTAGTTGCTCATTAACAATTTACCTCTGAGATTTTTAGTGAACTATGTTATTTGTTACTATTTCTGTTTCCTTATAATTTTATATATATAGAATATATTATATATTGTGTTTTCATATAGTTAGTTACTGAAGTAGTTGTGAGATATCAAAATACCAAGTGATAGATTGAGCATAACAGTTCATGTCATTTAGCACATTTACTCAAATACCCAAGCACATTTGTGTGGATGTAGTTTTATAGTTCTTCAGCTTTGTCTCATTCTCTTCCACAATCTTTAGCATTATATTCACATGTTTAGACTCATTTTGCAGTAAAAACATAGTGTTCATTTGTTAGTTGAGGCAAAACTTTGAAGATGTTAAAAGTCTATATAACAGTTCCAGAGAAAAACTCAAAAAGTACTGACTAGAGCTTTCAAGAGATCTGATCAATCAATTCCTTGATTTTCGGCATGTCAACAAACTTATAAATTCCCACACTAGTATTATTTATGATCAGGAAAAACATTGTATTATTTTTATTGTTGATTTATTGGTTGAGGCAAAAATTTGAAGATGTTAAAAGTCTATAGAACAGTCGCAGAGAAAAACTTAAAAGGCACTGATTAAAGCTTTCGAGAGCTCTGATCCATCAATTTCTTGATTTTGGGCATGTCAACAAACTTATAAATTCCCACACTAGTATTATTTATGATCAGGAAAAACTTTGTATTATTTTTATTGTTGATTTAAATATTTATGATTATTTTTACAAAATATTTATATAATAATTATTAAAAAATAAATATGTTTACACTTAGATTTTTAAAAAGTATATTTAATTTTTAAAAAATAGAAGTTAAGAAAATCAAAGTAACAATAAAAAGAAAACTGTGTTCATTTCACACTATCAAGCCTATCAGAGGCAGTTGTTCAAAATTTTTATGATATTCTGATAATTATAAATGCCATTTTAGATTTTATAACAAGATTTCATAAGGTTATCATGACTTAACAAAAATTCATTCATGATTTACAAATCAAATTCAAATAACAAAAATTTAATTTAATTATTTTAATAATATTTAATAACCAGCCAATAAATGAAAACTCTATATTGTTTACATTGTGTTTCACTTTATAGTTTACATATATTTTTACAAAGTTCAAATATGATTTTTTAATAATTATTATTATTTTTATTTGTAAACATACATTTTTAACAAATTAGTTCCAATTTATTGAATTCTAATATATAATAACAGTTTAATGATAACAAATGTTAAATGATTCACCAGGGAGAATATTGTCAAGAGGGTAAAGTGAGGTTTATGTTTTACTTTATTTAGCTGATAATTAATCCAGGTACTTCTAGTTATTGAGTCTATCATTTGGCTATTGACTAAATTGTACATAATATATATTTAATTATACATAAATATATTTTATCCCAGGATTTGTCTAAAAAATTAATCTTGCATTTAGGAAAAATGGAAAAATTGAGAGGTCTCTCATAGATAAATATCTAAAATTTCTACTAACTATCTAGATGTACAAAAAAGTTTTAAAGTTGTAAAATATATATATGATAATTACAGAATTTGCCTTTGAAATATTTAATTGGTACATTAATTAAAAAATTATATGTAAATTATAACTAAAATATGTTAAATTTTTTAAAATTATAAAATATTAAATAAAATGAAATTTTTAATATTGTGGCATCTATGTATATTATAATGGAACACGTTATGTAAACTGAAGATATGAAAATTACATCTTTAATTAAATGCATAAATATTCAGAGGAGAGTTATGCTGTATAAAAAAAAAATCTGAGCTTTAAGAATATTCAATTTAATAAAATAATTTATTAGCCACGATGCAGCATTTTTTTTTAAATATTTAAAGAATAAATAAATAATACTACATATGTTTATCAGATTTTAAAGCCCATATAAAATACAACGATTCTAATTATTTCCAGATATTTGACGTATAGTATTTTAATTATTTTTCATGGTGTTTTTTTAAAGTGACAGTTAACATTCCAAAACATCTTTGCTTCACAATTATAAAAAATATTCTTTTCAATGGGTGTCATATAGAGAATGCAGACGTTCAAAAAAAAAGATAAACTAGTAAAAATTAGTTAAGCTCAGTATATTAAATAATTACAACAAGTATACTTAACATTCTTTTCGTATTAAATATGAAAAAATGCATAACTTTTTAATTAAAACAATTACTGGCTGTAAAACAGCTATTTAATAATTTTAATTAAATATATATATATGTATGAAATAAAAATGCTATAAAATAAAATCAAGCGTAATATTGAAAAAAATATTGTACTGAACAACAAGAAGCTGCATGCTATTATTTACAATACTATACTTTGATATTTCTTCAATTATATATTTAATGTTCAGTTACTCAGGAAGTCATATGACATTTTAAATACCAAAATGAGCAAATAACCAGAATAGTCACATTCAATTACTTAAGAAGAATTCTTTCATTTTCTCAGTTGAGAACCAACACAAAAACTTTCAGCTCTTCTCATCATTGGAGTAAACTACTCAGAAAATTTATTTCACACTGAAAGCTCTTATTACTAGACTAAATATTCAGAGAATTTAATCCACACTGAATACACTCATTGCTGGACTAATTCACTCAAAGAATTTATTCTGTAGCATGTGTTCTAATTACTGGAATAATCAATCCATTCAAAGAATTTATTTCACACCATAAGCTCTCTTCGGTGAACTAAACTACTCAAATAATTTATTTCACATCATGTGCTCTCATTACTGATATTAGTAATATAAATGTTCAGACATTTATACAGCAAAGGTAGCCATATATTTTTTTATCTAATCACTTTTATTCATGCATGGCATGGTTTCAATATAGCTCAAATGAATGAGCTATGAATATAATATGTAATATATTGAAAGCATACTAAGAATGGATAAAAGTATTTAAATAAAAAAATATATGGTTACCTTTTCTGTATAAATGCCCCAACATTTATATTATTAATACTTCATTAGTGATCTAAATTGTTCAGAGAATTTACTCCATACAGAACTGTGTTTTCTCATTGCTGAACTAAAAAACACTCAGAGAGTTTAGTGTTTTCATGAAGTTTTGTGTTGTATTTTTATATTGGACTATTTCCATCATTTAATATGAGTATAGAATGTCTTTAGAAAAATTTAACTTTTTTATTTATTTATTTAAATATTCCAAATACATTCAACTGTTAGTAATAGCACATCAAACAGGTTAGTTATGCACAATGTTTTGAGAACTATTATTCTCCCCTCTTTTTCAGGTGTTGTTGGCCTGACTAGTGACAATACTAGCATGGCATTCGAACCTGGACCCTTAGATTCTTCAGTATTGAATTTTTTAAGGTAATGCTCTAACCAACTGAGCCTCTTGCCAAAGGCAACAGTCAGTAGAAATTTTGCATACCATCTATGAGGTTTCTCCTGATTTCTCTACTTTTTACTAAGAGCAAAGTTCGTTAGTGGTTTTCATACATTATGTATAGTCACACTAGATTGGCTTATGGGATTTTTTGCCATTGTCATGTGAGCAGCTTCTTTAAATTTTCTTCTTTGTACTTTCTCTTCTCTATCCAATATTTTTGTAGTGCCTTTGGAAGGTTGGTTAGAGCATTACTTAAAATTTAGTACTCAAGAATCTAAGGACCCAGGTTCAAATCCCATGCTAGTTCTTTCACTGATCAGGCCAGCAACACCTGAAGAAGAGGGGAGAATAATACCTCTCAAAACATTGTGCATATACTAACCTGTTTGATATGCTATTACTAACAGTTGAATGTATTTGGAACATTTAAATAAATATTTAAAAAAAGTTAAATTTTTCTAAAGACATGCAATATTCATATTAGATGATGGAAATAGGCAAATATAAAAATACTAGGAGAGTTTATTCTGTTTTACAAGATATTCTTAATAAACATAATTTTATAGCAGTTGTCCATGCTTTTTTTTTTTCATTTACTTCTTTTTTCTCTTATTTTTGAAAATGGATCTAACTTTTGTATACTTTTTTGTAATCTTTTCAATAATTCATGTTTTCTAGTTTGTTCTACTCTACTTATTCCATTCTGCTTTCTCCATATCTATATCTTCAAAAACATTTTCTATTTTTGGCTTTTATTTTGTTTGGTTTATTAATGTTACAGATTTAAAAGACCCAGAAAGAGACCACATGTGAGATGGATGGATGAAATAAGAAAGTGTGCAGGGTGATGTGGAGAAGAGAAGCTAAAGATAGGAAAATATGGATTGAACTTGGAGAGACCTTTATCCTGCAGTGGATTGATAATGGTCGATGATGATGATTAGTGCTAAATTTCATCCTACACTTAAAACAAAATGTTTAATAAGCTTTAAAATTTTTATTTCATTCACAACACTTTCTTCTATTACTAAAGCAATTAAAAGTTTACCTTTCATTTCTTACAACACCAGTTATTTAATTTCCAAAATATTTGAACATATTTTAAAATCCTACACAACTAAATAGGGTCACTGGTCTTCACAATTTCATTATTATCACTATTATTTTTAGCTATTATCAATCCACTATAGGATAAAGATCTCTTCAAGTTTTATCCAGTTTTATTTTGTAGCCTCTCTTTTTCAAAATCCACAAGCCAACTTCTTTATGTCATCCATTCACTTCATGTAGTCTCTTTCAGGTATTTAATAATCCCTTAAGAATGAGTTTAAGATTTCAACTGTCCATTTGATATCATTTCTTTTAGAAATGTGCCAGCCCACCATTTGAGCCTCTTAATTCTTTCAATGATATCAGTGATATTTGTCTGTTTTTTTTTCACCCATAAATTTTATTTTTGATCTGTTCTTGTTATTCCTAACATACATCTCTTCATATTTCATTTCTTTTTCAAACACATAGGTAAATTTCCTTTTAGTATTAAGTTACTTCTATCAAAAACACTCCAACCAAGTTTAATTCTATGATTAAATTCATCCATTATGTTTCTATCTGCATTAATAGTCTAACCAAGATATTTATAGATGTTAATTTCTTATAATTGATTATCAATTTTTATTTTCTTTTAATGAGAAAATTCATTGGACATTACCTTTTATAACACTTATCTTTTCTCTTGCTTTATCTGCTAACTCTTGCAACATTTTCTGAGGCAATAAAACATTTTTTTACAAAAGAGATCACATCATCTGTAAAATCTAGATGATTTAAATAATGTCCATTTACTTTTGCTCATTTATCTTCCCATTTTAATACAAAAATACTTCTCATAAAATGGAAGCAAAAATCTTGGAGATATGGAATCCCTCTGCCATATCCTCTTCTCAATGTTAATCAGCTTAGTATGACCATGTAATGTAATCAATGCTACAAATTTTGATAAAAGTTTGTTACAAGATAAATAATATATTGAGTCAGCATTTTGATGTTCTAATGCTGTAATCACTGAAGAAATGCTTTATAGAATCAAATGTCCCTTCATAACCTGCAAATTCAAAGCATAGAGGTAACTCATATTCATTAGAATTTTGTATAACTTCTCTCAATACTTAAGTGTCTTCCACTATGATAAAATCCTGAATTGTCCTGAAACTGTTGATGAGACTCCAATTACATCTGAGCAGATCAAATTCAGTTGGTTTTGGATTTGGAAAAATTCATTTGGAACTGCCTAAAAATTTCATTTTTACATCATAATTCTTTAATTGTAGATTTTTGATATAGTAGCCAAAAAAATTGATCTCCATTTGAGATAAGTCTCAGGTAGTCAGAGTATATCTTGACTTATTGGCAAGTCATCATCATCAACCATAATCAGTCCACTGCAGGATGAAGGTCTCTCTAAGTTCAATCCATGTTATCCTATCTTTCGCTTCTCTTCTTCACATCACCCCTGCACACTTTCTTATTTCAACCATCCATCTCACATGTGGTCTCTTTCTGGGTCTTTTATAATCTCTTGGAATCCAGTTTAAAATTTCCATTGTCCATCTATTATCTCTTCTAACAATATGTCCAGGCCATCTCCATTTCAGTTTTTTAATTTTTTCAATGAAGTCAGTAACACCTGTTTGTTCTCTTACCCATACATTATGTTTTCGATCCCTTCTTGTTACTCCCAACATGCATCTCTCCATACTTCTTTGAGTGCTCTGAAGTCTCTGTATTGCTTAATGGTTTTTTTATATATTTTCTGTGATTCAAGTTTTCTTCTGATGTCTGATGGAAAAATATGTAAAAGGGACAGATAGTCACTGCAAGGCAGACTTTAGTGTGCCAATGTTTCTATTGCAATATAAAACTGAATATCAAAGATTTAATATGGGAACTGCTAGTGTTAAAAAGCTATACTTTAAAATATTGGCATTATAACTCCAAGTAATGGCAGTTTGTTTTCCAAAAAATATTATCCTTAAAAATTAATTTTGATCTGAGAAATTAAATAAATAAGTTAGGCTGTGATTCAATATTACTTCTAAACAGCATGCAATAAAATTGTGCTTTAGTCTGTTATTGCAAAAGTTTATGTTCAAATTATGAGATGAGTCTTTGTTATTAAAGGAAAAATTGATCATACTGTCTTCATGAGATTAGAAATAAGACCTTATTGATAGCTTTGCTATTTCAGGAAAAAATGTTTTTAGGAAACCAAAGCTATATCATTGACATAAATGACTTTCCTGCATTCTGTTTTGGGAAGATCACTGATGAATATATTTTTTAAAAAAAACAGATGAATACCCCTCCATTTTTAAAATTTTGTAATTACTATGATTAGTATTTCATTTAATTTGACTACTTCTATTGGTGAACATTTTTTCAAGTAAATTAATGTGTAAACGTATTTAAGGAGACTTGCAATAATGAAGTAACATCCATTTTTTTTATGAATCCATTACTTTCCAATTCTTCTGAGGAGTTTATGAAAATGATAGGATTAACTAAAATGCATTAAAAATACTTTGGAAAATATTTTGATAAAATTAAAAGCTACTGATATAAATAAAAATAATTCCAGCTATTTATAATTGCAGGACTTAATCCCTCCCTCCAAACAAAACAAAACAAAAATCTCTTAGACAAAACCAAAACAGATGCAGAAAAGATTTGAGATTTATTATATAATAAAGGCTCTCTTAACAATTATTTTCAATGCATTTCAAAGAAATGATTTATAGACCATTTTTAAATATTAGACAAAGTTCTGAAGAAGTCTGTTAAACAGTAGAAATTGTAAGCTATTTACAAGTATGAAAAATAAAGTACTGCATTATATAAGTATTGAATTTCCAAAGATTATATCAACTATTTCTATATAAATATGAAGTAAAGTATTAAAGAAAAGATTGGAAGTTGTAATTATTTATATTTATAAATTCAAAAATAAGTAAAATAGTCTAAATCTTTCCAATGTATATCTGAAATAATGCATTATAGCAAATGCTATTGAATATACATGTTTAACATATGTATATACAATACAATTTATTTTTTTTAATGCACACACTATGACATCAAAATAATTAACAAAAACTACAATAATGAAGCCATGAAAAAGCTAGTATAATAATAAAAAAAAACTAGTCAAGCATAGGTGGTCAAAAGGCAGTTGTCCTGGATTAGCGGATTCGCTTCCCGGCTCATGCTATGACACATGAGAAAAAAAGAAACTATATGTCAGTGCAAGATGAAATAGCTGACTCATGACCGTATTCATGCAGGGGGCATGCATATTACATTTATTAATTTAAATTTACAAATTGCTAATTTTTTATTATTTTTTCGAGCAATGGGAGAGGGTTACTGTATTTTAAATAAATAATTATATTTTTTATATATGTAAAAAAAATACTTTTGAGTTTATTTTTAAACATTTTGTTTTTATCAATGTCATTCTATAATGAAAATTTAAGAATATAGATGAAATCAATAAAATTCTTTTTACTGAACTTAAAAAGAAATGATGTCTTTTATTGGATTATTCAGTCACTACAAATCAATAATTTACTTATACAATTGCTTTAAAACAATTATATTTAAAATTATTTTACTGTTATTAAATATTTTAATTGCTATTAATACCAACAGTAATATAATATGACTTTCTTATATTATTATTCATATACTTTTAAGAGTGGTTATTCTATTATATTACCATCTAATAAAATAGTAATTATTCAATGGATTCTAAATGGAAAAATGTCTCAAAATCCTTATTTCCAGACTGATGTGTGGCCTTTGTCTTCATCAATGAGAACTAGTCAATTATGCATCTAATAACCACCTTTTACTCTATGTTATTCATGTTTAATGGCCTGAAATTTAAAAAAATCTAAAACTTTCAAATGCAAGCCAACTTGGTTACATAGTTATATAGATCTGACATCAGTTCAGTTTCTATATATTTTAGAGACCTCAGCTAGCTATTCTTTGATTAGAATAATTTTTTGATTTTAATCATTTAAATGTCCATTTGTTGATACATTTCTAGGCTTAATTAATATTTTTCATGTTCTCTTTTAATAGTATTTTTAATGAAAAAAAAATTATATTTTATCTTAAATTTTTTTATAAATTTTGTTAAAAGTTAAATTCAAACAATAAAATTAGACCAAAAAATAAAATATTAAGTTTTCAAATAAAAAATAATAATAAACAGAAATAAGTAATGAAAACAAAAGCCTTCATTCCTGCCTATATGCTAAAAAAATTGATTCAATAAAAAAAATTATTCTCCAAAAAAATCTCTAAATTTAAGACAAATTAAGACATAAGTTCAAATAATAAAAGTATTCTTTGAAATATTAAAAATTATCTTTAATTACAAAAGCCACAAAAAAATAATAAAGTTGTTGACATTAAGTGTTTTTTATTTAAAATTTCTAAATATTTAAATGATTAATTTTTGTCAAAAAGCTAATATATTTAAATAAAATCTAAATAAAAATGTCACAAACATGTTAAAAACAAGTATTTAATAATTTTACAAAAAAATAAAAAAAAATTTTTTGCTTTTATGTTACTAATAAAATCCTATGATTTGCAACTGTAGAAGTAAATATTTGTCTCTTCACAGAATGTGTATAGTCTTATATTTTTTGGGTTACTAATCATTGCTATCATATAGGTTTTTTAATTAAAATTGAAATATTGCTACTACTACATCATCTTGTGCAATAAACAAAAGTATAATAGGTTTTTCAGTTAACATGAAACATTCCATGATTATATTTAAAATGTTATAGATATAACATTCAATAACTATATTAGCTTTGGATTTAAATTTAATTTTTATAAATAATTTGAGATCATGTGCAGATTTTTTTATGTGCAGTAAAATTGTAAGAATATTTATTTTTAACATTTTTAGTGCTTTATTTGTTTTAAAATTATACAATCTAAATATTGATATATTATTTTTAATATTATTTATAAATAAAAATTGTTATAGAATACTTGTACTTTTCAAAAAATACATATTCTATTGAAACACTACATATGTTGCACATTTTTGCATAATTTTTTGATGGAATCAAAATGCTTAAAGAGATTTTGAATGATTAACATGAAATATAAAAATAATGAAGTCACATGACACTTTTTTTATTTTTACAAGAACTCAAACACTAAATTAAAAATATATTTCTATTTTTAATTAGTTTGATAAAAAAAACATGTATATATTGTAAAAGTAAAATATGCTGAAGTTGAAGGATATTAATAGTTTCTTCATTTAAATTATTAATATCTGTTTATGTCAAAAAAAAATTTCATTTCTATATGGGACAAAGACTATCCAAAATCATAATTTTGATCAATTATGTTTGTCAATAAAGATCAAAAAAATATATTATAATAAAGCAATAATAATAATGTAATAGATATTTCAAAATAAAATCAAGACATATCTCAAATTTCATTTATAGTCAACCACTATAATACTAATGATAGATTAAAATGCTAATATTTATTCATTAATGCAGTAGGTTAGATAAATAAATGATTTCTTCCATTTATCTTGCATTTATATACATGTATAAGAAATCCAAAAATATATAATGTTCTAGGGAAATCAATGTTGTAGTAACATAAATTTAAAATTATTCAAACTGTGCTATTTAGATTACAAAGACTTTATTACAAGAAAATAAAATTAATAGAGAGAAAAAATATTTCATAGTAAATGCCTTATATTTGTCAAGTACTAAAAACTGAAAAAAATAATTTTTCTTTAACAACAATTGGTTTTTTTAGATGGAACATAAAATAAAAGTGGGGAGGATTCAGAAACTAATTAACTCCATTTCTATGTGGATCCACCTCCACCCCCCATTCTTTTATTTCAAGTTCAATTTAAAAACCTCAATTATGGTTGAAAAACAATTATTGGGGGGAGGGGGTACTGCATGACAAAGCATTTACTATAAATATTTTATCTTTTTTAAGTATTTGGTATTGGCATGATAAATGAAAATGTCCAACCATATTGTACTTAAATGGACTTGGCTCTAATAGTTTTTATATGTATACATCACTAAATATTTTTGCAATAAGTTAATATGTACATGCCTTATGCATATATTCTATTTAGTATGTATCCATAATAATATAAAAAAATGTATGCATTAGTTAAAATGTATTAAAATTTTAAGACTGGCTTTTTATTTTAAAAGTGCCTAACAAAACTGTTGTAAAGTAACTTCCTTTAACACATATCATTTTACTTTACAATAAGTCATAAAGTAACACTGGAACAAAAAAATTCTGAGTATTATTAAAATGTATTAAATTTTATTTTAAAACCTTTCAATTGAAACCAACAAATCTCTATACCACCCTCTTACATGTCTTATTTAAACTATATCTATGGAATAAACCAAAGCAAGCTTTCAATTGAAACAAAAAAATTTTCATATTACTTAAAATATATTAAGCTCAGTTTTAAAAGCTTTCAACTGAAACCAAAAAATCTCTATACCACCCTCTCATATATCTTACTTAAACTATATCTATGAAACAAACATGCAAACAAATGAACATATACACAGAGATTGTAAGTTAAATAAATGCATTTAAAATGGAAACACTTTTCTTCTACCACTTAGATCTCAGCTTATTTAGATTTGTCTGTTATTTGAATAGTTCTAAATTACTATTTAAAATTGTAGCAGGATGTGAAAATCATTGTAATTTTTTAAATCTCTTATAATCAAGACTTTGTAATCTAGATGACATAGCTGAATAGTTTTATAGGTAAGTTGTTGTGACAGTTGTTGATAATGTACACAGAAATGAATAATATAGAGACATACATAATAAAGGCAAATGATCAAGCTAAAACTTCACTCCTTTCTTCAGGTTAGAAAATCATCAAGATGGTAATATAGCTATTTTGTTTTTACATGAATTTTTTTAACAATTTTGATTTAACATGATTTTTATAAAATAATTATCTTTTTATATGATTTTAAAAAAATAATTCTTTTTTACATGAGTTGTTTTGAAATTACACGATCAATGAAAAAACTAAGAAAAGCAATTTATGTGTGTTATTATCATCTCATTTGATTAAAAAAATGTTTTTATCTCTTTATTTCTCATTATTTTTTTAAAAAAAATTTTTGTTGGCAATATTTCTGCAAATGGGGAAATTTGTTTTTTTGCATTTTAATGTTTTTGACATTTTGTTTTGAAAACGGAAGTGCCTTGTTGATGTTTTTGACATTAGGTTTTTTTAAAAAAAGTGTTGAAAAAAATTAATAAAAATTAAAGCATGATTTGATTTATTAATTTTGTTAAAATTTAATAAATGATAAGTTATACATTGCATGCGTATTTTCAAATCTATGTTTCCTAAATTAAATCTGAAATATTTTTGGTAGCTCTCATACAATGTCAAATAATTTACCTACAAAACAGAAGAGTAGAGTAATTTCTTTGGATACTAAAATTTAATTTTAGAGTGTCTTGTGATTGGAGAATGAGCAATGTCTGTAGGAAAGCATTTTGGTTTACATAAAACTACCATAAGAACTACTAGAGGTAATGAAGCTGCTATTAGGAAGTTGATATATTCTGGAACAAAGTTAAATGGTAGCAATAATATTGCAATCATGAATAAATGTATGTGCTTATTTTCAAAAAGAAACAGTGAATAAAATCTTGTTATGCATAAACCAGATTATATATTTTATCCAATTTATATGTTCATCAACTCTTTACATTTTTTTTTTGTTTTTCAAATGAAATTTATGTTTCTATGATTCATTTTATTTATGTACAATCTTTATGAAGCAAAATTTGATAACATGCAAAAAAAAGATAAGATTCTAACAAAATTTTTCATACAGTTTATTTCATTATTTTAATTGATTTCTTAGGTCCGGAATCAATTTTTCCATACAATGTATATTTTTTACACTTTTTTTTTACACATAATTTTCAGGAACCAGTCTACTGTCTAAAAACAGAATTTGGTGTATCTACAATTTTTTCTAATGTTTAATTAACATAAAGCATTCAAATTTCACCACATGCTCACTTTATATTTAATATTACATAATTATTTATCCATTATATTTCATATTCCCAATCATTAACCATCATCCTTGAAAATTTTCTATATTTTCACAATTCATTCTCACCAGCGTTATTATTATTCTTGATGTTGTCTCTTTACTGAAAAGAAAAAAAAAACCTTACAAATTTACAATAGATACCAAATCTCTTTTGGCAAATATTATCATCGTAATGGATCTGAAACTTCTTGCAATCTTCTTAATAGAAAAAAAGTGTACCAATAACAGTGTGTAATTAAATATGTAAGTGAATCTTAACAATTTAATTTTTAAAATGTTATTATAATTATTATAGTTTTTGAAGATTCTTAAATAGTATTTCAGTTTCAGATATCAAACAAAAGAAATTTTTATTTTGGTGCACTTAAATAAAAAGAAAAAATTAACAAAATTTTATAAATAACATTTTCTCACATGTCTGCAAATCAAGCCAATAAACATCAGATAATCACCATTTTTTATGCTTGCTTATAACTGTTATTAAAACAGGCAAAACTCTCCTTACAGTATTGCCACTCAGTGCAACCCAGAGTAATCTATGGATGCCAGAAGTCTTGTGCACAAAATCCCTACCTAATGCCTACTCATCCAATATACCCAGACTAGTTTATGGCTTGTGACCTTCATCATTGAGGAGGCTTGGAAAGTTTTTCCTGTTTTAATAGCAGTTATAAGCAAGCATAAAAAATGGTGAACATGTGTTGCTTATTGATTATTAAAGAACCAGAGACACCAAAATGTATACATATTGAACTAAGTTCAGACCTATATGATTATATAAGCTAATGAGCTTGGATTGAAAATATTATTTTCAAGAGTCATAGTTTTGTAGTTAAGTGCAGATAAAAGGTGGCTGCTGAAGGGTTGCATTAGATCCTAAGATCTAGGTGCAGTATTCTCAGATCCAAGGCTCTTCACTGACAATGGCCACAAGCCAGAAACTAGTCTCAGGATATTGGATGAGTAGGCACTAGATCAGGATTTTATGCACAAGCCTTCTGTTATCCATTGATTACTCTGGCTTGCACTGAGTGGCAATACTGTATGGAGAGTTTTGCCTGTTTTAATGTCTGGAAATTGACAATAACTTGAGCTAAGTAAAATGTTAATTTAGTTATGCATAATGCCCAATAAACAATATGATTATATTGCTTGGGAGTTCATAAAAAATTTGAATTCTGAAAGTGCCTGAACTGGATTTGATCCAAGGACTTTACCAACCAGAACATTATTCTATTAGTGCGTGAAATTGCATGAAGCAAAACAATCAATTTATCTCCTAGAAATAAATTATTATTATTATTATTTCCCTTTCTTTCTGAAGTTATGGTATAGATCAGCGTTTCCCAACCTGTGGTACGCGTACCACTGGTGGTACGCGAGTTGCTGGTTGGTGGTACACGAAAAATAATCAATAATGGCAGACATAAAAAAAATCAAATCATAAAAATATCATAGAAACGTTTTTTCCTATAATTCATAAAAATTATTTTAATTAATAATATTATACAGTAAAGTTGTTAATATGTACAGTCGATGATCGAAAATCCAGCAATCGATATCGTTTTTTTGGAGTGCATTTTTAAATTTAGCCGTTAGCCATTAGTAACTTGAGATATTGCCGCCACTGTTGTCATGGTGCTGCACTCTTGTTCACTTCCCCGCGCGGCTTACAAGAGACAGGTTATTGTTTGTGATTGTATCGTCTTTGTTTATTAAAATTTATTGATCCCCATATAACCCGCTTATTCGAATTTAGACAAGAAGGACAGTTTTTTTTTTGAAGACAATTCTTTTGATCTTTCTTCGAAATTGTATGATTTTGGTTGGCTTCATTCAGGTGATTGCATATTTAACTGATATTTTTTTGCAAATAAATAACTTAAATTTGACACCTCAGAACAACTCGATAACGATCTTTAATGTTAATGATAAAATTGAAAATATGATTAAGAAATTAGATTTTTGGAAGCAGTGTATTGAAAACAATCAACCGAAAGTATTCAAAACTCTACATATTTTTTTGTTTGAAAATAAGGTTAGTCTGTCTCAAAATATACGAGAAAATATAATAGCACATTTAACAGGATTAAAATTGTCTTTAATGGAATATTTTGCAAAACCCGAAAACACAAATGATAAGTGGATTTCAAACCCCTTCTATGAAGAACATTTAGAAAAAGCTACATCATTATCAATAAAAGAGAAAGAAAATTTAATAGAATTATCGACACAATCTAATTAATTTTGGTTAAACATTAAAGATTATGAACAACTTTCTGAGAAAGCTCTTTAATTATTATTACCATTTACTAGTATGAAATTAGTAGAGAAAGAGCTTTTTCTTCATATTGAAACAAATTGAATGCAGTTGTAGACTTAAGGGTATACCTCACATCTTTTGAACCAAATTTCAAAAAATTATGTTTTTCGAAACAAGCACAAGGATCTCATTAAATTTATTTTATAAAAATATTTGATTATGATAAAATATATTAATTGTTTTTTTTTATAATTTTGTGTTTTTATTAAAACCATTTATTAGTAAACGAAATATGACAAAATAGTAGATAAATATGAAACTTTGAACAAACACACACATATATATATGTTACAGTGAATTTATATTTTCAGTGAGTTTATAATCGTTTAAGCGTGTTTCAATGTAATTTGTCTCATTGTGATGTGAATACATGGTCACCCTATAATATTTATAATGCAAATAAAATAACACACTCGCAATAAATTTCACAAAATACAATCATTTTTACGAAGTGGTACAATTTAGCGTGATGTACTACCAAGTGGTACGCGAGCCAAAAAAAGGTTGGGAAACGCTGGTATAGATACTTATTCTACATAGGTTTATGTCAATTTTGATAAGGTTTTTTTTTTTATTATTCTCGCGCATTTTAATATTGAAAATTTCATTGTTATTCCTTCTTTGTAATATAATAATTTTTATTTAAATGTTGAATATAGGAATTAACGCAAATAATTAGGAAACAAAAAGTGTCAATAAGAGTAATTTTTTATCTCTAGATAGGAAGTAATGTAGGCTCATCAAAGACTAGATAACATTTCTGATATAAGCTATATTTTTGTACTTCTTAATAATTTTTCATTTTATTTTTACAAGCTTTAGTAATCAATAAATGCAAGGCAGTAGTGCTTCATAAATTTCTATTCACTAGTATCCTATTCAATATACTCAGATTAGTATCTAGCTTATATTTTTTGTCACTGAGGAGTTTTGGATTTGGGAGCAGTGCAACTGGAATTGTTGAATCTAAGGCATCTTTCCTCTAGTAACTATCTTTTACTTCTTTTTTTACTATCCAGTTGTAGTCTTTTAATATCTATACGAACCTCTATTCTTCGGCTAGGATTGGTATAAAACCAAGAAGACGTTATTTTGACCCATTTCTCATAATGCCACCTCAATGCTGTTCAATGGAAAACTTTTTTTCTCATCACTATTAATAACTGTATTCCCACAAAAAAACTTCCATATTTTTCAACTACAGATATAAAGCTTATATTTTTTTAAATTAATAATTCCGTGTACAACAGATTTGTTCAAAATTTATATAAATAGAAAAATTCAATTTGATTTTCAAAGTGATTTTAACCATTAATTTAATAAATATTCATTTAGATACAGAGTCACCGACCTTCTTGTTGATTTGAAAATAGTCTAACAAATCATTCAGTAAAAATAACAAAGCCTACTCTTTCTCTACATCATCTTTGCTTGAAAAAGCACATTTCTTTAAGTTGTCATTTCTCAGTTATGATAAATTTTTCCCGATTTTATGAAAAAAAAAGTGAGGGTAAAAAATGTAATATTATTAAAACATAAAAACTTTTGGAAAATAAAACAGCACTATAGAATTTAAATGCCAATCAATTTGATAAATTCACTTTTTAAAATTATCTAAAAACAAAATTTCAAGATATATTTTTATACATATGGTATATATCAATTATTATTTGGCGCGACATACACAGCATGTCTAAGTGAAAACTTGACTGGTATCTGGCTGCTTCTCCAAGCTCTCTGAAACAATGAATTTATGATGATTATGTAGTGACATAAACTATTCATCTTTTAAGGCACCATTATATCTCGATCATGAGTTAGGACATGAAGTTTTGTATTTACCTGATGATGAAACAATGTACTGACTCACACTGTGTACGGCAATGAAGGCATCTATTGCAAGATCGTAAATATTGCAAGAACATTTTCAATAGGCTTGCTAAATTTTGTCACGGCGCCCAGAGCATTGAAGATGATTTATGAAGGTATAAAACAAACTACTTATAATGACTAGCTGAACTACTTCACTATGTAACACATTTTAATTTAGAGATAGCTCTAAAAATATCTTTTTTTTTCATGTGTCATAGCATCGGCCAACTCGCTAACCCGTGACAACTGCTTGTAAGACAGCTGTGCTGACCTCTCGACCACCAACGCTTGTAGGAAAAGAATTACTCACTATTTTCATTGAAACATAATGTATATACAAGATTTTTATAAATATATGAATCTGCATTTATATTGCAACCTTGTAAGTTCATATATATATATATGAAAAAACAAATACAAGTTAATCACGTAACCTGCTATCACTTGTTATTTATGTCCAAAAGATGGCGGTTTTGGTATAGCGCCATCTTTTGGACATATATATATAAACTTTTATGACATTTAAATTAAATATTATGCTAAACAATCATAATTTTCAGATAAACAGTATTATTTCATTCAACAATTTATCTTAACAACAAACAAACATAATTCTCTTTTATTCAAACTTTAAATGTACTAAAAAAATCCTAATGTGGAGTAACAAACTATAATATGAATCTAATATAACATAATAAAATGACTGATTTTTCATCTTTACTATAATAAAAATAGTTTTTGCCTTATATTGGTGGTCGAGAGGTCAGCGCGACTGCTAGGCAATTGCCCGGATTGCGGGTTCGCGTCCCGGCCGATGCTATGACACTTAAAAAAAAAAAAATAGTTTTTCTGGACACTTGGAAAATACATATTCTTAATTATATATTTTACATATGCCTGATTTTGCCTATAACATATAGTGTATAAAATATAATTGAAGTAACAATTAATAAAATTAATTAGATAAAAAGATTTTAGTTATCTGTAAAAAATTGGGTTTCTAACATATAATCCCACATCATCTTCAACACTTTAATCCATTTCTCTAATCTTCAGATGCTTATAATTACTTCTTTATTTTAATCAATCAATTTCTTTAATCTCCTATTTCTTCCTCTCGTCTTCTATTGATCTTTACAATATATTTTTTATAACTCTTCTATCTATATATTTCTAATTTTCTTTAGTTTCATAATTTCCTCCATAAATAATCTTTTTTATTACTGCCTTTGACATTCCCACACTGAAAACCATAGTCTTTCGGCTTTACTATTCTTTTCCAAATTAATAACTCAAAAGTCTTCTTCAATCGTTTCTTCTTTGTTTTCTTATTATTCAAGACTCTTAGGTTAACAAGCCATTATCTTAATTCAAACTGGAACAGTATACAAAATAATCTCTACTTTTATTAAAAACTGTTTAATGAATAGATTATATTTTTATTCCCATTTGTCAATTTTCTAAACAATTAACAAATACTTTTCCAACTATCATTCTTAGTCTTTTGTCACCACCTATACAATAATAATTTGTAATTTATTAATTTCTTTAAAATTTATATATATTAACAATTGTAATTAATATTTTATTAAACTCATTGACAGCACAAAGAAAAACACCCAAAATCATCAACAAGATGTATGCAGCAGATTTTCCTATTTTCATTGTTAATTTCAACCTTTTCAAAATCCCATTTTTCAAAACGTTTAAATAAATATTAACCAAAATAAAACATAGGCAATGGTTTAATCTTACATTCTTTTCAAAATCTTCATAAAAGGACTATTTTTGCAAATATTTTTTAATTCAATATTAATATAGGAATTTTTTTCTACAGTACATGCTTTTTCATATCTGCCCTCCAATATGTAACATATAGTGGGTTTGAACTCAGACTTTCATACAACTCTCAACTATCCACAGTATCTCATACTGCTGACACACTTGATCACACACATGTTCAGATTATCATCTCCATACATATATATAATCAATGCTCAGTATTGGAATTTTTGATATTTACTTACTATCTTCCTTCTTCAAAATATATAATGAAAATTACAAAACTCACTTTATGAAAAGTATCTTAAAATCACTGAAAGTAAATATTCTCTTCCCTTCTTTTTACAGTTATTATCATTGTTTGTTTGTCTATTCTTTTTAGATACAAACTGCCCTCTATACTACAAACCTTTTTGAACTATTATAAACTATAAGATTAAACTTACTTTCAAGACACAAATCACACTGCAAATCTTAACTGCTTCTCTTATTACAAGGCATCCTCTTTCAAAACTTTCATAGCTCGATTTCTGAACTTTGTCAGATTTCATTTTTAGTTATAACAATTACAACCTTACCCTTTGTATTATTACCTAACAGTTCAATTTTATTTATCACACTTTCTTAAAACAAGTTGTCAGTAATTCTTACAGATAAAATGGTTTTTAAAAATTATAAGTAGTTATTCATAAAATTATTATCCTCTAAATAATTTTATTTGGGATGAGTGAAAAAACCTATCTTCCTTTGCCATGATCAAATTATTCAATTAAATGTTCATTAGTGTTTCTACTAATTTATTAATTACAGTGCACTCAGGTTGTTGTTGTTTTTTAATTTCATTACTGACCATATAATGTTTCAAATAATATTTGCTTTATGAAATTGAAAACACATGTAGTAAATATTATCATTCAAAGAATTTTTTATTATTATTAAATATATATATTACAAAAAGTTTGTTCAGCTTTCACGAATTAAAAATATAGCTCTGTGTGGTTTAGTGCATTAACAGAATGGTGGAGCTGCAGCCCAAAGTCCATTAATTACAGCTCCCCCCTGTGACTGCTGTGCTCAAACTTTTTATAAATTCCCGAATAGTAAACCACTCATTCATTGTTAATTAAAATATCATAATCTTTAAAATTAAACAACTTGATTCAAGCTGTCTAAAATAATTAAATATTCAGTTAATAATCAAAAAATCAATCGCAAAGCAGGTAAATCAGTATGTGTTATTTTAATCCCCAAGAAAGAACAAGTAAAAAAGGTGGAAGGAAAAATCTACTTTAGAAAAGAGTTTTAGGATGGATATACAAACTAATTTGTGAACCACAAATACATCCATATGCAGATTGTGTTTGTCTATTTTTCTGTTTATTTGATGTTTTACGATTTTGTCTTTTATTTTTTTCAGGTAAAGTTTACTTTTTGAAATGCTTCAATATGAAGTCTAACTGTAGCCCTATCTTCTGGCATATCTTACCAATGCAAACAAATGGAAATGCACTTTTTTTAGCATTTCTTTGAGATAGTCTTTATAGAATAGACATGTTTTACCGATTCCCCAAAAAAAAACATGCTAAAGTTTACCAGGTAACACCCTTTTAAGAAGTCTTGCATTATTCATTCATTTTATGCATTATTCACTAGTTTTGCAGGTCCAATTCAACAATAGTGTGATTTTACAATGGTGGGATGTATAATTTCATATTCCACAAATCGAAAAACACGTTGATTGTTTTTAAATAATATTTTAATTTGTGAAGTGCATGTATTCAAAAAACTACTACGTAGTAAATCATAGGATTTTGCATTGTATGTTTATGATTTAGACTCGGTGAGTTATTGGTGAAGATATTTAAAGCTTCAAGCTTTCAAACCTAAATACTTGTAACTGGCTTAGATATTGAAACGGAAATCTCCAATCCCTTTCCGTTTCACCATCAAACCTAATGACACTCTCATCTGTGCTAAGTTCAAACCTATTTAAATGTTAATAAATTTAAAATTAGTTCATGTCTGTCTAAACAGCATTATATATTTACATGCGAACGAACGCTATAATTAGATAGGATTAGTAAAATTATAGCGTCCTAAAATTATTTAATATTTCTAAAAATGTTTATTATATTATTTAAGTTAAGAGTAAATTATTAATTTTGTTGTTTAATATTGTAATTTCGTATGTGGATATATAATCTGTGCTATATAGAAGAAAGACATGATTTAAAATATGTAAAAGCCGTTATCTAAAAATACTATTAAATGTTTCTTTAAAATTGTTAAAAGATTTCTTGTTTTAAATATATTTCAGAGAAAAGTTTCTCGAAAATATATTTAAAAGCTATATCAAAATATATTTGTAAATTATTTTTAATAAATATGTGAAAAATGTTTTCGTTTTAAAAAAATGTTATAAGGTTGTTTTTAAATAGAAAGAGTTTCTATGTAAGATTAAAAATAAAAGCTGGTCAAGTAATTAAAAGATTTTTGGTTGTAAACAAGTGTCATTAACGACCACACCTGGAATTCGTAAAAAGTAAAACTAGTTCAAAATTTACTAATTAAAATCTCCTTAGATAAGAGTAAGTTATTTTAAAATCTAAATTGGACAATTGTTTGCAACGAAAAATCTTAATTATAATAATAGCTTATGGAATGTTTCTAACATAAGTTATCTAAGATCTGAATTATAAATTGAAAAACACTTAATTAAATTCCTGAGTTTAGTGAGTCTTGAGGCGGGAGATTCCGATAAGGAAAACAGATAAATACTCTGTATTTTTAACGAGAGAGCCATATTGTTAGAGAAAGACAGCCATATTGTTAGTGAGAGTTGTAACCAGTCTTCACAATTGTTAAAGTTTAACATGTCCGGCTAAAAGCGGGCATCTTGTTGCTGTTACTCCGCGGGAGAACGGGGTTTCTCTCGTCGAAATGCCTAAACCACCATCATGCCGATAGAAGAGACGAGCCTAACATAAGGAGAAAGATGATGCCGCCCAGTCAAACTAAACCAAACCAACAGCCAAGAACTTGCAGATAAATCATACCGGTACCGTTTTACTTTTCAAACCGCAGAGCTCTGTGTAATTCTAAATGTAATAATATTTATCTAAGTTAGCTAACTTTCTTTTTAAAATAATGATAAAGCTAAAATGTAATCAAAACTTAAATCCATTTAATATTTTAAATATGTCAATTGCTATCCGAAATTTCATGTTTGTTAAAGTTTAAATAATCTGAGTAATTTATATTTTCCTTTCATTTAAAGTAAAGTATTTAGTTATATCACTGCGGTTGTGTCTATATTTCTTTGCTTATTTTAAATGCTTATTATATTTTATATGCCAATATTTCGAAACAGTAGGCACTTATTTTTATGTTTTAAGAAGATATTTGAAAATCTTCGCTTAATTTATTTATAGCATCAACTTTCTGCGCTGTTTCGAAATCCTATTTTTTTTTATTATTTAAATGATTTAATATGTGAAATGTGGCTCTTTTATAATCAACCATTTAAAAAAAAAAACTTAACTTGATAAGTTTATTTAGAATTAAATTTAGCCTTGATCATATAAGTATATTTGACATTTAAATTCTTAAGTCCATAGAAATATACTTTTCCTCCTTAAATATTTATTATCTGTAAGTAACTTAATAGATCGAACATGTCAAAGTACAGATGTATTAATATCCCCTTTTAGTAGCATAGACATTTATTATCAGGCTACGCAAGAGTTGGTCCCAATTTGATAGAGCTAATATGCTATTAACTCGTATTTTATAGTATGAAATATACTATTCTTTGCTTGGCGGATGTGATATTATTTTATAAAAATATTCCCGTTTTGCTGCTATACGTAAAATACGTATCTTAAGATGGAGCCACGGCGTTGCCAGCACATCTTCTTCTATAGGGTAGAGCAGTAGCGAAGCCTGAGCCAAGGCCAGGTTAGCACGTAAGACCCCCGCCATTCCTGAACACAATGTTCCTTTTCACACAGCATTGCGATCGGTTACAGGGTACCGGCGTTTGTCGCAAGAACCCTGAAGTTATTTCATCCATTCGCAGAGCGGCTTTTCCTATTATTGTTTACCTGTGCCATAGCACATTGGTAAAATCTTATTTCAGCCAACTCTCCCACCTTTATATAACGCTTTCAGCATTCTGAAATTTTCTCTCGAAAGCCATGTTCGATCGATCATTACTTGAGCTGGTTTATGCACTCGTCATTAAATCATATTGTATATTTTAGTAAATGAATTCATGATCAAAGTTTAATATAATTATTTATATACCAGCCCCCAATGTAATAGGATTTGGCTTATCGAGATTTATAGACATAACGTAGTGATTAATTATGTATCAATTGTAAACAATTCATAAGATGGGCATATGTTAAACCCCTCTATAAAATTTAATGATTACTTATATGTAAAGTGATTTTGAATTGTATATAAAAAGAGAATGTGTTCTCTTATCCACCCAATGTTTGTACATTCGACGCTGAAATGTGTAAAACTGATCAATTTCATGCCAATTGTAAATAAATATATAATTAATTTAATGTATTTCGTTCTCTGTTTCGTTATTGATCTAATTCAATCCAATTCTAATTATTATTTAGAGCCTATATATGTGAAAACTATGCATTAAGTTAAATTAAATTAGTGATATTTTAGTCAATTAAGAACCTTTCTTTTAATTATCAGAGTCTCATTGCTTCTCCGTGACCTATGTCGGCCGTGTGGAAAGAGGTATACTACGTGTAATTTCAAGGTGGTCATTCGTAGGGTCTTGAGTCTTGGAATCCTGGCTTACGAGTTGAAGTGCGGTCGGACTCGGGATGTCACAGTCCTAGTCTGGTCAGCTTCGGTCTCTTTTGCTTGGATTCTGAATTCTGTTACGCGAATGTACAAACTTGACTGTTACAATATATAGAAAGAAAAGTTGAGAGAAGGGTGGCTGCCCTTTTCTTGTAAAATCTTTGTTGTGTATTTGGGTTTGATTGTCATTTGATCAGCTATCATGTCATCTGATTGGCTGTCAGATAGGTATTGTAATGAGTGCATTGAGATTTGGCAGTATCTCAATTTATTTCAATTGATTGTTTTTCTAATTTTGCCATTATATTTTCAAAATTTTATGTTTTCTTAAATAAAACTTCTGGTAATGCCTTTTTGTTGTACTGGTATGGACAAATCTCATTTTCATACACTAATTTAGTAGAACAATAGCACTATATACAGTTAAATTAGTTGCAGTAACTATTTTCCCATGATAAAAAACTTTTTATTTTGGAAAAAGCAAGCAACATATTGGGAGTTCTACTGCATCTCAACTTTACTTATAAAACTATCAATGTATTTACAATTTGTAATACAAAATAATGTATCATTAATTGCATAGATAGAAATATCAATCAAACATGTTTAAAATTCATCTGGATTGACAAGCAATAGTAGTTTTGAATTTGCTTTTGAACACCTTATATCAGCATGTATCTTTCTCAGCCATCACTATAACTAAATCTTATCTAGAACAAGCTAATGTGGAGCATAGAGATCTATTAAAGTACATTGGAAATTAATTATTGTTCAAACGAATATAACTCAAGACATTACATAGTTTTGATATTTTCAGTCTGACATTTCTAAAATGTTTTATTGTTAAGATTTAACATTATTAAATTATTTATTAGATGAGACTTCATCGCTTCATATTGCATACTATTCCCTTTATGCACTAAAGAATGACTTGACATACTGGTTAAAGCATTTCTCTACTATGTCTATTACACATATTTCAAATCTTGACAAAGTTTGGAAGTTTTTCCAAAAAATCTTAAAAAGTCTTTTTTTTTCCTCCAAAAAAATAGCTGCCAATCAAGCATCCAGTTTTGCTAAATAATAATCTAGCTATCCTGAAAGGAAGAAAAAGATTTCTGACAATGTGATTGGTCAAACGATTGCTTTTTCATAGTGGAAGAAAAAAACATAAATATAATATGAAATAAATTGTACAACTGTTGAAGAAATATTATTCTAGTATGATTATCTACATATCTATTTACCTATCTATATATTTATTTGTCTACCTGACTGTCTATCTACCTACCTGCTTGTGAGTTGATATCCACAAAAATCATATGACTTTCTCTATTTACATTCAGCATGTGATTTTAATAGCAATAGTCTTTATAATTTACTTTATTCTAAAGCTATCTACTATAAATCTGAGTAGTGAGTGAATACTAAATCACAACATGTGTTTAATGGCTTTAATCAGCTATGATGATGGCCATTAGCCATAAACTAGAATAAAAATTATAGCACTACCAAAGAATACTCATTTACTTCTCAAGCTGACAATAAGCAGTTGCATAAAATAAGCAGAATAATTACTGGCCTCAAAGATACTTATGTTAGTGAGTTCTTTATTTACTTTTAAGTTTAATGAATATTGTTGTATAATAAGCAACAATGATAAATTATATATAAATCATCAAAATTTTTAGGTTATTAAATAGATATAGGAGTAAATGTTATTTATACTAATATATATTTATATCAGTTGCCAATTTTCAAAAAAAAATCCACATTATATATTACAAAACTATATAAAGAGTTTTTGATGTAATGCTTATGCATCCATCTTCCACACCACAATTTAAATTCGATTCTGCTGTTTAGAAACTTTAAAATCTCATCTTCCAACTAGGTTTAATTTTTTTTCTTCTAGCAGTTCATTGCCAATTCAGTTAACCATTAATGTTGATCAGTAAATAGGTATCATTCACAAAATAAAAACAAATCAAGATTGGGAAACTGCCCAAATTCTCACTACTCAATAATTGGAAGACATAGTGAGTAATGTTTTATCTTTAATAGTTTTTCATCAGAGGGCCATTGGATAGGTCTTTACCCTACATGGGTTACTCAACGAATATTTTACTTTATACAGTTTAATAAAGAAAATTAAAAAATACATAACTGGTTGTTAAAAACATAATATTAAAGTTTATAATCAACTTAAAAATTGCATCAAGATCACAAGCAATGCCAAATTGGCATTGGATGATAATATTACCTATTGTTTAGTTATCACAATCTAGCTTCAGACTGTTGAGTGTAACATAAATGCTTAAGTTAATCATAGAGTGCTATATTTCTTTCAATCTTTATTTATACTAAAAATATTATTGTAATAAACTTATCTGGATAGCATCTTATCTTGATCAGATTCAGAAGTCATGGCTAACAAACTAATGAACATATGTATAAATAAGAAATAATAAATGATAGGAATAGGCCAATAGATGACGCTACTTAGTGTGCTCCCACTAAGGAAGGAGACCTGTCTCTAAATTGGCATTTAGAGGTAAGATTAGACAACAGCAAATAACTACCAGAACTGAACAACACTATATACATTTTTATCATTATTTATTAAAGTATTGAGGTAAATTCATGTTGAGCTGGAAGCTGCTAAATACTAAACCTGATATGAGGCAAATTGTCACAATACAGTTGGAAATATAACTGTACTTGAACTTGAGGAAAGCTGCCATAATAAAGTTGAAAGTACATTTACTTGTAATTTGAATAAATATTTAGCCATATTTGTGTGAGTCCATATTTATTCTGGGTTACATAGATACAATAAATTTAGTGCAGTTACAAAGCTCCCCCCTCCCATAGAAGGAAAAAGTTTTTAAAATGGCTAAATTCATTCTTTATAAGAGTTTGCATCATGTTATGCAGAAAATTAACCAACATACATCAATCAAGTGCTTTTCAGCTTTCAAGCTAATCAAATTTTTAAAAACTTGTATTAAAATTAGTGACTTCATAATAATTTGTAGTGCACAGGTATATGAAATTATGTGCTCTCAAGTGACACCATTGCTTCAAGATGAGCTTGATTCTGACAAAGCACTATCTATGCTGTCAGTGTTTTTCTGTCCAAAACCCCTAATGGCAATGCAGAGATATTACTGCAATTTCTGAACCCAATGGGAGTGGGAAAAAGCAAGGTATTTTGCTGCTATACTCAGGAAGCTAGCACTGAGCTATGATTTTGGAGAATTCTTAAATAAAACACTAAGAAATCAATACCCTTGTGGAATGCATGATCATGGGCTCATAATCAAATTGTTATTGAATCCAAATGCTACCTTTAGGGTTTATATCTCACAAGCAACTCTGTCAGAATCTATGGTGATTCAGACTGCTCTATTAGATAAAAATAGTTCTAGATCAAAAACTGAAATGACTAAAAACTTTTCCAATCAGAACAAGTTTATGAAATCTACTAATGCCAATTTTGTGAGAATTTGTTATAAATGTGACAAATTGACATGCATACACACTGAATGTCCATATTGGAAAACATATTACAGGTTTTGCAGATGTTTTGGTCACAAGTCACTCAGAAAAGAATGGAAGAGTCCATTATAAAGAACTAAAGAGGCAATGTTAAGTCAAATTACATTAATGCATGTATAATAAAGTGAGGGGCATTGATTTGGTTAACAAACAAAATATAATTAATGTTATGTCAATAACAATGGAAATGGATACTGGGTCTGGAGTGTCCATTGTTACAAAAAACACAAACTATCTTTAATAAAAAAAATAATCATCAGGTGCAACTTAGGAATAGACTGATTATTGATTACCAAGGTAATAAAAAGCACTCTTGGGTCAAACAAGAGAGGTTATTACACCTAGTAAAAAAAATCATCTGACCCATTTTGTGTCAGCTGGTAAACACAACAACTACTAATCCATGATCAATTCAATCACTTTGGTTATATAGTGATTAAAGAGAATCACCTCACAACATAAAATGAAAAAGGGTCTACTCAGATGTGGTAGATAATAAATTGGAATTTGAACCCAAGGACAAACTTATCAGTCCTTAGGTCTAGTCAGCATGGTCATGAAAAAAAAGTTAAAATGTGGGTAAATGCTTAATTTCTATGCTATATGTTCAAAGAAATGACCTAATGGATTCCAGAAGTTATGATTAACATAAAAGTTTGTGAAGAGTGGTTATTCAAACAATGGGTAAACAGCAACACTACAGGCACAGAGCCCAGTTAAAGTTAAACTGTGAGTCACTTGCCACAAATAGACTACAAAATTGAAGACACCATACCTGAAATGAAGACAACATATCTGTGACTGATGACAACAGGGTTACAAATGAAGGCATCAAACTTTATGATAATGGAACCAGACTGAAAAATCCAGGGAGCAACAAAGACTTCCATTCATGTATCTCAGTGACTACATTTTCTAGGGCTAATTTTAGCCAGGGAAAGAAATGTTATGACTTAACTTACCTTCAAATTGCATCTTATTTTGATAGGATTTAGCCATCATTACAGACCAAAAAATTTATGTGTAGATAAGATATAGCCAATGATATGAACAATCCAATAGGTGAAGATGCTCATTGAATAGGATTGTTCCCTTAAGAAAAGAGACTGCAGTTCATTTGGAGATAAGATCAGACAATGACAAATAACTGTCAGAGCTGAACAGCATTATGCACATTATTCTCAATGCTGTAAAGCAGTGAGAAAAATTCATGACTGGACTAAAATCTGCTAGATACTAAACCTGACACAAGGCTAATTGTTAGGTTAGAGCTGAAAGTGTCACCATACTTGGACATCACAGTGCTGGATGTGTTAGGCACACCCAGAAAAGCACCTGAAGATACTTGCTTTAATACCTTCATGACAATTAGATGTTATATATAGTCAATTGTATCCAGTAAATGATATATCAAACATTACTTATAAATATATGTTATAGGCAAACTGTCACAGTGTTGGAAATGTTAGGCATGCCTAAAAAAGCAATTAAAGATACTTGCTTCAATACTAACATGGCAATTAGATGTTATATTTAGGCAATGGTATCATGAAAATGATATAACAAACATTATACATAAATATATGTTATATGCAAATATGTATTGTATATAAACACTTATGCAATGTTTATTTCAAGTAAACACAATGGCTATCCTTCTAAAATAGACTGAAATTCTTACAGCATTAAATCAGTTGGAATCAAGACGAATAGTCTCTCATTTTATTCAGATAGATGCTTAATAGCCAGCTCAATAGTAGTCAATAAATACACATTCAACTAAATTTGAGAATAATTTCTCATATTTATCTGGGTTGGCCAGTTGAAAGTTGCTATACCTATAAAGATTAAAAATAAGATTATAATATGATTTAGTTTTATTAATGATGAGGAGATATCAAATTCCAATTAATACTGATACAATGTCTTAGCTTAACTTTTACTAATATGAATAAATTGAAGATAAAATATTTCATTTAATTATGGTCAAGTTTTATTTATTACAACTGACCCTCATCTCCTTTTTACTCTTAATCCTCTCTGGAAAAATATGTTTCTAAGAAAATAATTTTTTTAAAAAATAGATTAAATTTAATTATTATATATATGTGCTGTATGCACAGATAATGAAGTTAGTGAATATATATAATTAAATGCAAGATATAAAAATATTGATTTATTTTAGCTAAGCGCTTTCAAGCTGCTGTTGTTAAAACTGCCTTGTAGAAAAGAAAATTTATGCAAAGTGATGCAAATAATTTATAACTGCCGTTTTTGGGACAGAGCAAAGCAGGCTTCTCTTCTATTAATAGACTTAGGATCGCTTGCTATATGAAACACTTCTCTAATCTTGCGTTTAGCATCGTGTCTTTCTGAGCAAACGATGTTGACAGATGTGGGTTCAAATTTGTAGCTTGTTGTTCTTTCATTCTTAAAAAAGATGGAATTGCCTTCTTATTTGGTTTTGGTTTTATTGTACAGGTATTTGTGCTGAGCCACTCTGTTGGCAAGGTTGGTCCTAGTCTTACCATAATATGTGTCCTGGCAGTTGGCTTGCAGGCAGATAATTTTGTACATGACCTGAGGAGTGAGCTCAGGTGTGATTATATCCTTGGAATTATTGATAAGTCTATCAAATTCTGTTCTATAATTTAAACCTGCATTTATTATTTTTTAAAAATCACAAACATTGCACTATGCAAAAAAAAGGCATTAACAATCATTGTTTTCTTTTTTACCTTTATGACTGAATTTTTTAAAAATAAGACATATTGCAATAAAATCAAAGTATAATCATGAATACTTTTGTTTTAAATCATTATTATATAAATATTGTATAAAAATAATCATAAATATTTCATCAAATTAGGAAAAAAGTCTTCTTAAAGTAATCTTGCAATCATGGATAAAGTAGACAGGAATAAATTATTTTGAAGTTCCTGATGCCTAAAAAATACTGGCCTTTTCAGATTTTTTTTTAAATGAATAAATTAATATTATTATAATTACCCTTTATATCATCAAATGAATACACAAACTGTCAAAATAGTCATAGGAGATTAAAGAAAAGCTGAAAAATCTTCAGCACTCTCTTTGAAGATCTCCAAATAAAGTATTTTGTATGTAATAATGAATAAGCTAAAAGAACTTAGTTGTTTCTCTACAGCTATTGCTAAAAATTGGCTATATCTAGTTAAAAAAGATGTAAATGTAAACACTGTTTCCTATACAATGTCTTTTCTCTCTAATTTATGCCTTTTCTCTTATTAGTTCCATTTTTTTTTCCTTTTTCATCTGTCTTGAACTGGTTAGATTAGTTATGACCATCAGTCATAGTCCTGCTTAACAGAGACATTGTAATTATTTTGTGAGCAACTAAACTTCCATCCTTTAGTTAGTCCACAACAATCCTGACTCTAATATTCTTCCTTTTAACATGTAAATATGGAAGAGATTGTAAATAAAACTTTTTATTAAACTAAAATGGCTAAACTTGCTTATGGGTGGTTTCTAATGACAAAGACCTTAACGTTATTTTTAAGTGTTAGTGTAACAATCATTTTATCAACTATATATCTTATATCATATCTTCTGATTTATAATCACTCTTGAAATAAGGCGGTAACATAATTCATATTAAGTATATGTGAGAGAACAGGCTACTTCTTGATTTATTTAAATGTTTGTTTATTGGTTGCCATAGTTACATCATCAAAGAAAGAGAGTTTCTGGTGTCTTTTTTTTACTGAACATTTCATACAATATGAGTTATATATCAAAAACTTTTAATAATACTTTATAATCATTAAAACGCGTATTGTGTACATAAATTAATGTAAGCAGGGATAATATAAAAAACATTAAATATAAATTTAATGTGTACATATATATTAAATCTATACCAATTTTGAATTGTAAATGTTAATGGCAAACTAAATTCTTCAACAGTAAGAGTACCATTTCAAATTAATGATACAAACTGACAGCTTGGGATGAATAATTACTGTTAAGTTTAAATTTAAGTAATTTTAAAATATAGATATAAAACTGTTAACATACTATGGAAAAATAAATTTCTAATTAGATTACGTTAATAAATAATAAACATTGTGTAATATAAACAAAAAAACTAGAAATATAAAAATAATATATGAAAGTCTTTATTTTTAATTTTCTACAATGTAATAATTTATTTAAAAAATAATTGACATTTTAGACGTGTCAGTAAATAAAGTCAGGAGTAATAGAAAAAACTATAATTCACACTTAAAGGTTTAAAGTGTTAATATTCAGAAAACCATCATCCATTTGAGTGACAGTAAGCTCAATAGACCTGGAAAAGCAAATCAAATCTATTGCATTCAAGTATCAACATAATAAAAGTATTGTCTAAAATCATGGGTCTTTGTTAAGATATTAGCATTTCACATTTTTAGATCGGTTATAATTAACAAATTAAGCTGTTTATCATTTCTTGAGCTATTTTAAATATAATAAAAATAATAAAACTAGTGTTCTAATTTTTTTTTAAAATTACGATGGCTGTATTTGCTTATGGACAGTTTCTAATGATAAAGACATCCACCTTACTCTTTTAAGTACTATTGTAGCAATCATTTTATCAACTACATATCTTACATCATCTCTTCTGCTTTAGACACATTCTTGAAATAAGATGGAAATATAATTTATGTTAAATATGTGAGCATTATGGTTAAGAACAATAGAAGAGAATTAAAGTTTGGAATTTTAAAATATTTATCAATTACATTTATTTAATTATTCAGATTGTTGTGTAAGGTTTGAACACTCACATATTTGATTACAACAACTCCATCTAATTAACCAAATTGAGTCTTTTATCTTCAAATGAGAACTGAGCTTAGAAAAATTTAGAAAAATCTATCTGATAAAGTGTGAAGATAATTTATTAAAAAAAATTAAAATAAGAAAGAATTTGGAGTAATAGAAAAACATGGAAAAGGTTGATTAAATGGAGATTCAGAAATATCTTCAAATAGACAGTTAAAAATCATTAAAAAAAATAAAATAAATCTTAAAAAGATTTGGATGTTAGATGAGATTCAAATAATAACAATAAACTGACTATATACTTATAAACAAAGTATCAAAAAATATTTTTTTATCTATTTTCTTTTCATATCTTTTTTTCCTTTTCTTTCTTCATTCCTAATGTTTTTACTATTTTTGTTTTCAAATTTTTTTACCCTATTTTTATTATTTTCATAATTTTTAATTGTCTTATACTTCAAATCAAATGCATGATAGAAATTATAGATATATAGAAATATTTCCAATTTTTTCATTAATAAATATGTAATCTTTAAATACAATTAAATACCAAAGCAGATCAGTCTAGTTGTTTTTCATAATTAATAAAATTTAATGACAGTTTTTTATACATACTCAAATATTAAAGATAAATACACTAGGATTTAAAATTATATAATGAAAACATTTCTTGTTGATTAAAATCATTAAAAGGAAAAAAAATTGATGTAAACACAATAATATTTAATAAATTAATGCTTCATTAATAAGCACTTTATTAATTATTATTATTATTATTATTATTATTATTATTATTATTATTATTATTATTATTATTATTATTATTATTATTATTATTATTGTTATTATTATTATTATTATTGTTATTGTTGTTGTTGTTGTTATTATTATTATTATTATTGTTGTTGTTGTTATTATTATTATTATTATTATTATTGTTATTGTTGTTGTTGTTGTTATTATTATTATTATTATTATTATTATTGTTGTTGTTGTTATTATTATTATTATTACTTTCCAAAATGATCATTTAGCTTCAATATATAAAATCTTCTATACACTGCTTTATTATATGGATTTTTTTTAACAACTCTATTCACATTACATTATAACATTTCTTTTACATTTCAACTATCTTCTATGATCATTTTTAAATATTCTTTTAATATATATATATAATATATAATATATATATATATATATATATATATATATATAACATATAATATATAAGATATAATATGTTTACAATAATATGTAATAAGAAAGTCAACACAGTCAAAATGTAGGAGAGCTACTATAATGCAATATGTCTAGTGCCAGTTAGAGGAGAGGCAGATTTATATAATAAAACAGGATTTGGACAGAATAAAGTGTGTTATATATTATTATTAAACATAATTATTTATAATAACATGACTGTTACATGGCACATAATGGCATAATGGGTGTGAACAAATATATGTAAAGTTGAAAGAAAAAGTAGAAGTAAACACAGACAAAAATTTTAGTAGATATTTTCTGCACATCTATTTACTTCTGTTTCTAATCACGACTCGATCCTTTTTTTCTTTCCAAAATATACATTACATATAGCCATATAATTATATAATTAAAACATTTCTTTTCTTTTCAAAAACTTTATTTTGATATATATATTTCCCTTGTTCCCCATTTTGCTTTTTTTTTTTTTGTTTTTTCGGGGAAAAAATTTTTTCTTTTTACAACTTCCCTTAAAAAACAAAAAAAAAAAAAAAAAAAAAAAAAAACAATATAAAAACACACACAAAAAAAGGGAAAGTTTTTTGAGAAGGGAGTCAAGTAAGTGTGGTGTATATTTTGTGTTTTAATTTAATTGATTTTAATGTTGAACGGAAAACCCCCTTTTTTAAAAAAAAAAAAAAAAAAAAAATAATTTTTTTAAAAAAAAAAAAAAAAAAAAAAATATTATTTTATAAAAAATAAGGGGGGGGGGAGGGGGGGAGGAGGGGGGGGGGGGGGGGGGTGGGGGGGGGGGGTGGGGGGGGGGGGGGGGGGGGGGGGGGGGGGGGGGGGGTTGGGGGGGGGGGGGGGGTTGGGGGGTATTTTATTTATTTTTAATTTTTATGGGGTTTATATGTTTTTTTGTGTTTTTTATATTGTTTTGTTTTTTTGGTCTTTTGAGTTTTATTATGTGAAGTTTGTTATAATGTAATATATTTTTTCTAGATCCTTGAAAATGACTATAGAGTAAAAATAATCGAAACTTTGGAACAAGTGGATATATATATATACATCAAATAAAGTTTTTGAAAAGAAAAAAAGTATTTTAATTATAGAATTATATGGCTAGATATTTTCTACATTTCCTAGAATAATAACAAATAAGTAAAGGGTTAAATAATTCTGAATTTAAAATAGAATTTTATTATAAATTAAACAGCTTACAAAGGTCTATATAAATATTAATATTCTGATTTTGAAATTAAAAAAGCAAGCATGTTTCATTATAATAGATCCAATAAATGTAAAATTTATATTATCTATTTTGAAAATCTTTTAATTAATGTTTGTATACAATTCTCTATCTAAGTAAAAACATGTAGATAACACCTTTGGTAAAATTTCAAAATTGCTTTCAAAAATAGCTTTTAATTAAGAGGCAAAAATCTGAAAATATTAATGTGTTTTTGTCACCTCTACTCTATTATAAAAGGAGTTGGTATAAAGAATAGTTCAGTCTGATTTTTAGGTTTTGTTTTAATATTTTTGAGACTCAGTTGGCTAATATCTAGTTGCAGAGTTGGAAAGTTGGACAGAGCTTCCATAGAGATCTGAGGAATGACAAGTGCAGCAACTATTCTATAGTTTACAATGGAGTTTTGATTTACTTGAAGCCAGAGTCTACTTCTAATGGATCAATTAGCCTTAAATGTGGACAAGATAGCTTGCTGGCTTGAAGCCCATCAACCTCTAGATAGAAGGGAGCTCATGGTATTCCAAAAAATTATCTGAATTATATATACTTCTCTTAATGATGACAATCTTGGACTATACTTTCCTGGTGGACCAAAAACTAAGTTTACTAAGAGTACCCCAGCTTGCCAAAGAGGTAATTATAGGTATGCTGTTGTTTATCTATAAATGCAAGAAACTATAGTTAAACACATCACATCACATGTATATAACTAAAGTTATTTTACTATTCCTTAAAATGTCTTTTAAAAATATAACTTTAAATGCAAATAATAATTTTGCATGAGTTAAAAATTTAAAAGTGACTTATATAAAACAATATTATGTTAAATCATTAAAAAAACCTTATAATTAAAAGTCAACCTGTGATCATGTGACATATATAGAACAATATTATTTTAAAATTTATATTAAAAAAGAAACAGATTTCAAAAATCTTAGATTATAAAAATAAAAAAGAATCTGCTGGAATATTGTTAAAGACATTTATAAAAAGAAACTTTTATTATGGAATGTTAAAGAATTAAATAATATGATTTATATTTTTTATATACTTTCAATATTGGATTAATTATGAAAATATAATATTATTGTAAAAAATTAAAATATATAATTATCAATGTGCACATACATTCCTATGCACACAACATATATGTTAAATCAAGAATTAATTACATATTATAAAATTAATAATTTTATTGTGACAAAAATGAAATATATGATATAGACATCAGAGGATGCCTGCAATTTAATATGCACACACATGTATGTTAAATACATTATTGAATATGTATAAAATTGAATTTCAGTTCTTGATTATGACAATTCAAATATTTTATATTAAATAATAAATTACACTGTATATTGGTGTGATGATATGTATAACTTGGTATGAGGTATTTTTACTATTTAACTTAAAATGATAATCATTATTGTATTTTAAATGTCAATTGAAATATATTCATGTAATAGTAAAATGAATGTCTGTGCAGCTATATGGAACATATATATAAATCATAATGTAATAACTTGAATTTTGTATATTAATCTTGTAAATCACAATGTGATAATTTTTTTTATTATTGTATGATAATCAAAGTCAGAAAGCTTATATATGTATTTCCATATTCTAAAAACCTTAATTTCAATTTATTTTTTTATTCTTATTAATAAACTTGTATTCAATCATTAAAAGTATTCCAGTGACTTAATTCTAAAAAGAAGGTTTGAATATTGCATATTTGCATCATCTCTTGGTCACGATACACTAATAGAGCTTATTCTCTGAGAAAGATTTGTGCATAATAGTCTGATATATAAAAGGGTATGTATGTTAGTGTTTATGGGCATCCAGTGATGAATAATGATATTCCCATCAAGCATCATCATCCTGGTTGGCATGAGGATTATATTTCTCAAAGTCCAAGCACTACATTTTATTTTACGTTAGTCTTGTTAGAATTTAAGTTTATAATGGCCAGTACCAAAGCATTGATGATGATCAGCATGCTTTAACATCACAGCATTGTTTTGGTATAGATGGTATTCTTATGGATTAGTTCTTAGTTTATGTGGCCAAATTATGTTTAAATAATTGGCCCGACCTGGCAAAGGTTAAATAGTTGATCCTGTCTAGAGTAGACCCATTTCAAATCCAGCCACAAGATGGACTACTGATTTATTATATTGATGTATTTTGATTGATCATTCATGATGAATGATGAGTACTTTAACTTATTTGTACTTTAACTTATTTATGCTTATTGATAATGCTGGTCGATAAATTTATAATTATACTTATAGTTATTTTAAGGAATTAACTGGGCTGATCATTTCCAGAGATTTCAGGATCTCATGCTCCCTTTAATATATATAAATTTTCATATATATATATTGGATATTAAAAATTACTTTAACATTGTTTGAAATTTTATATTTATCTTTTGAAATGGGATTGATGATGATGATTTTCCATCATCCCAGCAATAAACCAAAAAGAATCGTGCTTTGCAATCTCCAGAAAATGGTCTTTATGAAAGAAAAAACTTTGCATAAATTTTGCATAAATCACCGCTAAACTTCAATTAAAGTAGGGTATGAATATGGAGACTTAAGTTCTCTAAAAGTGCTTAGCCATATAACTCGTTAATAATATTTTAGACAAGCTTCACTTTTTTGCGTAAAGTGCAATTGAAATTACTACAAACAAATTAATAAAATATTTAAAATCACAATTGTAATTAAAATTTCATATATTTGAAAGAAAAACACGGGAAGCTTGACAAAAGCAGAATTTTTTCTATTTAATGAATTATTCTGGAAACAATATACAAGAAGCATGTCTTGCATTGATGGTTGAGAGGTCAGCATGACTGCCTTACAAGCAGTTGCCCGGATTGCGGGTTCGCATCACAGCTGATGCTATGACACTTGAAAATATATATATATACACAAGAAACATTAACACCATAACTATGAATTATTTATTAAAAATATATTTTAATAATAACCACTCATTTACATTTTTATTTCCTTTAACAATGTATTTAAATGCATTTACTATATATATATATATATATTTAAATTTCATAAGACAGAATACAAAATTTCAGTTTCAAATAATCATAAAAAGAAAACAGGCTAGTATCATCACTGCTCAGGCCAGCAACACTGAAGCAGTGAGAAAATTAAAATCATTCAATACATGTTGTACATTAATCTGTGTACCATTACTAAAAGTTGAATTTATATAAAATTTGAATTTTTTAGAAATTTAACAATTAATATTAAATGATGGAAATAGTTCAACTTATAATTATTGTACCAGTTCTTACTTATGGATCTGAGACTTGGACACTTAATAGAAGAGCAATACAGAGACTTCAAACCACTCAAAGAAATATGGAGAGATGCATGTTGGGAGTTACAAGAAGAGATCGAAAATGCAATGTATGGGTAAGAGAAGAAACAGGTGTTACTGACCTCATTGAAAAAATGAAAAGGCAGAAGTGGAGTTGGGCTGGACATATTGTTAGAAGAGATAATAATAGATGGACAATTGAAATTTTAAACTGGATTCCAAGAGATTGTAAAAGACCCAGAAAGAGACCACATGTGAGATGGATGGATGAAATAAGAAAGAGTGCAGGGGTGATGTGGAGAAGAGAAGCTAAAGATCGAAAAAGATGGATTGAACATGGAGAGACCTTCATCCTGCAGTGGACTGATAATGGTTGATGATGATGATAATTATTGTAAAACACCATCATCACAATCTTTCATATAAATACATAAAGTAAGCATGATGGTCTCAAATTTGTGATGATGATATTACTTGTATGTATATGTTGAATTATTTCCATCATGTGGGTTAAATGTTAATTTTTTTTAAAAAAATCGCACTTTATTTATATTTTTAAAATACATTCAACTATTAATAATATCCCAAAAGTCAGTATGAAACAATATTTCATGTGGTATTTATTCTCCTCTTTTCAGATATTATTGCCTATCTAGTGAGAATTAGCATGAATTAGTAGGATACATCATTATCTTAAATCCACTCTTTCCGAATCTAAAAGTCACTGATTCAATTCCTGCTAGGTATTACTAGTCAGGCCAGCATTTTCTAAATAAGTAATGAGTATAACAGCATTCAAAACATCTTCCATGATAAAATAGTCATGTGTTATTACTAACAAGTGGAGTGTATTTTGAAAGTTTAAATAAAGTTTAAATTAAACTGCATGAAAAACTCCAGCAAATAACTATAAATAAAATAAATTGAATACCATTTTTTTAAATAAAAATAATTTTATTTATAAGTTGAAAAAAATTAACAATTTTTATAATTTCTGTGGACTTTTTAAGTGAAAAGTTCCAAGTAAAAGGGTAAAGCTTCCACACCCACTTTCAGGGTATAATATTACACCAAAATTTAAACATATATCTAAGTTTCACTTCTCTTTAAGACAATAATTACAAATATATAGTTTTATATTTGTAAATATCGATACATTCTAAGAATTTAAACATACCCAAAAATAAGCTATAGCTTATCAAATATGGGTTATGCTAATAATATGACCCTATTTAAGGAACAATCAAGCCCCAAAATGTTACTATAATAATTCACAAACCAGATTTCCAACAAATCATAGAAGTAAAATTGCAAACAATGTCCCTTTTTATATATAACAATGCCAATTTTTATAACAACACCAATTTTCGTGTCAGATGAAAACATTATCTTAATCTTTAAGATCATATAGATTAGCACTGATATAAGTAAAGATGGATATTTTTTCAAATTCCTTAAAATAACTTTTGGAAATGTGGCTTGTGAATTATCATAGTAATACTTTTGTATAATCAATAAATAATATATAGAGGGTTTGAACTCAGACTTTTACATGACCCTCAACTATCTATGCTTTCTCATACTGCTGACACCCTTGATCACACATGTGTCAAAAAGATAAATATTAATCAAATACATATTTTGTGCTAAACCAGCACTCATCAGTTGGTCCAGATTATTGTCTCCACACATATACACAATCAATGCTTAGCTTATATTAAGATAGCCAATCTTTATACTTCAATGGACAGGCTTCAATCCACTCATCCCACAATTCTTTAACTGTCCATTTCATTGAAAATCTGATGATGGAATGAATTATGGTCAACATGTATGTGTTGGATGAGAAGGTTGGTACTAATGTGGGCTTTGAGCATTCCATCATCAGATTTTCAATGAAATGGATGACTGAAGAGTTGTGGGATGAGTGGATTGAAGCCTGTCCATTAAAATATAGAGATTGGCTATCTTAATATAAGCTGAGCATTGATTGTATATATATATATATATATATATATATATAACTACAACCATTAAATGTCTGTATTTTTAAATTATATAATAATAATTCAAACAAATATATTTAACACAGTATTCAAAATTAAATAATATATTCTTTAGAAGTATTAATTGTTTCACTGACAATGTCAGTGAAACAATTAAGTTTTGGTAATATATTATTTAATTTTGAATATGTGTTAAATATATATATATATATATATATATATATATATATATATATATATATATATATATATATATATGTGGAGATGATAATCTGGACCAATTGACGAATGTTGGTTTAGCACAAAATATGTATATGGTGATAATTTATCTTTTTGACATATGTGTTATCAAGTCTGTCAGCAGCATGAGATAGTGTGGATAGTTGAGGGTCATGTAAAAGTCTGAGTTCAAACCCCTATATTACATATTGGAGTGCAGGTATGAAAAAGCCTGTACTGTAGAAAAAAATTCATATATTAAAACATATACTACTGTAAGGTCTGCCCATCCCTCATATATGTATATAAATGGATTACATCCTGTACCCCAGAGTGACTTATGGTCAACCTGGGCTGGATGAGAAGATTGGCACCAATGTGGGCTTTGAGCATTCCATCATCAGATTTTCAATGAAATGGATTCTGAAGAGTTGTAAGATGAGTGGATTGAAGCCTGTCCATTAAGATATGAAGATTGGTTATCTTAATATAAGCTGAGCATTGATTGTATATATGTGTGGAGATGATAATTTGGACCAACTGATGAGTGCTGGTTTAGCATGAAATACATATATTGATGATTATTTATCTTTTTGATATGTGTATGATCAAGTGTGTCAGCAGTATAAGATAGCATGGATAGTTGAGGGTCATGTAAAAGTCTGAGTTCAAACCCCCTATATATTACATATTTGAATGCAGGTATGAAAAAGCCTTTACTGTAGAAAAAAATTCATTTATTAAAAATAATCAATAAAGCAAGTTATATATCACGTTACTTTGCTTTTTAAGGTTGTATTACAGAAAAGTTAGAAATGTTAGAGCAATTGGTATGCTCCCTATATTACTTAGCTATTATGTGAGTAGATTTATTATTTAATAGATATATTAGTTGGTTTACATCCACTGTAAAAGTGTCATGGCAAAAGTACATCTTCCTATCACATCAATGAACTGGAGATGAATTCTGGGTAAAATATAAAAATTCTTCCAGATTAACAGAATTTTTAAATAAGTATTGTGTATTCAATTATGAGGCTGGGCTGCCAACAATTAACACAAATTTGTTAATTAGCCCAAATATTATTAAATAATAATAAATATATTTATTTACATATTATATACACACATCAATTAAGATTTTACTAATTAACAATCCATAGTTACTTTATGTACACATAAACAATTAGTCCTTGATTTAAAGTTCTAAATCTTCAATGCTATAATCACCACAAAACAAAGTAATACTGCCACTACAAGACCTAAGTGAATACTAAAAGTTTATACTCACAGTACTTAAAACACAATCCTAATTGGGTCTTCTTAGGCATACACAAATAATAGACCAGTGAGATCTATAAACATTTTCCCTAGCTGGTTATTTTTCATTTTCAGAGGCATGGGCTCTGGGACTCTTCCATAATTGCAGAAGGGTCTAGGGCCACTTCTCTCCTCAGCTTTTCTCAAAGGCCCTTATGACAGCAACACAAGAGATGAGTAGAGAAAAGCTGATGACAGGACTCTTTTGTTGCACGCACTATTTATACTGTTTTCTCCTCGCTTGAATTCATTGATAAATTCCTATCATTTCAATGTAAAAGTAATTCCATTTGACTAATGCATTTTTAAAATGACGATAAGGATCTGGCTTCTAATTATGACCGTTCCCATTCCACAGTAATTAGCTTCAAATATTTATGCCATTTTTTTTTCTTCTAAAATAGTTTAGTGGTTTGATTTTAACAATACACAGTTTTCTTGGTATTTTAAATCCACAAGTTATATCCAGCTTTGAAAATAATCATTTGCATTATCTTTCAGCAATATTTTATAGAATACTTTTAAGTTACAATCTTTCTCTGTTTAAGTCTAATTTATCTGCAAACCAATCTTTCCTCGTTGAATTAGATTTAAACTCAAATTATCAAAATAAAGTTTTCTTTATTTTTACAGAATTTATTTTTCAATACTTTTTCAAACTTATATATCTATTTATATTTATGTTTCCATTAATCTTTTTATTGCTTTTTAAACTAGATATGTGTTTACATATCATTTCTGTTTTTTCTCTGAAGTAAAGCTTAGTTTTATAACATAGCTCTCCAGTACTAAAGCCTAATATATTTTCTACAAAATATAGCAGTAAGCATACAATTATCCTTTTAAATAATCTATCCAAAATATTCATTCAATTAATGGTTGGTAAAAAAAAAATACCAAGCTATTATTAGCTACAGGTAAACAATGAGAGTGCAGAATGCCAAAATTCGATTATCTGATTGTTAGGCTGATGTATAAACCACTAAACATCACATGATCACCATCTCATGCTAGCACATAACTGTTAGATCTTAAGATCTAGATACAGTGCTCTCAGATCCAAGGCTCCTCACTGATGAAAGCCACAAGCTAGAAACTAATCTGGGAATATTGGATGAGTAGGCACTAGATAGGGATTTTATTCACAAACCTTCTGGCATCCATTGATTACTCTGGTTAGCACAAGTAGCACTACTATATGGAGAGTTTTTGCCTGTTTAGGCTAATGTATATTGTTTTCTTAACAATATACATATAAAAATATCTAGAGAGATCTTAGTTTTGCATAGAAAACTTAAAACTCTTTTCCATTTGATTCCATCCTAAAACAACTATAAAAAACACCTAAACTATGTTGAAAAGTTTTTTAATTGATGTTTTTTTCAATATTTTAATACTATTATAGTCTAATTAGTGCTATACTTTATCATTCAATTTTAAACTAGCCGAGAGGTCCGCGCAGCCGCGGTTCGCCTCCCGGACGATGCTATGACATATGAAAAAAATAATAATAATAAGACAAACAATATAGATTATCTACACTGTTTCAAAGAATTCCAAATAAAAAATTTAGACAAATCTAATATTAAATAAAATAATAATTTATTAATTTGACCCCAGATAATTAAGAGAAGTAAAAACAAAAATTGGAATAATGAGTTTTACAAGTATGTTCATTATTTTTATTTTGAGATTAACAAAAAGTTTATTTTAGGAATATATATATATAGTAATGGGAATATGAAAACAAAGCTCCCTCTTCCGTCTTAAATAAAATTCACCATCAAATGAATTTTAATCTTTTTTCATTCATAAAGGCAATATTGTGATTATTTTAGTTTCAAATAACAACTTTATTCACACCTTAAGAAGATACATATGGATATTATTTAACATCTTTCTTATTATATGTAACATGCTTACAATGGGCAGTTTTATTAACCCGATTATATGGCAGTATTTTTGCCTCACTTTATTAATGACTTTCCGAACACGATTAATTTAATGTTTACAAACAAAATTAAAAAGCAATACTGTAATACTATAGTAAAAGTGAATAAATTTAAAATATAATTTAATATTAGCATTACTGAATTACTATTCTAAGATTATCAGTTTATAGAAGCAATTTTTCATAATGATTTTATCCATTTGTTGAGCCAATTCTGGTTTGCGGCAATGGTAGACATAACCATGACTCTCTCACTAAGTCTAATCATTTCTAATTTAACCTAAGTTACTTATGTCAAGCAAAGACAGTGCCATGTCCAAAGGTTTGGCCATAGATGTATCAAATATTATATGTAATAAAATAAGCTAAATTGTGTTTACATTATCATACAATGCAGTATATAGTTTATTTATATGCGCGTAGATACTCTGGGCTTTAATGAAAGAATTTGTAGTCTTATAAATAATTATTAATTAGCATTAATAAATAATACCAAACGTTTGTACTGTTGCCAATAATAATTTAAATGTAATTAATGTCTTTACAATCAAATATTTTAAAAATAGACTAGACCTATCATTAATAACGATTGAAAATGATGTGTAAATGAATCTTTTGCATGACAGTTATATGGGCTGACAGCTAGAATCCATTTTAAAATTTCTAGCGGTAGAAACTTTAAATGAAAGAGTTTTTGTAAGTTATTAGTTCTAGCTATAATATCTACATGTCAGGAACTATTGAGTATTTCAAATCTTACATATTAAGCCTGCATTCTGCCCATCTCTTTTCAATGTATTTAAATGGATACTGTCCTATACATAAGGGGTCAGAGTGACTTAAGGTCAACATAGGGATGACAACAATATTGGCATCACCATGAGATTTGGGAGTTCTATCATCAGATTTTCAATGGTATGGATAGCTGAAAAGTTGGAAGTTGGAATATGTTGAAGCCTGTCCCTCAAAGTGTAAGGATTTGCTATCTTAATATAAACTGAGCACTGATTATATATACATGTATGTGAAGATTATAATCTGGATCAACTGATGAGTACTGGTTTAGCATGAAATACATACATTGGTGATTATTTATCTTTTCTGCATGTATGTGGTCATTTGTATCAGTAGTATGAGATAGTGTGGATAGTGAAGGGGCTTGAAAGTCTAAATTCAAATCCCCTATATTTAATTTCAACAAATAAAAAAAGGCAAAACATTGTGATATTAAGTAGAATTGAAAGAAAGCTAACACACTTGTGCTGAATTATATTTTGTTTATAATGCAAAAATGAAATAAATTTATTTAAAATTCATTTATCTTTTGGCTATGTCTTGATCTTAACTCTCTCTCAATTAAGACTAGCAAATGATTTCTAAATTATTCCATTTCTCAATAAAGTAAATAACCCACTGAGGATCAAATGTGTAACTAATTTTAATACAGACAATAAGGTTCTAATAATATATATACATACAGTTACACTATACATAGATTACAATAATTAATATTTATTCATTCTCCGCACTTCCTTAGATCTTTCCAGAAAGCATGAGCTCCTGCTTAATCATATTCTTAATAATTAATTAAATCACTATTTTTTTCATGTGTCATAGCATCATCCGGGAAGCAAACCCGCTAACCCGGGACAACTGCTTGTAAGGCAGCTGTGCTGACCACTCGACCACCAATGCTTGACAAAATCTCTATTTACTTAATATTCTGGCAAATGTTCTTTAGTTCTGTGAGCCCTTGAGGTGTATATAAATTATAATAAGATCGGGGTGGTCTGTTTGATCCCTAGTCGGCTTGATTATCTTCAAGAGCTGAGTTCCTGGGTCTGGAAACAAATCCCCACTGGTTTCTTCCACTACTTTACATCTATGTGCAACAATAGTTTTCTTTATCTTTATTTTCTGGAGTAGTCTAACTGTTTCATCTTTATACAGGTGGAAAGGTCTTTTTTATTATCTATTAGGTTTTATTACAACATTGAATCTTTCTAGAATTCAATTGGTAATTAGTTATTGCCAATTGAATTCCTACATAATCAGATTTTACTTTAGTTCATCCTCATTATTCAATTAATGTTATAATGTATTTCTGCTTTATTATTTAGCTAATTTTAGACAATACTTTTAGTAAGTAAATTTTAGTATTAATTTAAAATGTCACTTTATTTCTGTTTATTATTTGTCTTTATTTGAAAGTTAATATTTAATTTTTTTAGACCAATATAATTTATTAAATTGATGTCTAGAACAAAGAATGTAATAATTGGAGACTGAAAATAGAAAATAAAACATTAATTATTTCCATAATTTAACCAGGAAAAAGTTTTTAAAAAAATACAGTGGAACTACTAGTACTAGCTGCTATATTTCGTTTTAAGCCTCCCCCCCCAGTACATTGTGCAATGTGAATAATAGCTCACATTTGGTGATAAAAATCGATTAGAATAAAATATGTATTCTTTATTAAATTGCAAGTATATAGTACTTTTCAACGTGCTCTCACATATAACACAGACATATATAATTAATCCGTTTTTTATAATAAAAAAAAAATTATACAATGCTTAAACACCCATCAACATCAACAGTTTCGATTGCCCCTGCAATCTTCATCAGAACATTTAATCTTCTTTATTTCCCACCTTCCATTGGAAAATAAAGAAGATTAAAAAGTTCTGAAGAAGATTGCAGGGGCAATCGAAACTGTTGATGTTGATGGGTGTTATGTAAGCATTGTACAAAAAATATTTTTTTTATAAAAAATGGATTAATTAATTAATTAAGGCAATGCAAAAAAAGGAAAAGATAAGACATATACATAAGTTGTAGTATAAACAAAAATTTTAATTGAAGGGCATATTTTCATATATATTTTACTGAGTATGTGATCACTTATTCATTCACTGGAAAAATAATAAGAAAAAACTTATTACGCCATATTTTTATTTTTTAAATAAAGCAAAAATGACATGTCTGATTTTCATCACATTAAATATGCTTTGGGCTATTTTTTTTTTCAATATTTTTTTTCTTTTATAAAAACGTAATAGTAGTTACATTAATTTTAAAACTACAATATTTTTAATTGTTTTTATGTTTTTAAATCAATTGAACTTTAAATATGTTCTAAAATTTTGGAAAACTTTAGCATAGGAAATACTGCTCATTCAAGTCATAGAGGATAATAAAGAAAGAATTAAATGTGTTTTCAACTTAAACTGATGAAATTTCATTAATAAATACACTCATTCACAGTGCTCCAGGATGAAAAAAAGATTCCTGACATATATATCATTTACAAATTAAATAATCAATTTTTTTTTACTAATTCAGTATCAAGCTGTAATTCTAAGGAGAAGGAAATCAACTCTCCGTGCATGCACTTATATATTTAATTTTTGTAAACATAATCATGTATGGTGCTTAGAGATGAAAAAATATCTGCTTGAATATTATAAAATGTATAAAATTTACATATATTATATATAGAGCTTGCTTTGTAAATACAAGCTTATTAAATTAGGTCATGTGATGTCTGACTTGATTTTTTTTGTAAATTTGCATATATATATATATATATTGTTTGCTTATGTATATCATTGTTTGTTTGTTTACATTTTTAGTATATAACTGAAATCTTGTATATTGATACAGTGTAATTCACACCATCTCTGTACACATATCAACTTGTTGACTTAATATACCTAATATGGAAGATTAAATGTAAATTACTTGTAATTTTATAAATGAATAAAAAATATATAAATTTGGTGAATAAATTTGTTTCATATAAAACTTTATATTTACTTACTCTAATATTCTATTTTTGTTTTAAAGTGCAAATGTAATGTTTTTACTTATTTTGTTTTTTTTGTAAAGAAACATTTACAACTATTACATAGTTAGGTACTAAACAAACCTAATATTGATTCAACTTTTCTTTTTAAAGCAAGCTCTAAGTGTAGATATTATTTAATTGGTACAAAAATATTAAATAGATGAAACAAAAATCTTAAATATTTCAAGTGTAGGTGGCTGAGTGGTCAGCACAGTTGCCTTATAAGCAATCATCCCGGGTTTGCGGGTTCGCTTCCCGGCCGATGCTTTGACACATGGAAAAAAAAATCTTAAATATTAAAAATACCAAACCTAATATTTGATTTTTTGAACAAATTGAAAATCTTTAAAAATACGAATATTGTTGAAAAATGCATAACCTAAAAGCAAGGCTGTTATAAGAAAAAACTATTGTGTGGGAGAATTTTATGAAAAAAATAATAATTTTACAGTATTTTAAAAGAACAATCTGATCAGAATAAAACCCAGAGTATAAAAAACTAAAAAAAAATATCATGACCATCATCATCTTCAACTATTATCAATCCACTGTAGAATGAAAGTCTCTCAAAATCTAATCAAGTTTCTCTTATGCATAACATCTTCTCTCCATATTATGCCAGGAAACTTCTTTATTTCATCCATTCATCCCATAAGTGGTCTCTTTCTAACTCTTCTACAATCTCTTGAGATTACATTTAAAACTACATTGACTCATCTATCATCATTTCTTCTAGGAATATGTCCAGGACTAGTTCTATTCCACACTCTTAATTCTTTCAATTATATTAATAACATCTGTTCTCTCTCATCCTACATTTTATTTCTGATCTCTTCTTACTAGTCCTAACATATATCTTTCCATAATTCAGTAAGTGATCTGAAGACTTTAAATTGCTCTTCTTTTAAGTATCCAAGTCTCATATCCATAATTAAGAACTGGTAAAAGACATCTGTTATAAATTTTCAAAAAACAGAGTTTTTTGGGATTTTTATATAGTTTTTAATTAACTGTAATTATACAAAGGGGTGATGTGTGTATAAAACATTATTTAATACCAGATTTGAATATAAATTTTTATTAAAAGTATAACTGTTATTTTCGAAGTTGTTTTTAAAAAAAATGAGAAGAAGAGAACAAAAAATATTAACAAAAGCTATTGAATAGCTTTAAGAGAATGATGGCGCTGTTGATATTAGAGTAAGAATTTAAATCACCTTGCAAAATAATGATAGGTGTCGTGATAATTAATAACAATAATGTATGTAGAATTAAATATTATTTTAGCTAATAAAAAATATTTCTTAATATGAGGTATCGTTTAATTTTTATTTAAAAAATAAATCAATTGTGAATAAATACAGTTTATTAATAAAACCAAAGCATTGTGTACTGCGATTCTCTGTTTATTTGATTTACAATAATTATAAAATTGTCAAAAGACAGGTTAGGATACTACAGTCAAGTAAAAACATATGATCATCATCGGTGGTGCCAACCATAACATAACACAAAAACATAACGTAATTTGCAATCTCAACTTCAAAGTTGCAATTCAAAATAATGAAATCCCTTGCGTATTTAACATGTAAAATGCATGAAATTTGCATAAAATAAACCAATCTTTCAATCATACATAGTGTTTTAAAACTATCTTGCTCCTTCCTGTTTATATATATATAATAAGCATATGAAATAGTTTTTTTAAAAATCTAATTTTAGAATTAGAATTCTAAAATTCTAATTTTGACAGCTACATTAATAATTATCCTGTCTTAAAAGCATCATTTATTAAAGTTGATACAACTTGGAGAATAATTTTTAAAATGACATGAAATAAGAAGTACAATTCAGTATATTTTAAATATTATTTGATAACTCTACTTATAGAACATAAAATATAACTTAAGCATAGTAATTATGATTCAAAATTTTTATGTTTTTATATATAAAGATAAACTTTACATGATTATTTTTTTCTTCAAACTAAATATGTATATGCCACACAAAACATACGATTCTTAACAAGACACAACAAATTGTATCGTGTATATCTTCTCTGACTAAATTAAGATTCAAATGTTGATTATCAAATCATATAACAAATAGAATTATTAATCCTGAATTACTAATTTGTCTTAATTTAAATTATTATTTTTCAAAATCTTCTGTCGTCTAGGAATTATTGTAAGTATCTTGTCAAGGATCAGACAACTGATCTTTTACAGTATTTGAGATATTATCTTTATTTTCTCAGTAAATAAATAAAAAATTAAATGGCTTTACTGCTTGGGAGTTCGTAAGAAGTTTGGGCACCAGAAATGCTAGAGCTGGAATTAATCCATGGACCTTTATATTCCAGATTCTGACACCCACTACCACTGTACTAAATCATGTGTGTCTTAATAATATACATTTTTGTTCAATTTAAAGATGAAATATATAACACAAGAATTATTCATGGAAGATGCTGCAGAATTTCAAAATAATAGAGATGTAACAACATATAAAATGATGGTGAATAAAATTGATGTTCAGAGTATGAACTGTTGAACTATTATGAAGTCTTTTGTATGCTACCTGTAAATTCAAAATTGCTAAATGCCACATTTGTGGAAAAACCAATCACTTACAATGAATGCTATACAAAAGATAAAAAGAGGGAGTTATGAGAGGATTTCAAATCATGGGAAGGAGGAATCAAGAGTAAAATTGATGTAAAGACAATAAACAGCCTAGATAATAACCACATGTCTTGAACCAAACCCAATATAGAAATTGACAGCAACATAAAATTGTCCTTAATTTAGCTAAAAGATTGAAAAAAAGTAATAAAGAAGATGAGAAAGAAGATCACTATTAAAACAGTGAAAGTTATAAATAAAGATATAATTGGAAATGGGATTGATATGTGAAGTAAAGTAATGGTACTAGTTAAACTGAAGACTAAAGTAAAGTTTCTGCCATTATATAGTAGTGTAAAAAGAGTCCTCATTCCAATTTTAGAGAGAAATTGTTTCTGACTGCTAGGAATTCTAGTAAAGAGAAAAATATGGTGAAGAGTTTGGGCAGATAAAAGAGAGCAGCAGCAAGAGATTGTTCAGATGGTCAAATGTGTTGTAAGAATTGCCAATCTGATGCCTCCAAAGAAGCTAGAGTTTGGAGCAAAGCAAATAAGCCATGGGAAAGACTCCATCTCATTTTATAAAAATATGTTTCTGATACTGATAGACTCTTGATCAAAATGTGTAGAGTACAAGTGAGTTAAAAGTATGAACATAGAAAACACCATGAAAGTTTTAAATGAAATTTCCATGTAGTGTGATTACCTTAAAATTATTGTTTTAGATAAGGAAAACATTTGTTTTGTTTAAATAGTTTTTTAAAACTGGAGGAATTTTTCATGTGTTAACACCTACCTATCACCCAGACTCTAATGGTCTGGCAAAGAAAAAAGTATAGCATTTAAAACATCCTAAAGAAAGCTTTGTATACTCATATTGATGAAGCTTTAACAGACACTATGGTCCATCAACATTTAACTCCATGTAAGTCAACTAAAAAGACACCCGCCGAGATGTTATTGTGCTGAACTATTTGCCTATAATAATGATAGCACAGTGAGGCAAAGTGACTTGGATGAGCCATAAAGTTGATAGTGCTGTCTTGATATGTAACATAATAAAGAGAAAATGGTTTCCAAAGGAATAACCAGCATTTCGAGACAATTAAGAAAAAGACAAACTACAAATGATAGTAGAGTGAGGAGACACAGAAATCATTGGGGAATTCAATATCCGGAGTCATTAAAAGAACCGAGTGTTAGTGCTAATCTAAAATTAAGTGATACTATTCCACTAAAGGAAGACAGAAGTACTGATAGACATCAAGAGCTTCCAGACTTGACTTTAAATAACAAGAATCGATTATTTAAAAAAAGGGATTCATTAAATGAATTAGATTTTGCCTATAGATTTACCACAACGCCCTCACTGAAAGAATAGAAAACTACTGAGTGGCAGTAAGAAAGATATTTATCTCTAACAAGGTTTGATTGAGTATGGTGGAAACCTCAATAACTGAAGATTATTTCTCGTGGTGTCTCGTGTATTTCCTGTGAAGTAAAAGTTAATTTTCTAAAGTGAAGGGAGTAATTAAAATTTCTATAATGTTATAAAAAATAAGTGTGCAGATATATGTGTATACTGTATATGAAATTATTAATATAAATTAAGTTTACAGAAAATCAAAACACTAAACATCACATGGTCACCATGGCACTACTGAATGGAGAGTTTTGCCTGTTCTGAAAATCAAAACATAATTATTTCTCTCTAGCAAAATTTACAAGAAATTTGGATGGACTGAACTTAAAATTAATTATGCAAATTAACTAATGTATAGCTCATACAGTAAAAAGCAGCAACAGATGGAGTAAGCATGTGTATAAAAGACAGATTAAGTCAGATGTAGAGCAGATTCAATCTTAGATGTTCATGTGTTAAGGGATTGAGCAGTGATAACGAGATTAAAATAACTATGCATTGTAATTTCACAAACAACTATAAATATTCCTTCTCTGAAGGAATCAAAAAGCTTAAAAGATTGTTATCAAAATTTTTGCAATTCCAAAAAGACTACACTGAAAAATAATGTTCATTAGATATGTTTCATCTTGAAATCTTTTTGGCTGTAGCAAATAAAAAAAAGTCAATTTTCCCATAAAATTAGAATTTTTCGACTATCGTTATCTGAGTGACTACGTTATATATGTTCAGAAAGAAATTACCCTCTCCCCCCCCCCAATCATCCACACTTTTTTACCCCCTCAAAAAATTCATCCAAAATTCATTTACAAAATTAAATTTTATTATAAAGTAGAAAAAATTATTCAAACGTGTTCCTTTTAAAATGCCAATGACTGGGGTTTTCATATATTAAAATCAATTGCGTTGAGATCCCAGCTGTTTTAAAACTCAAGTCATTTCATCAATGCATTCATAGTTTCGCAAGCCCTTAATTGGAAACCTGTAGTTAGTGTAGAATTCTTAAGAATTTTAGCTTGGAGATGAAAATTGCGTTTCTTAAGAGTTGAAAGAAAAGCTGTCAGACTACTATCTACTTAAGACGATTTATCAATAAATAGATATTGCTCTCCTGTTTATAAGAATAATTTCATTTTTTATGTAAGGTCAAAAAAAAAAATTACAATTACATAAGTTATTAAATTAAACAAATAGTTAAATTAATACACTGTACAGGCTTACACACACCTGCACATGCACATATATAAGGGATTCGAACTCAGACTTTCACATGACCCTTTCCATGCCATCTCATATTGCTGACCCGCCTGATCATACACATGTTGAAAAGATAAATGATAACCAATATCCGTATTTCATGCTAAACCAGCAATCATTAGTTCGTCCAGATTACTATCTCCATACATATATACAAATGGTTAAAACAGATTTAATTTTAAAATATTTCTTATTTTATTGTGCATATACCCTCTATTGTAAATATACAGATAGAGTGCGGACATAAAATAAAAATGGGAGTAAAAATAAATAGTAATACATAATGACAGAAAAAATCATACTGACAGTAAATATATAGAATAAAAAATAAGAATGTGAAAGAAATATGGGACATGTCATAAGGCTCTAAACAATAATTACATAGATTGTGTCACAAAAAAAAGAAAATAAATAATTTAAAAGAACATAAATACAATTAACAACACAAATATGTAGTAGATAAAAGACAAAACTATAATTCTAATATAAGACAACTATCACACAAAATAAATTTATGTAGGTGAGAGAATTTTATTACATCCATCCATATATTAAAATTTACATGATTATAAACTGAATAATGTGTAATACTATGAACTCTATCAAAACATCACATGATCACCATTTTGTCTATCAGGTGATTATTAGAACTAATATTTAGTTAAGATGGTTTAAAAAGAACTATTCAGTAAAGATGACTTAAATTGTTGGACAGTTTTAAATAAAATTAAAAAAATTATATAATAAAAAAAATTCATATTATGTCTAATAATAATTTCAAAAATTTAATACTTAATACATTTTGGTACTTAGAGAGTTTTCAAGTAAAGCAAGATAGTAGCCTGTATTTTGATAAATTGACAAGTTTTGGAGAACCACAAAAAAATGTTTACAAAAAAATGCCTGATAGGTAATGTATTTCATATTTACATGAGATGTATTTCATATTTACACGTTATTTTTTATTACTATTATTTCAGAAAAAGATATTGTGGAAAAATTAATTAAAATATTTACAGTTTATTTTCTTTTTTAATTAACTTATTAACAGAAAAATTGAAAAAATAAAATACAATATTTACACTTTATTCATGTTGGCGGGATGCAATCATATTGTGACCATAAATGCACACTTTCCAAAGTCAGGATCCTGTACCTTAGGGAATAGACCACTGCATCATATTCCATGACAGAAAGATCCCCAATTTTTATCGTTATGATAACAGAAGAAAACATGCTGAATTGAACCAAAGAATGACAATGTTAAAGCATCTAGTGGCTTCCCACAGTATAATATAAGCAAAAAAAAATTGAAAGAAAACTTCTTAATGAAATTTATGATAATTTATTCCTTTTTTTCAATTTAGCAATCAATTTATTAATTTTGTTTTAATTTAACAACTAACACATCTTTGGGAGATTATAAGCCCATGAAACTGTACTTTATCAAAAATATGGGCGGCCATCTTGATTTACTTAAAAACTTATAAGAACCTAAATTTTTTATTGTAATAATTATCAAATGTGGACTTTATTAATTATACCAATCCAAATCTCTTTTTTTAACTGTTGTAGGTAAAGTTGTCTACTAAAATTGAAAATCTTTTTCTTGATTTTCAATGTTTTCTTTTTTAGATTTCACATACTAATCAGTTTGCTTCAGATATCAGTTTGAGTGGTCTTCTTTCATTGAATGATCTTATTTTTTAGAATTAATTCAGGTTATAGTTACCCTGTAAAATTCAGTGTAGAAATAGAATTACAGGCTCGAGAGTTACACATATTTGGATTTAAACTCAATGTGTCAATTTCTGGGCTTAAACATCATATGACCTAATCTATTAATCATTCAATTATTTTTTAGAACATAATGCAGACAATTCTTTAATTATTTCTTCAATATGCGTTTAACTATCTTTGGAAGATAGAACACAGAAAGATCTTTAACAAACGAAGAAATTCTGCTGCTGGTTTTGTGATTATTAGTTTTAATAATCTGATGTTTTTGGTCATTCAGGCTCTTCAGTCACAGAGACCTTCATAGGTCTTGTCAAGAGCATACATACTAGGGACCGGCTGCTTGCACCAGAATGGTTATACAAAGAGACTTGGTCCAGGATTGATCTACCAAGCGTTTGATTTTATGAACTTTTGCAATCAGTTATGCAATATACCATATATGAAAACAGCATCATGAGACTATGTAAACTTTGTTAATAACATTTTTTGTTTTTTTTAAAAAAAATCTGATGTTTTGTTAAATATTCCTAATAGTATATTAAAAGCTTAAAATTTTTATCTGATAAGCTTTAAAAATCTACTAAATCAATCTCACCTTTTTAATTTATTTCCTTAACAATAATAATCATTATAAAGATCTTAAGTTCAATGTTCTTTCTTAGTTTTTCAATGCATCCTCCATATATGACTAGTTATTTGAAAGATTGAATGATGTTCAAGCATCGAAGTGACAGAAAAGGGGATGGTGGTTCCATTTTTTTTTAAAAAACTTTGAAAAAGGTAGCTGATTGACCACATAAAAAATCTTTATGGTTACATGTAAGTGTGCATAAATTATAAAATCTTTTAAACAACCCATTATAGGATTGTTTTCTCTAGTATCCATCTACATAAATAATGAAGGAGACGGCAATATAAGGTTATCTTTATTTTTACATTCTAGCTGAGAATAAGATAAACATATATTTACTGACCAATAAATGGATAACTATCTGGGTTGACTATAAACTAGCTTTAAAAAATAAATAAATCATATACTTGTTTATTCATGGTTACTTGACCCAGATTAGGACTCTAATGCAAGACTGATAGATATTCTTATGACTAGGTTATAATATTCATATATATTGTTAAAAAGTGGTTGCCTTGACAACAGTTTGAATTGTTGTTGTTATTGATATTGGGATTGTCTAATTGTTGACTGATTTTTATTATATATGTGTATAAGATCATATATTTATGCATAGAAACAAGAGGTCTTTACTTTTGTATTATAATTCCAATTTCACCAAGTTTTGATGATCTGTGAATAATTTTGAAGTGTTTATTTCCAGTAATAAGAATTTACATATATGATAATTTGCGGTGTTATTGCATTAAGTCTGGATCTTGAATTTTCAAGTACGAAATGCATTAGTGGTTGATGAAGTAAATCAAATAAAAGTAGATATCAAACAAAATACAGCAGAAATGAGCCAATCTAAAATAAGTGGATAGTAGTTTGACTCATCAATATCAGATAATGCACTACTGGTCGCACTAAAGTAGAAAGCTGTTTTTGTTTTTTATATATAGAGAATTTATAGTGATTAATAAAATAGATACAAAAAAATAAAACAAGTGTAATTTATAAAATCTTTATTTACTTTAAATAAAAAATAAATCAGGAATGACTTTAACAAGTGTTGCCACTTTAATAAAATTAATTAAAGTACTTTTTCATTAAAAATGCAGTTTTAATTAATTTTGCATTTTTAAATCTTCAGTTCAAAAATAATTTAAATGATTAACTATCTCTTAAACAAATGTGAAAGGAATTTTCATATTACGAAATTTATAAAATGTGAAGTAAAAAAAAACTATTTAAATATAAAAATAAATAAATAAAACAAGATGGCAATAGAAATCAAATAATGAAGAAATAGTTTTAACACTGGTGCTGAATTATTGAAATAAAAAAATATTTTTTTACTATAAGTTGTGTTTTTAATCTGATGTCATGATTCAAATTTGTGTCAAGCTATTCTGATTGGGTCATGACACAATTTTGGCTACTTTAATCATACAGTAGAATAAATAAATGCATAAATAACAATAACACATTCCAATTAATAATTCCTTATTGCTTAGATTAACTTCATAATAATAAATCATCTCTCATCATCATCATTAGCAATCAATCATAAATTAGTACAGGAATTTTTAATTCCAGAAACAAACAAAAAACAAAAGCAAAGATGGATCTCACATGAAGGCAAAATCAAGAAGACCTTATATGACCAAATGAGATGTCTAGATAGCCTTGTACTAATTCTGGCCAAATAATAAAGGTACCTAAAGTTATTAAAAAACTAAATTCACTACAATATATAGGATCTATATGACTCTGCCAGTAAATAGACTCAGGTTGAAAAAGTGAACAGACTTTCAATTTAGGCTGATAGTTTAGTAGTATGGCAAAAAATCAAAAATGACTCCTAAAAGAAAGATGCATTAGATCCAAAAGGTCCAAGTGCATTGTTCAAAAACTAAATCTCCTCACTGATGAAAGCCATAAGCTAGAAACTAAGGGACATTGGATTAGACAGCATTGGATAAGGATATTATTAAGCACTACCATCTGGCATCTATTGGTTACTAAATTTAACACTAGTGGTTCAAGTGCATTGTTCAAAAACTAAATCTCCTCACTGATGAAAGCCATAAGCTAGAAACTGGTCTGGGGACATTGGATTGGACAGCATTGGATCTATTGGTTACTAAAGTTAACACTAGTTGACTTAATTATAGTGAAAATAAAGGAATTTGCTAATAAATAGTTCATAAGAAGTTTGAACATCCAAGAGTGACTGAGACTGGGTCATGATTTATGGACTTGCTCATGAGTCTGGCACTTCATTATGGGAGTAACCCAAGCAGAATAATGCACAAATTAATAAATATGATAATGATAAATTAAAACTCGAAAAACACTTTTTTTAAAGACTGTTTTTTAATGCTATAAATTTAATAAAATAAGAATATAGAAGACATTTAATTTTTTTTCTACTTAATTGTATTTTTAAATACAGTTCAGGTAAAAGATAAAACATCTTTTAAATAGTTTACTATAAAGTAATGCTTTCTTCCATAACCCTTCATACAGAAAAGGTAAACTAAACTTGACAATTTTCCAAATGCTATGTGATGATTTGAGCAACTTTCCAGTATTGCCTATTTCTAGTCAGCTGCCTATTTACTGACAAATGTTAGATAGTTATCAACCAGCTATCTCAAAAAATGTAAGCCTGATTAAAGTTTCACTCAGCCTAGATTCAAACACAGGTCATGGAAATAACAGATGAATTCATTATTATTACACCATAAAACTTTCACTTAATATGTATTATATTTTAATATAATGTTAGAAAGATTGAAAAGGCTGATCCATATATCAAAATGACAGCTTCCTGAATAAAGGCAGCAAAATAACAGCAAGTTCATTGTGATATATACCTAGAAATAAAATACCATTAATCAAACATCCAAGATTTTGGGGGGTTTATAAATGTTTTGTATTTCAAAAACCAATTCTTTTTATTTCTCACTATAAACTCAAATACCTGCTAAAATAAAAGGGTAATTTATTGCGATTAGATTTATCAAATTGCAGATATTTATTCAATATACATTTTTTTAAGTTTGTTTGCAAAAGTGCATATAAATTCCCCTCTTTTCTTCCAAATGTAAGCTTGTGGTTAAGACATGTAGAGGTCCCTACTATCGCACTTTTATGCGCATATTCTTGAGGTGACAGCCTTAGTAAATATTAATTTATTATTGTAAAAGATTAAAGATCAACATTTAAATTTTTTTTGGATAATAAAAGACTAGGTTTTTAGATTAACAATATTACTCCGTATTGCATTTTTTTACATTTTATTTTGAATTTTGGATACTTTACTTTTAAATTTAAAAACTCTTATAATGATTACCAAGGTTATAAACTACATACACATCAAAAAAGAATACAGTAAAACTTAATAGCAAAATAATAAAATAAATAAAAGAACGTGACAATAGAACTGTTTTAATGTTTAAACACAATAGTGATTTATAAATATTGTGATGTTGAATATTAAAATCATATAGTTTTATATAACAAGAGATTTATTCTTATATTAATCCTTTATTTAGTTTCATTATTTTTTAAATTAAATATTTAACAATATAGTTAATGGGAAAGGGATGGAGTATTCATTGTTAAAAAAATCCATTGTATTCACTTGAATAAAAAATACTTAAATGTTTCTACTATTTAAGGGTTCACAAAAAGTTGCAGCGTCAGCAGGGCTCCGCACAGGAATCAACCTGCAGATCTTACACACCAGAGTTCTGAAATTCTAACTCTGCATTAAACAACACAGGCACTGTGTTAGCTAAAACTAAGAAACAAACCAATTTGGATAAAAAATATATTTTATCAAATTTCTCCTCAAATAAGAGGAATCTTAAAATTTCTTAATATTTTCTCCTCTTCACTGATGGAAATATGAAACAATTCTTGTTTATAGAGCTAACTGTTGTTAATCAGTATTGATTTGTGTATATCCGCTAAAAAAATTTAAAATATATCACACATTTTAAAGTTAAATTTCATTTCCTTACTATTTCTCTCTTTTTTATTTTATTTAAGCAAGTAAGACAATTGTTATTTCTTTGAATTCATTATCAATTCTATAAAATAATGGCATCTATTAAGTAATCATGGACTATTCAAAATCTGCACAAGCCAGTGAGAACAATTAATTTCTAAATTTAATATTTAGACAGATTTAAATATAGTAAATCCTAAAAATGGTACCTATCTAAATGTTTCTACAATATTATTCCAATTTTGTTGTTTTGTTTTTTAAAAAAAAATCAGAGAAATGCACAATAATGAATTTCTTGGATCAAAAAGGTTAATATAACATTTCCTTTATTTTAATATTGCATTCTTTTGTTTAATTATCTAAACTTTAAATTAAACATACATAGCTCACTGTATATGTAAACAAAGAGAGTAAATCACGTTTTTCCTGGCTATGACTTAAAAGCACTCTAAATGTTGAACAAGGGAATCAATAATAGAATGAATCCACCTATTCTTAGTTGCTCTGGTGTTTATAAGCATACTTTTGTCAACACTGTTGGTAATTCAGATTGAGATTAATTTATCAACCAGGTGGAATATGGTGCTTAAGAATTATTAAACTGATAATTAATAATACAAGGCTGGAGACAGCATATTTAACATCTTGATTATAATAATTAAACAAGATTTAATATGTAAACTTTAAATTAAACATAGCTCAAGAATGTTAAAAATCGGACGCTGTCTCCAGCCTTGTATTATTAATTATGAGTTTAATAACTCTTAAGTGCCATATTCCATCTGGTTGATAAATTAATTTCATTCTGAATTACCAACAATGTCCATAAAGATATGCTTAAAAGGATCAGAGCTGCCAAAAATAAGTGGATTCACTCTATTCTTGATTCTTTGTTCAGCATTTAGAATGCTTTTAAGTCATAGCATGGGGAGCGATTTACTCCCTTTGATTAGATATATATTGAGTTATGTTTAATTTTAAATTTACATATTGTTTAATTATTACAATCAAGGTGTTAAAAGTAAGATGCTGTTTGGATTATTAATTATGAATTTAATAATTCCATCTGGTTGAAAATTTAATTTCACTCTGAATTACCAACAATATTGACAAAAGTATGCTTATAAACATCAGAGCAAACTACAAATAGATGAATTCATTCTATTCTTGATTCCTTTGTTCAACATTTAGAGTGTTTTTAAGTCATAGCTTGGGGAAAAAGATTTACTTCCTTTGTTTATAAATATTTGAAAACCAGGCACTCTTTACAAACCTGGGAGCTTAATTGTAAGTATAGAGGATTTGAACTCAGATTTTCAAGCACCCTTCAACGATCCACACTATCTCATACAACTGATACACATGACCACACACATGTAGAAAAGATAAATAATCACAATTATACATATTTCATGCTAAACCAGCACTCATCAGTTGGTTCAGATTATTATCTCTTACACACATATATATAATCAATGCTCAGTTTATATTAAGATAGCAAATCTTCATACTTTAATGGATAGGCTTTAATCCACTCCAACCTCCAACTTTTCAGCCATCCATATCATTGAAAATCTGATGATAAAAAGTCAAATCTCATGCTGATGCTAATATTATTATATATGTGTGTGTGTGTGTGGAAGATGATAATCTGGACCAATTGATGAGTGCTGGTTTAGCACGAAATATATATATTGGTGATTATTTATCTTTTCTACATGTGTGTGGTCATGTGTATCAGTTGTATGAGATAGTGTGAACAATTGAAGGGTGCTTAAAAATCTGAGTTCAAATTCCTTTGTTTATATATATTTAATGACTTTAAAATATTATCTACCCGGTTTTGTTTTCAAAAACAGTTCATAACTTTCAATATACATAAATAAATACACCAAACTTCTTTTGAAAATTTGATTTTTATATGACTATTAAAAAAATGTAACTACACACCAACGTTTTGACTATTTTATAATATAATATTTTTCAAGGAAAACTGAAAAATAAAAATACAAATATATAATAATAAATATAAATATTACATATTCCAAAACGAATCCAAAAATTAAAAAATACTCTTTACCTCCAACCTTTCTATTACAAACAATCTCAAAAATAGTCAAAATAAGAGTCATAGATCACATGACCCAATTATCTTAAGCTTGTAAGATATAAACAATGAGCATTTGCCAATTTCTCAACAAGCTTTGTGATAAATGCTTAGCCAGAGAAAGCATTTAAAAATATCTCTGTCAGGAAACCCTCCCCCTAACCTCTGATGATGGTTTCATGCTTTCACACTCATCAGAGAGGTGCTAAGGTAGCTTCAGACACTAGATCTAAAAATACCAGCCCAAAGCCAGCATTTATCTAAAAATTATCTATTGAGTGGAAAATTTGAAATTTTCACCTACATGTCTTCAAACCCAGCCATACCATATATTAGTAGTCTTAGCAATATAACATCACATAAGACTTAAGGGAGAGACTATAAATAGTCAAAATAAGTCATAGATCACATGACCCAATTCTCTTAAGCTTGTAAGATATAAACCATGAGCATTTTCCAATTGCTCAACAAGTTTTGTGATAAATGCTTAGCCAGAGAAAGCATTTAAAATATCTCTGTCAGGAACCCCCCTAACCTCTGACCATGGTTTTGTGCTTTGGCATTCCTAGAAATGTGCTAGGGTAGCTTCAGACACTAGATATAAAAATACAAACCCAAAGCCAGCATTTATCTAAAAGTTATCTATTGAGTGGAAAATCTGAAATTCACTTACATGTGTCTTAAACCCATCTATCCAACTCAAATAGCTATATGGGGCTGAGTATGCAATGTTATACTGCTAAGACTACTAATATATAGTATGGCAGAAGATCTCTCAGCCCCATATAGCTATTTGAGTTGGATAGCTGGGTTTGAAGACATGTAGGTGTCTGGAAATTTCAAATTTTCCACTCAATAGATAACTTTTAGATAAATGCTGACTTTGGGTTGGTATTTTTAGATCTAGTGTCTGAAGCTACTTTAGCACCTTTCTGAGAAGTGCCAAAGCATAAAACCATGGTTGGAAGTTGGGGGAGGAGGTTCATGACATAGATATTTTAAATGCTTTCTCTGGCTAAGAATTTATCACAAAGCTTGTTGAGCAATTGGCAAATGCTCATTGTTTAATCTCAAAACTTTATCAAATTTCTTTACATTTATATACCCAAGCAAAAATCCCTAAAAACATTTAATTAACAAATCTATTTTTTTTTCTATTAACATTCTATTCTATTCAGGTTTAATTTCACTAATGTTTCATGGTATGACTTTAATCATTCTAAAGATTTTATTTCAAAATTTCTATGCTTCAAATTTATTCATGTGATTGTAAATATAATTTTTATCACTTAAATGTTGTTTTAATCTAGTTTCCAATTTACTTTTTGCGGTCCCAACATATGACATCTCCATATTACTTTTAATACAATTCAAACATTTTATTATGCAAACTGAATTCATAATCTCTAAATTATTACATTCCCTATTATTACTAATTTAAAAACTTAACCTTTTTTTTCTTTTTATAAACAGGATAAATTAAAGCATTTTAACAAACAAATCTTTTGATATATTGAAGTCAATGTAAATTACCTTTTTATTATTATTATTCTTATTCTTATTTTATTCTTTATTTTATCAATATTTTTACTATAAAATAAACCTTTAATAATATCCCTAGGATAATCATTTATAAAACACTCATGCTTTATCATATTAATCTCATTTTTAAACAAATTATTATTTGAATATAATTTAATTCCTCTTAGAATTCTATTGTTAATAACATTTACTTTACTATGATTGTCAATATCCGATAAACAATTATTTAATAATCCAAAAAATGTTTTCTTTCTATATACAAAAATTTATAATTATAAATTTTATTAAACGCCCATTATTATATTAAGTAATAATTTACTAAGGCTGTAACCTTAGAAATAAGAGGTCCCTACCTTCGTATTTTTCAGACGCTTATTTCTAAGGTTACAGCCTTAGTAAATTATTATTAAAAATTTATATTATAATATTCCTATTATTACCATTTTTTTATTAATGTTATCATCCATATATTCAATTACATTAATATTTTATTTTTCCATAGTAAACCCAATTTTTTTCTCTTTACTATTAATACATTTCAAAAAAATTATCTGTCTTTTTTTTATTTCCGTCAAATATCATAAAATAATCAATATATTTGGTTTATTATTGTATTATTTTACTTTCAATAAATATTTTAGTTAAAAAATAGTAAAAGTGATAAGAATACTCCAAAAGTTAAAATTAAATGTGTTAATCAAGGATAATTGACACTTTGGTAGGAATGAGTTATGTATATAAGAAGATGAATAGAATTGCGTAATTAAAAAGTTTTTCAGATTGAGGGACAAGAATGGAATAGTAAAGTTGGAACTAATTAGATAAAAAATATATGAAATAGTGGATCCAGCAAGAGAAATCAATTAAGTGTTTTTGCAATGAAATTTAAAGAATGGAAAATTTTCAATAAGGAAACAAATAAACAGCAGACTATAAAAACTCAGGATTGAAGAGTTAAGTCCTTTTTTCTTTCTTTTGACATAAAAGCACTATGATTCTTGTAACTGGTATCATTGGGGACAAATCAAAGCTTCTATGAGGGAATAAACCCAGATGTTTTAGAATCTGAAGGTACAAAAATGTGACTAGTGTTTAAAGCAGATCATTCTGAACATATTTTGATTTATTTAAGCCTACACAGCTTGTAGGGTTTTTTAAACTTTGGGGAACTTGTAGTATGTTTTGTATAGTGGCAGAAAGAACCATCAATTAAATGAGATAGTAATTATCAGTCAATATTTGAGGAGGGGTTAGAGACTTTTAGAAACCCATGATCATATTTTCTGTATGCAATGATATTTAAAATTTTTAAATATTCTAGTTTTGTTTGTATAATGTATATAATAATAATAAATACTCATTAATAATTTAGTTTAGATTAAGTAATTGTGGTTTTTTTACTTGAGTCATGGGTAAAACTACAATTACTACTACTAACAAAATATTGTTTTTTAAAATTGTATATATATATACTCCTGCCAAAAATCCACTTAGACTATTACCCATACTTAAACCCTCTCTTTGTTTATAAAAATTATTCCCACATTTAAAAATAAGATCCCTACAACAAATCACTAATATCTCATATAAATAAAAACTTTCTATATTTAATTTGACCTCGTTATCCTTTATATATAAATCTATAATATTATTAATAGCAATCTTCAATGTTAGTATACATATTAACTATATCTAATTTTACAAAAAATAATTTTTTAAAAACTTTATTATCTAAAAAATCCCTTAATTTACTAATAAATTGTGTAGAATTATTAACACAATTTTTATCATATAATGTTATACATTTTAAAAAATATTTCTTTAAACCCATTTTAAAATATTTTCATAATAGGTATTACAACTACTGATAATTGGCCTCATTGGAATTCTTAGTTTATGAATTTTAGATAATCCATAAATTTTTGCACATTTTATATTCATTCTTTTTAATTTAAACATATCTGATTTTTTCATATAACCTTTTTCATTCATTATTAATATTTTATTAATTTTTTTATTCATTAACATACTCTCATCTTTATTAATTTTTTTCAAAACACTCTTCCTTTAATAAATTTCACATTTTTAAAATTATATTCTTTCCTATTTAAAATAACTATATTTGATGTTTTATCATCCTTTTAAAATAATAAATCTCTATATTTATCATGTATAGCTCTAATAATATTCCATTCATTATACTTACAATTATTCTCCTTTTTTTGATAATTATAGTAAAATAAATATTCTTAATAATAAAATTAAGCAATTAAATTACGTTCAAATAATATTTGTTTAAAAATAAGATTAATATGATAAAGCATGCTTTATAAATGATTATCCTAGAGATATTATTAAAGATTTATCTTCTAATAAAAATATTGATAAAATAAAGAATAAAATAATATTAAATAAGAATAAAAATAATAAAACGGTAATTTATATTGGTTTCAATATATCAAAAGATGTATTTGTTAAAATTAGAAAATTATTTAAAATGATTAATAAGAAATATAATATTTATATTTATCCTGTTTATAAAAAGAAAATGTATTTACATATTGGACCTATAATGTATTAGATCTGCTGTACCTTTTCACATTCATACCAATCCCCTGATTACTTTCTAATCTTATGATGTGTCCAAATAATGTAGACTCTTGGATCTTTATAAACTTAAAATGATAAATTTATCAAAATGAACCATGTGTACATGATATTTTTGCAAGATTTACAAAGTTATTGGCAGTCTGAATACATATGTGAAAAGATGTAGCAGCTCTAATATGTGAAAGTAAATGGAGAGTATTTAAGTCATTTAGATTTTGCAGATGATGTAGTTGTTTTTGCAAATAATGCTTCAGAGCTGCAGGAAATGTTGCAGGAGTTAGCAGATGAAAGTAGAAAAGTAGGACTAAAGATAAATGTTAAAAAGACTAAAGTAATGTTTAATCGATTTGCTCAAAATATGAAAATAAAGATTGATTATGATGAATTAGAAAAAGTTAACAGTTTCAAATACCTTGGTCAGATTATTAATAGATATGGAAATATAATGGAGGAAATTAATCATAGAATTAAACTTGGTTGGAGTGCTTTTGGTAGGAATAACTTGATACTAAAAGGAAATATGCCTATGTGTTTGAAAAGGAAGGTTTTTAACAAATGTGTTTGACCAGTTCTTACTTATGGATCTGAGACTTGGAAACTTAATAGAAGAGCAATACAGAGACTTCAGACCACTCAAAAGAGTATGGAGAGATGTATGTTGGGAGTTACAAGAAGAGATCGAAAACGCAATGTATGGGTAAGAGAACAAACAGGTGTTACTGACGTCATTGAAAAAATTAAAAGACTAAAGTGGAGTTGGGCTGGACATATTCCTAGAAGAGATAATAATAGATGGACAATTGAAATCTTAAACTGGATTCCAAGAGTTTGTAAAAGATCCAGAAAGAGACCACATGTGAGATGGATGGATGAAATAAGAACGTGTGCAGGAGTGATGTGGAGAAGAGAAGCTAAAGATCAGAGAAGATGGATTGAACTTGGAGAGACCTTGGTTGATGATGATGCTGATGAATTGTACCAGATTAAATCCAACAATACTAAAAATATTAATTTCTAATAATACTAAAAATCAGAATTTCACACAAAAATAAATCTGTAAAAGTACATTTTTAACAATACTAAAAATATAAATTTTATCTAGAAATAAATCTGAAAAAGTTTTATGCAATTCCAAAATGTTACTTTAAATACAGACAAAATAATCACTAAATTACAAAATGCTTAAAATATACACATACAGTACTTACTGTGTAATATATAACAGCAATTGTCACGATGAAACAATAAAAATGGTCGGTAAGTGGCAGCTCATAATTCAGCAATTTTATAGGCTTTCCAATAATCCGAATAAATTGTCAATTTATCTTCCACATTTTGTTTGATAACTTCCATCAGAGTCACCCCACTGGTCCTATGAATTCTCATTGGTCTTCCTGTTCCAGAATAATTCACCCAGCTTGGGTTTTCATTTTGTGGAAAAGACTTTTGTCAATTTCAATGATTTTGTTAGGGCCTCCATTTTTAAATTTTTCTCTGCTAAACCAAGATCTGTTTTCCCCCATTCTATGGATGTTAATTTGTGAGCCGAGCTGTAAATAAATAGAATTCATGTTCACTTATGAAGGCCTATTTTATTATTACATTCTCAAATGTTACAATGCTATTGCTTGTCCAAAGTGTGGATGTACTTAACCACATTGATCTCAGTAGCAGTTAAACTCCAAATGTTCAACATTTTGTACTGTTTAAAAAGAAAAAATTGTAGTATTAATCAGAAAATTAGAAAAAATAAATCAGCACTGAAGTAAAAAATACTGAGAAGAACTTGTCCAAATGAAATCTGAACAATAAATTAAAAACTAAATTTATCATATTATTGGATGAGATTGCAGGGTTTATTTGATGCGATCACAAAGTTAGACATTTATCGCAAATGTGAAAATGCATATCATACCTACTACATTGCAAGACTAATACATAAGTACCAAATAAAAAAGTTTGTTTTTTAATTAATAATAATAGGGAATGTAATAATTTAGAAATTATGAATTCAGTTTACATAATAAAATGTTTGAATTGTATTAAAAATAATATAGAGATGTCATATGTTGGAACCACAAAAAATAAATTAGAAATCAGATTAAAATAGCATTTAAGTGATAAAAATTCTATTTATAATCATATGAATAAATTTAAACATAAAAATTTTGAAATAAAACCTTTAGAATGTATAAAATCATACCATGAGAGAATAATAAAGGAAGGAATTTATATAAGTGAAATTAAGCCTGAATTTAATGTTAATAGAAAAAAAAAGGAAATAATAGATTTGTTAATTAAATGTTTTGCGAGTATTTTTGGGTGGGTATACAAATGTAAAAAAATTTGATAAAGTTTTGAGATTGTTTGTAATAGAAAGGTAAAGAGTATTTTTTTGTATTTTTTAATTTTTAATTTGATTTGGAATATGCGATATTTATTATTATATATTTGTATTTTTATTTTTCAGTTTTTCTTAAAAAAGATTATATTATAAAATAGTCAAACTGTTGGTGTGTAGTTATATTTTTATAAAGTCATATAAATATCAAGTTTTAAAATTTGATGTATTCATTTATATATATATATTGTGTTTGAAAAGGATGGTTTTTAACAAATGTGTTTTACCAGTTCTTACTTATGGATCTGAGACTTGGACACTTAATAGAAGAGCAATACAGAGACTTCAGACCACTCAAAAGAGTATGGAGAGATGTATGTTGGGAGTTACAAGAAGAGATCGAAAACGCAATGTATGGGTAAGAGAACAAACAGGTGTTACTGACCTCATTGAAAAAATTAAAAGACTAAAGTGGAGTTGGGCTGGACATATTGCTAGAAGAGATAATAATAGATGGACAATTGAAATCTTAAACTGGATTCCAAGAGTTTGTAAAAGACCCAGAAAGAGACCACATGTGAGATGGATGGATGAAATAAGAAAATGTGCAGGGGTGTTGTGGAGAAGAGAAGCTAAAGATCGAAGAAGATGGATTAAATTGGAGAGACCTTCATCCTGCAGTGGATTGATAATGGTTGATGATGATGATGATATTGTTTACATATACAGTGAGGTATATTTAATTTAAAGTTTACATATTAAATCTTGTTTAATTACTACAATCAAGGTGTTATAAGTGAGATACTGACTCCAGTCTCATATTATTAATTATGGGTTCTTAAGTACCATATTTCATCTAGTTGATAAATTAATCTCAATCTGAATTACCAACAGTGTTGACAAAGGTATGCTTGTAAACATCAGAACAACTAAGAATGGGTGGATTCATTCTATTCTTGATTCCTTTGTTCAAAACATTTAGAGTGATTTTAAGCCATAGCCTGGGAAAAAGTGATTTACTCCTTTTGTTTAACTATCTTCAAATTTAAGTTATTCAATCAAATGCTAAGCAAATTCTTCAAAACCTCCTGCAAGAAAAATAAAAATATCTGCATTGACAAGTGATGAAAAGTCAGTCAAGATTCATTATAATGTATTCCTTTGAGCTTCAAGTAAATTTCAGTATCTAATTCATAACTGTTAATTGTTCTTATTATACTGTGACTTATATACAAATGTCAATCACTTTGGTTAATACTAGCACTAACATGGATGGAGTATTCCTTATTTAGGAAGCTCAGAATAACATATAAAGTTGTTAACACTAATACAAAAATAATAGTACCATTTTATATACATTTTTCCAGGGTCATTGACTCATCAATTTTCAGTTGTAAGATATCATGGAGTATTGATGGTACTATTGTCACTTTCAATTTCTTCCACTCTTGCAACTATCTATAGTACTATTTTGCTGAATATGTATTCATTTGATAGTAAAATCTGCAACTAAAGTAGATATTGATTAATAAGTTCAAAAATATCTGAAGATGTCAACATTAAATGATCTGACAATATCATTTATTGGTATATTTTTTGATCTCACATTTCCAGAGCAATTGCAAGACTACTTGTGAACTCTCCTATTTTCCAGCAATGAGCAAACAATGTATATTTTGCATAATTAATTTAAATGTCTATTGTTTTTACAAAATATTTTATATACAAAATTAAAAAAGCATATGACGCACTTGAATGTGAAGCTATCAAGATACACAGAAATTATTACACACTAAGCACTTTCGAGTGGTACTGTGAGCTGCAGAACGAGGAAATAGGGAAAGGAAACAAAACAGTATGCAAAGCGTATGCAAATGAACTAGATAGTCCAATGTTTGGAAATGTCAAAGCAGGTATCTCATCTATTGATGGAGTTATTATTGCCATTAATAAAATATGCTTCTCTGATTTTCTGCTTGATGTCATTTTTCTACAGACTATTTTAGGGCTGGAGGGTTCAAACACATGTCCTGTCTTCTTGGAATGCTCTAAAAAGGTTAATGAATTATCATTGTTTTTGATAGATCTATTATATGTATATCTGTGTTGTGCTGTCTAATAGAGCTATCAAAAACAATGATAATTCATCAACATTTTTAGAGCATTCCAAGAAGACATGACATGGGTTTGAACCCTCCAGCCCTAAAATAGTCTGTATTGAGAAAAATGACATCAAGCGGAAAATCAGAGAAGCATATTTTATTAATGGCAATAATAACTCCACCAATAGATGAGATACCTGCTTTGACATCTCCAAACATTGGACTATCTAGTTCATTTGCATATGCTTTGCATACTATTTTGTTTCCTTGCCCTATTTTCTCGTTCTGCAGCTCACAGTACCGCTATGAATATGAGGCAAAAGGCCTCAAAAGTGCTTAGCATGTAATAATTTCTGTGTATCTTGATAGCTTCACATTCAAGTGTGTCATACGCTTTTTTAATTTTGTATATTAAATTATCGAATGAGAAGTCTTAAAATCTTTAATATTTTAAAACTATTTTATAGTAATTATTAAATGGGGAATATTTTCATAATTACATTTAGATTTTATTCAATTATGTTTAATTTTTAAAAATATAAGTTAAAAAATTTGTAGTTAACAGTAAAAATGAAAATCTGATGGGTAGCATTCTGTCAAACTCCATAATAAAAAACTTTTATGATATTTTAATAATTATAAATGCAATTTTAAATTTTAGAACAGAATTTCATAGCTTTACAATATATTTAACAATAATTCATTCAGATTTAGAATTGAAGTTCAACTAAACAAAATTTATTTTTTTTACTAATGTTTTGGTAATCATCTTTTTTTTCTTCTAAATTTGTAGTTTTAATATGCTTTAAGACTAAATAAAATGTTGAATTATTATTTAGATAGTCACTAGGGACTAATGAAAAAAGTGTTGAAAGTTATCTTATTTTATCTCACTCAAAACATATTATTTAATCAACTCTTACATAATGCTACATTAGAACTTACTCTGAATAATGATCAATTATTTTTTACCCTTCTATCAATGACTGGCATCCGTGCCATAACAGAATCATTCAAGTTTTATTTAAATATTTAAAAATCAATTATTTTATATAATAATGTAATGCATTGTTTAATATTACTTTCAAATCAGAGTATCTTGAATTAGAACTAATCATTTTTAAGTTAATCTATTTAATGAAATATTTTAGTTTTTCTACTCTGAAGCTAAATGTGGCCAATATTCTGTATTTAATTCTTTTAACCAAGATGATACAGATAGATATTATTAATGTTACTTTATATCACATGATCACCATTTCTTATGCTTGTTCATAACTGTTATTAAAACAGGTAAAACTCTCCATAAAGTAGTGCCACTCAACACAAGCCAGAGGAACAATGGATGCCAGAGGCTTGTGCATAAAATCCCTATGTAGTGCCTACTCATCCAATATTGCCAGACTAGTTTCTGGCTTGTGGTTTTCATCAGTGAGGAGGCTTGGATCTGAGAGCACTGCACTGATGAATAGGCACTAGATAGGGATTTTATGCACAAGCCTTCTAGCATCCATTGATTACTCTGGCTTCCACTGAGTGGCACTACTGTATGGAAAGTTTTGCCTGTTTTAATGTCACTTTATATCTTCTCTCTTTGCATTGTCTCTTCTTTCCAATTTCTTTTAATTTGCTATATTTAGTCATTTAGGGTAATGTAGAATTTGGTCATCACGAGGCTCTCCTCTTGTTAGTCATTCCTCTGCCTAAAATGGTCTTTAAATTACCACTCTAATTATTTACTCAGAAATTCTGATATCAATTTGCCTACTTCATTTTTTTTTCTTTTTTGGAATCTTCATATTCATTTACAAGTGTCAACTAATGATAATGATCTTCTATATTTTTAATATCTATTTTACTATTTTAAAAGTTTATGAAACTAAGTCACTTAGAAAACTTATAAAAACATTTTAAATTTAATAAAATAATAATCTCAAAACAAAAATCTAATAAATTTTGAACCATAAGCTTAAAATTATTATCCTTTATACAGCATATTAATGAAATTTTTATTTCTGATTGGGTAAAAATGTATAATAATAATAATTAAGTTACTGAGGTGGCCACGTGGCATTCAAACATTCAAGTGGAGAATTATTCATTTTACACAAACTGATTTTTTTTTACTTTATTTAATTGAAAATTAATCCACAAACTTTAGCTTACAGGCCTGGTTTTTTTTTATATGTCAAAACATCTGCCGGGAAGCGAACTCTGGGACAACTGCTTGTAAGGCAACTGTGCTAACCACTCGGCCACCAACACTTAACTGCTTATAGGCCTGTTAGTCTATATTATGCTAAACTATGCAGAGATAAGATGTTTAACTTAAAGCCAACAATAAAATGTTCCATCTTGAATATCTGAAAATTCATAAAAGAGTCTAATTATTTTAAATGATTTATTAAGTGCAAGCAATTCATAATTAAAGTGAAAGGCTGAAATCTTCTCATATGCACTTTTAAAATGCTTATATGATGGTCAATTTGATTGGCTGTCATATAAGCATTCTAAAAGTGCATGCAAGAAGATTTCAGCCTTTCACTTTAATTTAAATGATTGTAGAATATAGGAAGCTCATAAAATCCTATCTAAAATATTTGAATTAGTTAAACTATATACTAAAATGGAAGTCCCTAAAAAGACTACGTTGCAGATAGTAAATGTATGATAAATTCTTGGTAGGTCATGCGATTCTCATGCAGACTAATAGCAGTGTGTCTGAGCAGATGAATGAATTAGCATTATTAAAAAATTTCTTTTGATAGTACAATATAAGGTTCAGATCACATGTTCAGTGATTATATTTTTATTATTAAAGTTCTTTTTCATTAATCTCATTAGTGGCAGAGAAATATAAATGAGCCTTTCATAAAACATCATTTATTTGTATTCAATTGGTTGTAACACAGAACTTTTATTCCTTTTACCTCAAGAAACATTATGTCTCATTCGTATCGTATACACATTATGTGACTTGTATTTATAAGAATATAGTTTAAATAATTAACTCCAAAGAGTCTAAATTATATTTTTTTAAAAATGATTGTTACTTCGTTCACTAATCCCTTAACAGAAATAATTATTACTAAGATCTAACATTTGTGACTCATTGCAAAACAATGTGGACTGATATTGTTTAACAGTGCCGAATGATTTCAAGGAATAAATTGATAAAGTAGTCAGTTTCATGGCATCTTTTGGATGAAGTGGTAATGGTATCCAGCCTTAGGATAATGATTGTCTTGCATTGGTGGTCAAGAGGTCAGCGTGACTGCCTTGCACTTGCAGGCAGTTGCCCGGGTTGCGGGTTCGCATCCCAGCCAATGCTATGACACTTAAAAAAAAAAAAAAATCCCAAAAAGCAAACAATGATTTTGATATGTAAAAAAATAAAATTGAATGTCTTTATTGCTAAGGAGTTCATAAGAAGTTTGAGTGTTGAGGGTAGCAGAATTGAAACTGATTTGAGGACATTATGTCCAGAGTGTGACACTCTACAATTGCACTAAATCATGAAGATAACACTGCATTAAATTATGCAGGAAATTTGCATGCACATATATCAAATTAGGTTAAGCTAATGATTTCTTTTAGAAGCACAACATACATGCCAGCATCTAGTAGGCACCATCATTCTCTCTTCCAAAAAAACCAACTGTTTTTCTTAAATATAAATTTTCCTTTGGCATATACATTATTATGCTGACTCAGACTAAACTGTTTTTTATCAAGAATTTATTAATCTTAAATTATCCAGATTTAATTTTGTTAGCAAGTATTATATTACTGTTGTATAAACTATTTTCAAGTCATATTTTCTAGTGTAAAAGTTATTCACCTATTGAATTTATGTCTTTGTCACTTTCCTGAATGACCATGACCCAAGGCATAGAGTGTGATTATCCAGTCAAAGGAGTACCATCTATTCGATTTTATTTATATTATCTTTCGATTTTCCAATATTTCTGTTGATTAGGTCCCAAGTTAAATTAAAACTCAATTGAGATGCTATGAGCTGGTCTCTGACTTGAGTTTTTTTTTTTTGAGCTTCTTAAGAAAGATCTGTGACAGAGACATATTGCTCATATTGAATATCGCTTCGCACCTTGTCAGCCAAATATTGAAAGTAACACTGCTCATTATCACAAATTCACCATTTCTTATTGCATGTCTGAGTAAGGCAATTAACGGCTGTTTATAATAGTAGATTGACCGAACTATGTTCCTACATTCTTGGGTTATTGCATATTGTTCGAATATATGAATTATCGTATTTTCATTCCTTTTACACAGAGGACAGATATGGTCTAGCTTGGTAAAGCCTCTGCGAGTTACCAGCAAGCTGTTGGTGTTACTTTAAATCATTACATTTCTCAAACATTTCAAAACTTAAATTAAATTATTCCTGCATCAAAGAAAAGTTAAAAGTGGAGGATGGGTGGAGATGGATTAATTTGAGTAAAGAACTATTCTTCTTTCCAATTGCCAATATATAGTATCCTAAATAAATATATACTCACAAACAAATACACATAAAACAAATTCTGAAAAAATACATTTAAAAACAACAACTTAATTTTATTATTTCATTAAAAGTAAATGAGGATGGAATTTCTAAAAGTTTTATTATTACATTAGAAAATCAATATATATGTGTTGCCTATTTCAGGAGACGACAAAATAGTTTATTTAATAGTTTGTAACTTTAATTATCCACATCAAACTGCATTTAATGTGAGTTTTGTTATTTAAATCATTCTTGTGATGCATTAAAAAAAAAAATGTGTTCAGATATTTAAAAATTGTTCCTTACAAATAATTTAAATTGAAAACAAATGACTTTAAAAAAAAAAAAAACTGGGTCAGAAACAAGTGAAAACTTATAATCAAATATAATCATAGAGATATATTGATACTCATTTTATAGACATTTTCCTTATCGATTGTCACATATATAATTATTTAGATTCAGTTTTTGTCACTCGCATTATTTTTCACACTCTTTATTATAGGAAAAACATCCATTCAAACAGCACAGTTCAAATATTTTTACAGGGGTGTAACTAACCCAGATGATATCCATTTTTATTTAATGAAATTAAAATTTCAAATCTAATATCACCTTGGGTGTTGTCAGTGGAGTTCTACCTCCTGCAAAGACGATGCAAATTAACTCTCAATTACTTAAAGATTTTCAAGAATAAACATATTTAAAAAATGCATTTACTAAGTGTATTTAATTATAGTCGCAAATTGAATTTTTTCTTTTTAGATTTATTTGTTATAAAATGTATAAAATTTAACGTTAAAGTGTTTTAATGAAACATTAATTCAGTTTTTATATGCTATTTAAATACTTTCAATTTTTTTATATTTTATTTTGGATAACGGTAAAAAAAAAAAAGGCAAATGATTAAATCTTAGTGAGATCATAGACCCCATTTAAGCACTAAAAATGATGATTGAGTTTTCCAATCAGATTTATTAGCATTTCTTTTTACCGCAGCATTGAACTGCAAACATATGAATAACAGTGAAGGGTGCCGATTTAGTATGCGCTCACGGCCGCCACTTTGAATTACAAGAACAACCCAAAGCCACACTGACACATCCAACCGATAAATGGCATCGATCAAAAACTCAAATTTTCATAATAATAAAAAAAACCAAAACTTCCAATGAAGTTATAAAGATGATTTTAAATGTATATACATAACAATACAAATAATAAATATAATGGTAATTAACTATTATATAGTCTTTCAATCCACAGAAGTACTTTCAGTTAATTCCTTAACCATTCTCAATTGCTGCTAAATTCAAAAAAACATAACAGAAGCAAATGTCATCAACTCAAATCCTATGAATCCTGAATTTTAACATTAGAAGCTTGTCTATTAATTATATTCATGGTATAATTTAACAACAATTGAGGAGGGTTAAAGAATTAACCAGAAATACTCTATAACACATCAGAAAACTTTCTTATTTTAATCATCCATCTCACACATAGTCTTTTTCTAGATCTCTTATAATCTCTTGGTATCCAATTTGAAACTGCCCATCTATTATCATCTCTTGATATATATCTATTCCAGCTCCATTTTGTCTTTATTCTTTCAAAAATGACAGTGTTACCTATTTATTCTCTTACCCATGTATTTCATCTATTTATTTTATTGTTAATCTCATGTTTTCACTTTCATCTGAGAGTTCATTATATCCAACACTTTCAAATCATCTGCAAAATTTAGGTGATTTGAATATTTTTTATTTATTTTAATTTCATTTCTTTTAAAATTGTTTTGTTAAAGATAAAATTATTTTGCAGTTTACAATTATGAATGTTTATCTTCTTAATACCATTATGGAATATAATCATTGCAGTCACATTTTTATAATCCTTTAAAAAAATGCTTATAAAGCCAAATATCTTTTTATGATTATACAAATCTAATGTAAGGTAGCAACTTATACACATTAGTCTTTTATATAATTTTCCTAAATACTAAAATATGGTTTACTCTACTACACACACTTTTCACTCTAGCTTGTTCATTTAGATGATTGGAGTCCAAAGTTGTTTATAAATAGTTTATAATGAAGATGATATTTTTCTTATGTACAACTGCTAAAAGATTAATAAATCTAATTCAAAACATGTGAACTCACCTCAGATCAGCAAAACCTTAACCTCAAGTAATGGACTTGTCCTTATTATAGTATTATCAGGAAAAGATTCAACTGACTAGTGATATAACAATAAAGTGAAATAAATAACTAATGGCACAAACAGGTCAACAAGAGTACTAGATCAGTGAATCTGATGGCATAAACAGATCAATTAGAGAGCTATATCAGTGAGTCTGATCATTTTCAATAAGAATAGAGATCTCAATTCATTTGAGAAAAAAACAGACATTAATATTCAAGTGCTTAGACAACATTGGATAATTATCAGATGTAGAATGGCAGTACAAACAATATCTACAATATTGTAGAATACAGTGGGGCATGCTTAAGTCTATGTGAAGAAGCTGTTAGCTATAGTTGATCAGTGTATCCGGGCTCGAGTCAAGCCATCCATAGGCTGAAATTGAAAAGGTTCTAAAGAGAAATCACAGTATTTCTTCCCAAACATTAACTGTTCCATTAATGACTAGATTTGCATAATTTGCCAACTGTATCTGAAGTGAACCATTGCAGGTAAATATTGTTATATACTTGTATATGAAATACTGTGTGTGTATATTACAGTATATTATAAATACATATAATAAATATCTCATATTTATCTTTACAGATATGTGTTATTCTTAAGTGGCTGAGAGTTTGAGAATAAGCTTTTTCTGATTTAGAATGAGTTCACAACATTCCATATTACAATAAACAAAACAACTTCACTTCCACTTTTCTTAACTATCAATATTTCATTCTTCTAGAATATGGATATTTTGTGCTTTCAAAGTATCAATAATAATTCTACCATTTCCTGCAATTTTTTCCCTTATTCATAGATTTAATGCCCTATGTCACTTGTTTAAAATATGTTGTATTTATATCAAATTGCTATTGCTTTGAGCTACTTAAAAATTCTTTTATAGAATTCTTTCATGTTATTTATAATGTTAAACACTAAACATCACATGATCACCATTTCTTATGCTTGTACAGAACTACTGTATGGAGAGTTTGCTTATTTTATTCATAATGTCATATACTACTAAATTACTAAATCATCCATGCATTTTACTACTGTTACACAATGCTTTATTTATCACTCTCTTTTACAGTTTCAATTGCCTCATCAATCTTCTTCAGAACTACAACATAATATAAACATATGAATATAAATACAAACATAAATATATATGAACACATAACTTACATTCTATATATACATCTTATAATCATCATCTATTTATTACCTTTTAAATATATAATTTTTTTAATCCTTTTTTATATTCTATATTTATTAATTAAAATTTCCTATACACATATATTCTATTTTTTATTTTATTCTTATTACTCTTTAAATACTTAACTCTAACTTAATATCTTTTATATTTTACATTACTATTATTCATTTTACTCAATCAATATTTATAATTTATTCATTTAATAATTTATTTTAATAAAATAAAGAATAAAAATAGAATATATAGGAAGTTTTAATTAATAAATATAAAATATAAAAAAGAATAAAAAAATTATATAATATTTAAAAGATAATAAATAGTTGATGATTATATGATGCATATATAGAATGTAAATTATATGTTCATAAAAAATTATATTTGAATTTGTATTTATATATTTGTATTATGTTGTAATCATGAAGAAGATTGCTAGGGCAATCAAAACTGTAAACTGTAAAAGAGGGTGGTAAATAAAGCATTGTGTAACCATAATAAAATGCATGGATGACTTAGTAGTATATGATATACATTTGGCAATGCAATAAGAAAGATTAATTATTCATAATGTCTTTTTCATTTTAGAATTTGTGACATTTTTTTGTTGTTGTTCAAATAACTTTTCTCAATACAAATATTCTAGTGTCAAACGTTGTTAGTCGAGAGGTCAGCACGGCTGCCTTGCAAACAAATAGTTGGTTGCAGATGGTTGTTGTGGGTTCACCTCCCAGCTGATGCTATGACATATGAAAAAAAATACCAATATTCTAATTGTATCAATAAAAATTACAGTTGTAATCATATGTTGAACTATTTCATTATCTAATATGAATTATTATATGTCTAGAAAAATTCAAACTTTATTTAAACTTTATAAATACATGTAACTGTTAGAAATTTAACAAGATTAGTATATAACACAATGTTTTGGCTAGTATTATTCTCCTCTTTTTCTCCAATGTGATCAGTGACAGAATTAGCAAAGAAATCAAAGTGGGACCTGAGGATTTATAATATTAAATTTAAAACAATAAACTTGATTGGAGTACTAACTTTAAATTCAATATTCACAAATTTAAAGCTCCCTGGTTTGATTCTTTTGTCAACACCACCTGAAGAACAGAGAAGAATTATACCACTTGAGATGGGGTATTATGTACTAAATTGCATGTTATAACTAAGAGTTGAATATACTTGTAAAGTTTAAATAAAGACTGAATTTTTCTAAAGACTTTTACCAATTAATATTGAATGATTGAAATAGTCCAACACGTACTTAAAACTACAATATTATCATCACAAACTTTCAGACAAACAATAATACTTGAATTTTCTTCTGCAGTTTTTCTTGCTGTTTATGTATTTTTATATTTATTACTATATTTCCTTATCATTATTCATTTTTTTCCATGCTCTTTTACTAAATTCCCCATATTCAATTTTTTAAAAATGGCTGTTTACAAATTTCTTATTTTTTTCTATTCTCTATAAATTGATTAACTCCAGAAAAATTTTTTTTGTTAAATTAGTTCCTTTATTGTTTTTTGTTCTTGCTATCCACTGAAGCTATTTTTAGTAAAGTATCTAGTGTTGCTATTAAAACAGGAAAAATTCTCCATACAGTAGTGCCATTCAGAGCAAACCAGAATAATCAATGGATGCAAGAAGGTTTTGCGTAAAATCCTTATCTAGTGCATACTTATCCAATATGGCCTTTGTCAGTGAGGAGCCATAAATCTGAAAGCACTGCACTTAGATCATGTTATATCTAGTATTGCCTTATGGAAGCTATAAATAAATGACTCATATTCAATAGATGTGATATGTTGGACTATTTCCATCATCTATGAGTGAATGTTGAATGTATAGAAAATTTTAAACTTTATTTAAACTTTCCAAATACAGCCAACTGTCACTGTGCATATCATGATATCAAGCCATCACCTGAAAAAGTGTGGAAAATAATACTACTCAAAACATTGTGTAATTACTAACCTGTGTTTTTATTTGTGTGTTATTACTAACAAGGTGTTTTTACTTAGAAAGTTTAAATAAAGTTTAAAAATTTTTATATATTCAATATTCACTCATAGATGATGGAAAAAGTCCAACATATCACATCTAATAATATACCATCATCATATTCAATATCCTTTAATAAAATGATTTATGATTTGTAAGAATACTTAAAGTTAGGACTATTATCTTTGATTACTTTATTAACAATTTTGTCTCTTTAGTTTCATACTAACAGTTATCTTGCTAATCAATAAATACTTATAGAGTTGAAATCTATGAAATACATTATTATCTTGAAATACTTATTTTCCATTAATCAAAATGTAATTCAAATTTGTTTTCTATGATAAAATTAATTCAAATTTGTTGTCTTCTATTAGATGCTTTCATTCCATTTCCGTTTTATATTAAAATATAATCTATTCATGGAACAAGCAAGTCCTAATTTCCAAGATAATTCAGGAGCTAGATACCCAAAGAATCATTTAAATGAACTTGTAAATAAGGCCCACCTTTTATCAGATAAAAGTGATCACATAATTCATTTAAAACATTCTTTGGATATCTAGAATTGTGAATTATCTTATAACATATTCACATTTATCTGATCCATGAATAGATTTCTGTTTTCAGTGTCACATATTTGATAAGCTATAAAATTACTTATGTACTCATTAAAAATCACTAGATTAATATATATATCACACATCTTTTTTTCCTTAAAATTCCACTTTATATTTTATTTCATTTCTGTTCTATCCTAAATATAATCATTGCATTTTTGCCTCTCATTATTTTTTTTAACATTAAAATCTCCTGTGACAATTTTAAATTGTTTGGTCAGTTCAAAAGTGCTCTGTATATCTATGTAAAAGTTTTCATTTTTTAATATCACAGTAAAATTTCATGGTGCATAAATCTAAACTATTATATATATCTTCTGGTAAATTAAATAACTAATTTTGCTATTTATGGTATAATTTCCATAACATATTCTATATGTATTTTCAATATTTGTGTTTTTAAAATAAAGCACATGTCCACTTTTCAAATTAATTGTTTCATCTTTATTTCTATGTTATAAAACAAGGATGGTGAATCTTTAACCCAAAGGCCAAGTCTGGCCCTCAATAGCTCTCAATCTGACTCCCAGACATTTTCACACATGTATATAAAATGGACCTGTATAAAATTTCTATTTAAACATGCACGTAATGATTTAAGAATTAAATAAAATAAAATATTTATTTTTTCAACTGCATATTTTTCTCTCTCCAATCATTATAATAATTCTACTTCATTTTATCAGTGATGCAATATTCCAACAAATTATCTATATTTTATGGTCTATCAAACTATGATTTAATCTATGAAACTGAAAACCTTTGGTTTATTTTTATAGTGATTTTCACAGACGAACATATATTTAGCAAAAATAAAACTAATTTTTCTTCATTTTATTATTATTTTGCATTTAATTTTTTTTTTTTTAAGGATGGTTACACAGAATGAAATAATAAAAAGTAGCTAAAAAAATCATACATTTGAAAAGAAATCAACTAATGAATATGTTTTTTTATAGAAAGAAATAATAAATAGATGTGATTGATATGTCTAAAAATAATTTCAATTAATAAAAAAAAACACATCATTAAGAGACATTATTTATTAAAACATTCTGACTATAACAAAATTATTGAGGCAGAAAGAAATATTAAAATAGAAAACTTGAAAGAACCATTATCAAGTAGCTGACATATTTATAAAAAGTATAAACAAATCAGAAAATTCTGAGAGAGCAAATTATTTAAAAAAAGAACAAAAAGCAGAAAATTCGAAATCATTTTCAGAAGAGGAGTTTATAAAAGATGTGCATCCTAGCTACTGTAGATTAATCTGCTCAGATCATGAAAAGTAATTTGAGAATATATGCTGCTAAGATAGATTCAACGCAAATCGGAAAATTGTCATTAAATATGGTATGGTCAATAATAATAATAAAGGTGTTACTTTATTTTTAATTCACAAAAAAAAAATATGGCCCTCCTTTAAAAGGAAAAATTGAAATTGGCCTGCCAGTTCAAAAAGTTGCTCATATGTAATGATTAAAGGTAAATATATCACCTATAGTAGGCTAATTTTTAAGTCAATAATTTTATATGGACTGCAAATGAGATTATAAATATCCAAATGGCCCTTGGTAAAAAAAAGTTACCCATCCCTGTTATAAAATATAACAAAGTTTTATTTAATATATGATAGTTCTATCAAATCATATGATGTTTCTTCATTTCATTGTGACAACAATTATAGATAGTCAAATATAATTTTGCCATCAAATAGTAACCTAGTTTGCAATCCAGTGATTATTAGCATCTTCTGCATTCAATTGTCAACTATTATCTTGGTTGAATTTGTTATATGTATTGATTTATAAATCATTTGGTGAATTACAGTGAATCATTAAGACGGCAATCATGACCACACACAAAGGCTGAGAATAATGCATAACATCAAACAATATGTAATTATTATATATTAACAGCAGTCCAATATCTATCTACATAAATATAAAGCATTTGTTTTGCCTTTTGAATAAATCTGATATTTAAATTACAGCTAAAATAATCAGTCTTTTGAAAAGAAAAACCATGCCTAAATTCAGAGGTAAAAGTTCCTTGGGGTACGAAATGCTGATACACATTTATTTACTATGTGAATATTTTGGTAAATGTAAAGATAACGACATAAGTAATAGACATTAGAAAATTCGTATGTTCAATTCGTTTTTTGAACCCAATAGTTAAATCAATAGTCTCTTTTCAGTTAACAGAAACTTTTTTTTCCTCAGCTAAAACCATATATCTCCGACGAACAACTTTATATATACATGCATAAGTGATCACAGGGATGGAATAATTATAAATCTAATATTTAATAACTAAGACGTGTATGTATATAAAAGCACGCATACAAGTAAGATTTGAAACAAATTAGTTACGACATAGTAAAAGTTCACTTTTTCCCTCCTATTTTCTCTTCAAACCATGTAAGAGAGAAAATAACGATCAATTTCTAATTTGAATTTTTCAAAGTAATATTGCCTGAAGCGTTTAAACAACAGCTGATTTTTGATTTTTAAAATAAATAAATAAATAAATTTTATAATGACCCAGTAATTATATGCAAATGAAGCGGACGACCTTCGGTTAGAATGTTTGATGTAAGAAAAAAAGGAAACTATTCTTAAAATGTTAATATTAGTTTGCAAAAACAATAAAAAATATCTTTTTATAATACTGAGGGCACCTCCTGATAGAATTTAATAAAACATTACTCTAGTCATGAACAAAAGATAAAATTACAAATTAAAAGTTATTTCTGACTTTGATAAAAAATATATATACAACAAGCTTACTAAACAACAAAAAAACATTTAAGATAATTTATTTAATTGGAAAAGAATTCAAATATTTAAATTTAAATTATAAAAACTAGTAATTTTAAGTAAGAAAATAACATATATTCGCATGCACACTACAAATTTTATGTCAAAAAATAGTCCTGCATTATTTTTATATAGTTTTTTATTACTGTTTGTATTTTTTTTTTCCATATGTCATAGCATCGGCCGGGAAGCGAGCCCGCAACAACCGTCTGCAATCAACTGCTTTCTTGCAAGGCGGCTGCGCTGACCTCTCGGCTAACAACCGCTTGATTTTAGTCTACTCTCTAGGTTAATATTACTATCTCTCTAAAATCATTAATCAATTTCCTTTCTGTATATTTTTTACACGTCATTGTTTGTTTTTATAAATAAATTCTAATTTCTTTGGCTTTAATATTACCTTTTTTTCATAATTTTATGTATATTGAAGAAATTACAATTGATATGTGCATTGCAATCTTACATTAGGTTTGTGTTTGGGTTTCTAAATGGATTTCTTCCTACAAAGGCCCTGCTGAATAGTAAACTCCATATGAATTTAGACCCAATTTGCGTGTTATGTAGAGTAAAAGAAGAAAGCTTGTTACATTTGTTTGAGAAGTGTAAGGCTTTTTGGCATATCAAAAATCACGTGTTTCATAAACCAATAATAAATTTAAAGAAAATAGTAAAAAGATATCTTGTGAACTTTAATCTGCAAAATGCATTGACAATAATACAGACATTTGATACAATATGACTTTTGATAACAAAAAGTATAATTGGATAAAGAAGCTTGATAAAGATTGGGTCAAATATTTTAAACAATGCCTCAAATATCTACCTAAGAAAATTATTGAGAAAATATGGTGTAGATATATGCCGACAGTTTACAAAATATGGGATTGACCCCCTACTGTTGAAAATTTGTAAAAGAGTTTGATATATAATGCGGTGATCGGATGCTAGTGTGTTAGATGTTAAATGTCAAATAAAATAGTTATTCTATACTGCATATTGTTAAATCATAACTATTACTTGTAAAAAGTGTATATAGATTTGTTATTTAAATAAAGAATATACTTTAAATCAGGGATCGCCAAACTTTTTTGGTCATAGACCCCTATATAATTTTTCGAAATCTCCATCGACCTCCCAAAAAGTAATTTTCAGTTAATTAAAATAAAACTATCTATTAGGTACTGTGTTTGTACATTTATTTTATGATTTTAAACATTTATTAAAGTAATTTTACATTTTGTAACAATAGTTTTATGAAAAATATGTGTGATTTGCAAATTAAGAATTGTTTTTCCTTCGACCCCCAATTGACCCCCTGGCTCAGATCGACCCCTACTTTTGTTAAGTAGACCCCTGGGGGTCTATATAGACCACTTTGGTGACCTCTGCTTTAAATAAATAAATAAATAAAAATAAAACATTTTCTTACTAGTATGTCATTATTTAAAATATCTGATTATTTTTACTTTATTGCTCATATTCTATTTAGTAGTACTTTAAAGAGAATACATTTTCCCCTTCTGCACATATTACAGATCTTTATACAATGATATACCATAGCAACTATCATCAATTTGTACCCACTATTTCATTTTATATTCAGCTCTTCATTATATATATATATACATATTTTTAAATTTGATATATATTTTTTAAAACATTTGCCCATTTTTAAAATGGTGACACTTTGTAAGACTGCTGTTGTCATAAGATAATGACTTCATGAAAGAAATGACAGATAAAATGCACCCTTTTTTTCATAATTTCATATATATTGAAGAAATTACAACTGATGTGTGCACTGCAAACTTACATTAGGTTTGTGTTTGTGTTTCTAAATGGATTTCTTCCTACAAAGGCCCTGCTGAATAGTAAACTCTATATGAATTTAGACCCAATTTGCGTGTTATGTAGAGTAAAAGAAGAAAGCTTGTTACATTTGTTTGAGAAGTGTAAGGCTTTTTGGCATATCAAAAATCGCATCTTTCATAAACCAATAATAAATTTAAAGAAAATAGTAAAAAGATATCTTGTGAACTTTAATCCACATAATGCATTGACAATAATACATACATTAAAAACAATATGGACCATAAGATGCAATATGACTTTTGATAACAAAAAGTATAATTGGATAAAGAAGCTTGATAAAGATTGGGTCAAATAATTTAAGCAATGCCTCAAATATCTACCTAAGAAAATTATTGAGAAAATATTGTGTAGATATATGCCGACAGTTTGCGAAATATGGGATTGACCCCCTAATATTGAAAATTTGTAAAAGAGTTTGATGAATAATGATGGATAGGATGTTAGTGTGTTTGATGTTAAATGTCAAATAAAATAGTTATTCTTTACTGCCATATTGTTAAATCATAACTATTACTTCTAAAAAGTGTATATAGGTTTGTTATTTAAATAAATAATATACTTTAAATAAATAAATAAAATAAAACAATTTCTTACTAGTATGACATTATTTAAAATATCTGATTATTTTTACTTTATTGCTCATATTCTATTTAGTAGTACTTTAAAAAGCAAAATTCTTCCCTTCCGCACATATTACAGATCTTCATACAATGATATACCATAGCAACTGCCATCTATTTGTATCCACTATTTCATTTTATATTCCGCTCTTCATTATATATATATATATATTTTAATTTGATATATATTTTTTTAAACATTTGCCCATTTTTAAAATGGTGACACTTTGTATAATGACTTCATGAAAGAAATGGCAGATAAAATGGCACCCATGACAAAAATATACACCATAGTACAGTTTTAAATAGTTAAAATATGATTACTGCACTCACCTAATTTTCATCAAATATCTTTGCAAGACAGTAATGTATTTTAATTAACCTATTTATTCAGTGTACTAAATGTTTCTTATATAAGTAAATTGGGGATTTGATCTTTGGATTTTCCAGTCTATATTTATCCTCCATTCCATCTCAAACAAGTGACAGACATGACTACATGCATGCGAAAAATATAGATGATCCCCAATAAATGTGTTTCATGCAAAACCAGCACTCATTAAGTTGGGCCAGATCATAATCTCCCCCACATATATACAATCAGTGCTCAGTTTATATTAAAATAGCAATTCATTAAACTTTAATGAACAGGCTTCAATCCTCTCATCCCAATTAGGTATGACTACAGTATCAAATCCAACAAGGGTTTTGAGCATTCTATCTTTGGATTTTCAATGAAATGGAGGGTTGAATAGTTGGAAGGGTCAGAGAATTGAAGCCTTTCCATTAAAGTTTAAACAATTTATATTTTAATGTATATTGATCACTGATTGTATATATGTGTGGAAGGTTATGCTCTGGCTAATACATGGATGCTGTTTCTGCACACTATATGTATATTGAGGAATTCCCTATCTTTTTGACATGCATATGCTCATGTGTATCAGTTGTTTGAAATGGAATGTAGAGTAAATATAGATTGGAAAACCCTAAGTTGAAATCCCTCTATTTAAGTATGTATTTTAATTTATGATACATCAAAGGAAAGTAAGACTTTCATATAAATAAAAAAATACCAGTTTCCTTAGTATAATATATCATCAAGAACATACTTTGATCATATGCAATAAGCAAGTGTATTAATAATAAATTTTAAATATGTACATTAATTTAAATATATTCACTCAATCAATTTTTACTTCAAATTTTTATAAATGTTAATTTGGCCCAAAATAAAAATGCTGACATTATATATCTAAATAATTAATGATTTCATGCACTAAGCAATTAATAATCAACTTCACATGAACAAATGGTATCAAATATTTTAAAAATATCAAATACTTTCTTAACTTTTAGTCAGTATCCTTTTTCTAATTTGTTTGTGATATATCTAAGCCAATGGCAACTTTCATTATAAATATTAAAAATGTTGGCAAAAAAAAAAAAAAAAAGCAAAATATGATGAATTGCATTCAGTACAGAACTAAAAGTAAAGCTTTGGTCAAAGGCAAGTATGAATGCTTTCCTATTCAGAAATCACCATTTATGTAAATACAGTGGATATGAAAAACAAATCTATAAATATATAAAGGAAATGACCAACATAGAATTTAAACCCAGTACTATCCATAAGAGAATAAAAACATTTTATAGAAAACTCAATAATAAACAGCCTAAAGACAATATGAAATACTTAACTATTCCATTTATACCTAATGTAACTTCAAAAATTACTAAAAAATTGACTAATGATTTCAAATTTAGCTTCAGAACACCTCCTAACACTCACCGACTAATAAATAATTCCAAAGATAAAATAGAAAAAGATCAAGCCCCTCATGTAGTCTATAAAATAGCATGCCCTCAATTAGGCTGTCAGGCATCTTACTACGGTGAAACTTGGGCTAACATCAACACAAGAATTTACCAACACATGTATGCATACAACAGGGTTAAAAATAAAAATGAAGGAACATCAATCTTCTGGAACCACCAAGCAGCTACAGGAAATGTATTCAAACCTAGTTCTGCGCAAATAATTTGCACAGAGAAGAGTGATGCCAAAAGAAATGTCAAATAAGCTTTTTACATAGCAAATGATCTCAGTGCCATCAATAGAAGAGAGACATGCTTTGCTCTCTCCAAACAATGGACTAATTAATTAAAAATTCAAGCTCATTTGCATATGTGTACAATAAGTTACAACAGTCTTCATTCATAAAGCTATGAGTATGAGATTAAAATACTAAATCTTGAAAGCACTAAGCAGGCATATTAAACATTATAGTATAATTACAGCTTCACTAACGCCTGCGAAAAAATCGCATATGTATAATTAATACATTTTAAAATGTGCACTTTATCACAACAAGAATTTTTAATTATCTAATTTCCAATTAATATTTTTGTATCAACAAAAATTTTCATTTCCTCCTGGCAAAAATGTTTTATTTTAAATGAAAACAATTTTATGGAAGAAAAAAAACTACTTATTTACATTATTAAAAATACAGCAATCAAACATATATTAATATTTGGATCTATTTTTTTATATAAAACAAATGAAGTCATGAAGGATTGATTTAAAAACAAAACATGCTGCAAAAAGTTTATGGAGAAATAATTATAAAAAATAAAAACATTGATAAAAGAACATAAAGTGCATCAAAAATAAAGTTTAAGTATATATTGTTATATCAATCTTGTCTTGTGTAGGATTGAAAACGGTAGCAGTACATTAAAATATATCGTTTTATTTATAGTATTTACACAAAGATTAGCATTTTTTCAAAATCAAAAATGTGCTTAGTAAAATTCTTCTTATTTAGTAAACACTTCTTTTCCCCAATTTTAAAGTTTATTTTTTAAATTGGATTTTTAATATAATTTTTTATGCGTTTTGAATTTAGAGTAATAAATTATTTTTTTGCTATAGGGAATCATTAGAATTGTTGTCTATACAATATTTTTGATTTGCAAAGCATTTTGAGTGATTGATTAAGCTTTCCAGGATTTTATGCAATGATAAAGTGACAAATACTAGAGATCAAGGTCCGTGGATCATGGCTCAGTCTAACACTTCCAGTGCTCAAATGTCTTATAAACTTCTCAGCAATAACCAATCCATTAAATTATTGTCATTTTATTGGCTGTTAAAAGGAAATCTTTTAATATATATTTTTTTAGCCAATACCATTTTTACTTCTTATGACTATCCACTACTTTAATCCTAACTATTACTTTTTATCTTTTGATCAAAAAAATATAACATGATACCTGCTTACCCAAATGGCATTCAATAGCTAATTCTTACTTTTCTCATCACATTTACGCACTTTTAGTATAAGCTAAATCCCTATCCAATGTTGGACTATCTGTATCATCATATTAGTTTCAAGTTTATGGCTTTCATCATTGAGGAGTTTGAATCTTGGGGTAGTGCACATGAATTCCTGGCAAAATGTGCCAATAATAGTTAAAAAGTTAGCTAAGGAGATATGTAGATGGTGAACTGGTTTCAGATATATGTAACAATGCACATGTTGGATTTGACTAAAAACGTTAAATGCTTTTCAATTGGAGCTAATAGTTTGATAGCTAAACAAAGAAGGAAAAGCTGGCTGCTAGAGGAAAAGTGCATTACATTTCAAAAATGCAGGTACACTACTACAAGATCCAACCTCATTGATAAAAGCCATAAACTAAAAACTACACTAGGGATATTGACTATGACATCAATGGATGAGAACTAAGTAATAACAGTAGGCTTCTATTGATTACTCAAGTTTACACTAAGTTTTTATAAATTTGATTTCAAAAGATTACTTCTTTTTATGGTGTATTTCTTGACCTCATATCTTTAATCTGATTTACTATGCTGCACATTAGTATATGTTATATTATTTATTGTTTATTTCAAAATCATTTGAAACTATAGATTCAAACAAAAAAAAATCTCAACAACAAAAAAGATGCTTTATTAATACACACAATCCATTTAGAATTAAAAGATAATATTGATAATAAAAAACAAAAGATGAGATGAAAATGTTAAAAACAATTTTTAAAAACTCTTTACCTTTGATGTCCTTTCATGCTTAATTATGTTGAAAAGTGTATGACATTTTTAAAAACCATTAAGAGTAATCACACTTAATGTACGAATCATTTGTCACATAAGTTATGGATAGACAAGTCCTTCAGTAATAAGAACCACATGATTCTTTTCATATATTTTTAAATATTCAAGTCACAACAGTCAATTTTGGGATTAATTTTGGCTGAAACAAGACAGGCCATCAAATACCTAAGCAATTTTTTATCAAACAAATATAATAATAAAATCCACATTAACACTAATTAATTACATGTGATAAGGATGGACCTGTTCTTCAGTAATAAGAGACACATATAATTCTTGTTATACATTTTTTTTAAAGTTCCAGTCACAATAGTCCCTTTTAAAACTACAAATTCAAGTGGGGGAGCAAAACAGGTTATCAAACATGAAAATACTTTTTACCAAATGAATACAATAATAAATTCAAACTAACAACACTTTTAATTGGTAGCACTTAAAAGTTAAAAATTTAAAGTTTCAAAATATCTATTTTTTACTTATCTTTAAAGAACATTTATACAATAAAATGTTCTAATATTAGTGCATACTGTGCTGCTACAGATTATTAATATAGAAGTTTAGGAAAAATAGCAATGAAAATTAATATCCATATTGTCTGAGGAGCCATGCAGAATAGCTTTGGGAATAGCATGTCACCCACAAGTCACAGTTTGTCCATTATTGACATATGAATCATATATTTACTGATACAAATATGATTCTGAGATTCCATTATTTGAAAAAAAGCAATTTAACAAATTAAAAACAGGAGACACATTTTATTAGAGTAATAAAAGAATAAACAACTTTACATAAGGTTTAGTATATAAAAAGGAATATGCAGTTTTATGGTTTTTTTGGTTATGCATGAAAAAAGTAAGGAATATTTAATTTAAAAATAAAAACTAGAAAAAAAAATTTGAAAACTTGGTTAATAAAACAATCTGATCAACAAAATAATTTATTTCTAGTCTATTTTGTTTTTAACATCACATGATCAGCATTTCTTATGCTTGCTTATAACTGTTGTTAAAACAGGCAAAACTCTCCATACAGGAGTGCTACTCAGTGCAAGCCAGAATAATGGATGCTAGAAGGCTTGTGCATAAAATCCCTATCTAGTGCCTACTCATCCAATATCCCCAGATTAGTTTCTAGCTTGTGGCTTTCATCAATGAGGAGCCTTGAATCTGAGAGCACTGCACTTAGATCCTCACTGATGAAAGCCACAAGCTAGAAACTAGTCTGGGGATATTGGATGAGTAGGCACTAGATAGGGATTTTATGCACAAGCCTTCTGGCATCCATTGATTACTCTGGCTTGCACTGAGTGACATTACTATATGGAGAGTTTTGTCATTTTGTTTTTCAAATATCTATTCAAATAGTCAAATATATTGACGAATGCCTTTAATAATTTTATAAAATTTCTTCACAATAATTTTCAATAATCTTCATTAATTTAGTTTAGCTTTGCATCTGTATTTCTCATCTCTTGTGTTAATACTAAGTATTTGTTAGATAAAAATATATCTGATTAACAGAAACCCAATTATTTAAAACTTTAAAAATATTACAGTTTGAAATTATAATAATTTTATGAACACTATTTTTCTTAATGCAATTAATTTGCCATCTGATAATATTCCAAAGATATTTTAATTCCTTAAGATACTTTTATTCCACTAATGTATACTTATTTTAGTAAAAAGTCATTTATTATTTAACACTCGCAAAGCGTTTGCACAATTGGCTTGAAAGGCCGATATGAATGTAATTACAAATTGTATACAGACGCTATAAAAATAAATGCTTATTTATAAAAGGTTATTATAATTTCTACTGACTTGAAGTTTTCATCAAAAATAATTTTGTATTTTTGGTAAATTGATTTTGTTAAAAATAAAGCTTTTCTGATGAGAACACAACAAAACAAATCAGTTAAAATTGGAAAAAATAATAATAATAAATTAACATTATTAGAATTAAATATCTTAAGAAGTTAGAGTAATTTTAGAGTATTAGAACCAATAATAAATTTGTGAAGAGAAGAAGATATATTAATAGCTTTAATGAGCAAATAAATAATTTTATAGCTTATCAAATATGTAATGCTAAGAATATAAACCTATTACCTGAAATAAATAAGTCTGAATATATTACTAAGGCAATTTACAAGCAAAATTTCCAAAGAATCATTTTAAATAAATATATAATAGTATATACAAGCACTTTAAAATGCTGGGTGAAGAAGCTGTTAATGGCAAACAATCAAAATAAATCAATGTAGGCTAAGCACTTTCAAAATATTATCCCTAAAAAAGAAGGGCATTATTTACAAGTTTATTTAAATAATTCTTTGGAAATCTTGTTTATAAATTATCTTAGTAATACACTCTGACTTGTTTGTTTCTGAAATAGAATGAAGAAAATACCAGGAAGTGGTATTGGGCATGGTATGAATGCAAAAATTAGCGAATATAAATAAGATTTGAAATACAGGCATTCATATACTTGGAAATTAATTGTAAATATAGGAGATTTGAACTCGGACTTTCAAGCAACCTTCAACTACCCACACTATCTCATACTACTGATGCACATTACCACACAAATGTTAAAAAGATAAATAATCACCAATATACATATTTCATGCTGAACCCAGCATTCATCAGTTGATCCAGATTATCATCTCCCACACATATATACTGAACACTGATTATATATATGTGTGTGTTTGTGGAAGATAATAATCTGGACCAACTGATGAGTGCTGGTTCAGCATGAAATACATATATTGGTGATTATTTATCTTTTCTACATGTGCGTGGTCATGTGTATCAGTAGTATGAGATAGTGTGGATAGTTGAAGGTTGCTTGAAAGTCTGAGTTCAAATTTCATATATTTACAAATATAAATAAATAATATTGTCAAATAATATTCTACCTTGCCAAATAATTGTTTACAACACATGTAATATTATAGTAACTAACTTTCATGTTGTAGATGATGTTTAAATGATTCCAATACATTATCCTTTTCAGAATACTGATTACATTTCTAAATGCATGATCTAATCCTAAATAACCAGAAAAAGTTATAGTCTGCTAAAGATAGCTTTCTGTTCACACTTAATATTGGTAAGGGTCATGGGTCTTATCTTCTGATGAAGGTTATTCTATGTACTCAATTCTAATGGTTATACATCTTTCATAAACTATTCTCCATTATTGCTTTGGAGTCCTAGCTAGCATAAAGCACAGATGTTGCAACTGATAATTACCATGCTAACTACTCTTAACTAATAAATAATGGGGAAAAACATATATGAAACTGAAAATAAAATGAGAAGGGTCTGTATTAATGAACTAATATTATTAATGTAAATAAAATACAGAAAATCAAAAGAATCAGACCATGATTATAGATAAATGTTAAGTGCTTTGAATGGGTACATTTGTCAGATATACATTTGTCTTCTAGTTAATACTAATTATAATTTTATTTCATTATCACCCAGTAATATCCAAGGAATTACTATACAATTAAATTGCAGATTTGGAATTAATGACTAATGCTTTATCAAAATTCATTTGTCTTACATTCAGAAAAAATACCAGAAATTTAAAACAGGCAAAACTCTCTATACATACTGCCACTCAGTGCAAGCCAAAGTAATCAATGGATTCCGAAAGGCTTGTGCATAAAATCTCCATCTAGTGCCTAGTCATCCAATATCCCCAGACTAGTTTCTGGCTTGTGGCCTTCATCAGTGAGGAGCCTTGGATCTGAGAGCACTGCACCTAGATCTTAGAATCTAATACAACTCTCCAGCAGCCAACTTTTATCTCTACTTAACTACAAAACTATGAGACTTAAATTGAAAACACTGTAATATTTTCAATCCAAGGTCTTCATAGCTAGTTAACTTGAGATAAAAGATGGCTGCTGGAGGGTTGCATTAGATTCTAAGATCTAGGTGCAGTGCTCTCAGATCCAAGGCTCCTCACTGATGAAGACCACAAGCCAGAAACTAGTCTGGGGATATTGGATGAGTAGGCACTAGATGGGGATTTTGTGCACAAGCCTTCTGGCATCTATCAATTACTCTGGCTGGCACTGAGGGGCAGTATGTATAGAGTTTTGCCTGTTTTAATAACAGTTAAGAGCAAGCATAAGAAATGGTGATCATGTGATGTTTATTGGCTTAAAAAATACCAAAACAAAATAAAATCTCTTCATGCACAAAATCTTAATTCTATTCCACAAAGAACAAGAATACGTTCTTTAAAATCTCCAAAAAAAATAAAAAATTATTTTACATCTATTAAAATTGTCACTATTTAAAATCTTGGTCTTTTCAAATTGAATAATTACATTTTTCATCAGCATTTTTTTTTCACTTATATAATGTGTGGATATATGATTACTAGGTAACATATATATATAATTAGATTTTGTATCAAGCTATGCAGTTCACAGATATAAATCACATGATAATAGTCTAAGCTTATCAACACTAGGAGTTTTCAATCTGTTGCCAAGGCAACCTCTATGAATAAAAGGTGGAAATTCACTTTTTATTCATGCCTTGACAACCAATCCAAGATTCCTGGTGTTGATTGGTGCTTTATTATCAAGTCATTTATATGTTGAATATTGACATTTTTCTAAACACTTTTTACAGGTTACTTATTTACTTAATATTAATGTTAAAATCTTAACTTGATTCTTTTTAAATCTTTATGTAAATTATTCATTAGTATCATACACAGGTTAGCTTTATTTATTTGGATTTTTCAATCTTGATCAGTAGATAAACAACAAGGCATCAAAGCAATTTATTCTCTGGCTACAGAGAGCATATCACTTCTTACATCAGGTATTAAGCTACAATTTAAGGGTTAAATACCAAGTTTTGGAAAGTTATCTGTTTTTCACATGTGATAGGTTTTGCATATCTGATATGCCTTGGCCATTCATCTTAAAAAAATTATAAGTATAAATGTAATTTAATGTCATTACAATCAGAATATACTAAAAAGTTCTTTTATAAGTTGGTAATTCACTTCTTACTTCTGAAGACTGTAAGATAAAACTTTTTTTATTGATGTATTTGAGATTTATTGTTGGAATCAACTGAAGAACACCACTATTATTCTTTCACTTGGATCACTTCATTCTCTTCCGCAATACTATAAGATTGAATTCTTTTTGAAATCTGTAATCTGAAATTTAGAATCTGTAAACTGTCAAAAATCTTTTTTTTAAATGCCTTTTATACCTTTTCTATGTTGCTGCTCATATGTTGACTAAAAAAATGTCTTTCCCAGCTTAGAAGCTAATCTGGCTACCTGCATCAGAGTGTTTTTCAAAAACATCTCTGACCTTTTCATTTTATTTCAAAAATCCTTAATTACTGTGGCCTCAATGAATAATAGGTTTATTAAATTGCAGATTTAAATATTAAATATTTTTATAAATATAAAAATTTATAAATTGAAATTATTTGTTTTGTATCATGGGTTGATAAAACATATTTTTTACAATAAATTTTAGCAATAAATTATTATTTTTACTATTACTTAAACGTATGTCTTTGGTAATTATATTTTTCTGATTGAGCAAAGTTATCTCTGCAAAATAAAAGAGAGAGTATTGATTAATACTAATCTTCTGCCCATTGTAGTAAAACTTAGAATTGTGGCAACTTAGACTTGAAAAAGAACATATTACACAATTTATATAGACTAGAATAGATATTAAATATGACAATTATCTCCATTTTGCAGCCTTGAATAATTCCAAACTTGTATACACAATTCTCTTCAATTTTTCTTATAAAATCAAACTACTTGCATAATAAAATAAAAAAGTAATAAGGAAATTATTCAAGGCAATAAATGTCTCTAAATATATATTTATGCACATATATCTTTACATGATACTCATATATATTTATTTTTACCTACATTATGTTTAACCTTTTGCAACCGTGATTCTATATATCAAAATCTTTCTTTTTAAGGTGTGTTTCTGCATATTTTGGTACTATTCTTAAGTTTTAAATTTATACTGGCACTGTGACTCAATTCACAATCATCTTAATATATAATCCTTTCTTATGTATTCATTTTTTATATGATCTAATTTTGGATCAATTCTAAACTTTTCTATTTTTATTTCTTTAATGTTTCATTAATAACTTATTAAAATTCTTATTTTTTTTTTCTTCATATTTTCTTAACATTTTCATTCAGTTTTTCATTCAATGTCTGGATATTTTAATACTTATATTGTCTATATTTTAGTTGCCATCTTTTCAGTTTATCTATTTTCTCCATATAAACCTATTATTGATAAAGCACTGAAAACTTTGAAATTATTCAAATGAAAGTCAATCTCCGATAATGCGGTATTTCTTAAATATTATAAATTTCCATGCACTTGCCTGCCAGTAAGAGTTTAAAAAACTGAAGTGAATCACTTAAGTTTAGAGCTACATTCTATATACACCAACTCTTACAGACCATGCTTAAATCAAGGCTTGAGTCTATTGTGTGCCTGATGTTATAATCAAATATTCAATTATACAAATCTATTTAAGTTTTTTTTTTAATTCTTACTGGTGGGAGAGTGCATGGAGATTTATAATATTTAAGAAATAGTGAATTATTGGAGATTGACTTCCATTTGAATGTACCTGGGTCTTGTTTTAGGCAGATTTCTTTAATGCAATTTTGAAGTTATGTGATTCATGTTTCTTCTTAATATTTTTGTATGCGGTTTTCTTTTATGTGATAAAAATTATTAGATCAGAAGTTGAGCTCCTATAATATGCTATTACTTTAAATGCTATAAATTTCATGCACTCACACATCATATTTAAAGTAATAGTGCATTATCAGAGTTCGATTTCCATCTAATAATTTCAATATTTTCAGAACTTTATAATAATACTGTTATAGATTTTATGCAATAAAGAAGTTCATAATTCACTTAAAATCAGGATTTCCCCATTTTATATATACACATTAAATTTTACAAGATTATGATGTAAATCTGTTCAAATGCTATAGATGCCTATACTATGCATGTTGTTTTTGCATTTGAAATCACATTCTATTTTTGCTTTTTAAAAAGAGTTCATAATCAATTAATCATTTAGTGTCCGCAAGTTTATTTTTATAAAGTGAGTAACAGTGGTGGGCACAATTAAATTTGACAATTAAAACTTAAAATCTGATTTTTAATTGTAAATAACAATTTAAAAATTATGTAGTGTGATCTGATTAATGTAATGTGAAATAATGAAATTTGATTTGTAAACAGAATTGAAAATTAAAAAATTAAAAACAAAAATAAGAATTTAATTTTTAATTCTTAGTTTTAATTAAATTTTGCCCAACAGTGGTGAGTAGGTGTCTTTTTATTATCGTAAGTCTAAGTTCTTATTTTTATTTTAAACTTTTAGTTTACCCTAATGGAGAGGAAAAAACACCCAAGAAAATGAATTTCTTTGGAAACAAAAATTTCAATTTTAGATCATTTAGCAAAATGAGAAGAATCAACAATGATTGGAAAACATTTTAGTTTGGGTGAGTCCAATGTAAGGGCAATTAAAAAAATAAAGTTGGTGCTAGTTGTATTTCCTCTTGTGATGAATCTGATGTCTTACCAATTCACTAATGAACCTGCATATCATCAAATAATGACAATAATTAAAGTACTGTACATATATGAAAAAATGTAAAATACTGTAAAGTACATATAAAAATATATTGTTTTGAATAAAATTAAATACTGTTGTTAATAAAAGCAAAAAGTAAAAAAAGTTTGTTTTGTATCAATTTTTTTCAAATTTGAAATTTTTTATTAGTCATATTTTATTTCCTTATTTTTTATGTGAATTTTAAAGTAATTTTACATTGTTGCTTTGCTTTTATGTGATTTTTGAAAATTACAGTACATATCTCCCATTTTTCAAGGTAAATTAAGTCTATTTTTGTGCGATTTCTTTTGTGTGCATTTTCTGAGGAACCTATCTACTGCATAAAATGAGACCCAGGTGTAATTTCTATTTTGTCCATATATAAGTAAATATTTTTCACAACAATAATTGACTGATTTCATTAAAAAAAATTGTCTTTCTTTCTAAACCATTTAATTCTCTCCCCCTCCATCTTCAAAATTCAATACTTTTCATACTAGTTTTTATTTAATTTCATAATACATAAGCTATTGAGCTCAATTAGCCACTTTGATGGTCAAATGGCATATCCATCTAAGCAATTAATCTGATGAAATATTTGCCCTGAACACTTTAGTGCAGCAATTGAATATCAGATTTAAGAGCTAAAAGTTCTTGAATCAATTTTTTAATTGAATAAAATTTTAAAAATCACTTTTGCCAACTGAATGAAACAAATGTGTTCAAATGCCAAAGTTTATGTATACATTTTTTGTTTTTATTTTCACAGCACAATTTGTTTTAAATGCTTTTCACTTACTGAAACTAATATGAAATGACTTACAATTTTCTCTGTATTCAAAATAGTGAAAAATATTTCAGTCCAGTTGAAAATGTACCGTTGTTACTGGTAAATTATTTAATTGTTTATGGATTTACATGTAAAAGGAGAAATCTAACTCTACAGAAATTACAACATATAGATGTTTTTGTATTACAGTATATATATTTCAAATATATTTTTTTAAACTCATAAATTTAGTTTTCTGGCTTGGTTTGATATTTGTTATATTGAATCAAATAAGTATAAATAATCATAAGAATTATTTCTCAAGAATTTTGCATAATGTTTTAGCACCTAAAAGGTAAGTTGAGCACAACACTTTCATTCAATTATTCAAATTGATTTTTTTTGCTTTAATTTTTTTCACCTGAAAATCAATCTCAAAACTTCAGTTCTTAAGTTTGACATTCAGTAGTATAACTGCCTATTTACAAAGAATACCAATATCTTAGTCTTATATGAGCAAGAAGATTCTCATAAACTTGAAAAGTTAGTTTCACATCCCAAGAGTTTTTCATTGATATATTTCACGGTGTTAAAATTGTGATTACAGTTTGAATCTTTTTTTCAGAATAAACCCTGTGCAATTTAGAGTTGTGGAAGAGTACTGGAGTTCAAAGTTCATGACTCACTTTCTATGTACAAGCTTCTTGTAAATTTGTAAGCAATAAACCATTTGATCATTATTATTACTGAAAAAAACTTACTTTAAAAAAATTGGCAATTAAACAATTTTTAGAATAATTAATTTCTAAATATGATAGTTTGGACAGTGAATATAATAATGAAATATTAACCATCTTTTCTTATTGTTTTTTTATACCTCTAATAACTACGGCTTGTATTGAAAATTATTTCGTGAATTACATAAATAATCAAGAATTTTAAAAAAATCCAATTGGCGAAAGTCATATAATGATCCTTGTATTAGCTATCGAATACAAAGAGGCATCCAAAGTGAATTGGAAAAGAAAGTAAGTAGTGATTTTACAAATTCAATGATGAGGAGAAAGTATTTTTAAAATGGATAGATTTAAAAATTTGCATGATAAAATAATTAAAATTTTAACGTGAATGAATGAGAACAAAAATTTAGCATTCTGAAATGGTAGGGAGCTTTTAAGACTTTTATTCAAGCTCAATTTTTGTAGTTACGATTGCCATTGGACTTAATCATACAGAATACTCGTACAAGTCACTCTCACGTTCCCACACAAAAGGCAAAATCTTACATATATATAAAAGAAAAATGTTTCGAAATTATTTTTGAATAGAACAAATAGTTATTCCATTAATTCTATTTTTACAGTTGATAAAATATCATAGTACTACTATAAAAATTTGTTGATCAAAAAATTAAGTCATCAAACTTGATAATAAATAAGAGAATTCTTTATCCTAAAATATGGTAATTTGTTACGTAATATGAACCTTCCCCCTCCACGCAGAAAGTTATAGTAATCAATAAATCACAACAATATCAGTGTATTTTTTATTTCACAAATGATTCACTCACTGCTTTTTAATGTCAAAAAAAAAAAAAAAAGAATGAAAGAGATTATTCTCTGCTTAACTTTTAATTTCAAATTTCACTTGTTTTTTGTAACTTTTATAATCTTGTCAAAACTGAAAATGCCTGCCAAAATATAACAATAGAAATAAATATACTAATATACATAACATTTCAGGAGTGGGTGAGTGAATGTAGGTTGAGATAGTGTTGTAAGTAGGAATAATTATTCACTTTAAAATTTTTATATCTTCATGTAAAAGCAATTACAAGTTAATTTTTTTTTTTTTCTTAATTTTATTATTTTAAATAAACAAATATCTTTACATATATATTAAATAAAGGTTTGTTGTTTAAGAGTTTATATGATGTTTGAGCACTAGAAATAATAGAATTGAACCACAATTCATAAATCGTAAGCTTAACAATCCACCATTCCACCACTGTGCCAATCTTACAGGGCAATATCTAATATAAACAATAAGCATTGCCAATTGCTCAACAAGCTTTGTGATAAATGCTTAGCCGAAGAAAGCATTTAAAATATCTCTAGTAAAAGAAAAAATAGAATGATTATATGAAAACATTTATCATAAGCTTTATGGAATTTACAACAGTTTAGAAAACAAAGTGTAAATGTTTATCTGAACGTTTGTTATGGTGGTATTTAGTAGTAATTATATGTTGAATTATTTTCATTGTCAAATATCTTTAGAAAAATTCAAATTTGATTTAATCTTTCCAAATACATTCACCTGTTAATAACAGCACACAGATTAGTCTATAATACAACATTCTAATGCCATCTCTTTTTCATCTTTTAGATATTGGAGTCTGTTAAGTGACAGTACTAGAATGGGAATCGAACCTGAATTTTTAGATTCTCATGCTAGTATTGTCACTGGTCAGGCAAACATCTAAAGAAAGGGGGAGGTTAATATCACTTGAAACGTGTTATGTACTAATAACATGTAAATGTGTTATATACTAATCTGCATGCTATTACTAACAGTTTAATGTACTTAAAAAAGTTAAATAAAATTTGATTTTTTCCTAAAAATATTTTAACAATTAATATTAGATGATGGAAGTAGTCCAACATTTAACTAATACTCATATATAAATACTACATGACACGTGTGCAAGGTAGTTAATAAAAACCATCTGTGTTGCTTTTTACTCCAGCTTTTATATATATATCTTCGACTCAAACCCTGGTTTAATTAGCCATAATTCAAATTCAGTCACATATTTTTATTATATAAATTAATATAATAAAATTGCTGGGTTAAATAATTGCAAATTAAATCAAACATTAACTTTTATTGAATATTCCAGTATAAGTAACTTTGCAAATACCATAGTAATTACATTGTGATTAGTAATTTTAAATAGGAATATTTGTAATTAACGAAGCAATATTAAATCTTCAGTTGCTACTTAGAAAATGTCTTAAAGTTTTTATATATTATGTAATCAATAAAAAATCAACCAATCTCAGCATGACATGTTTTGGCATATGCCTTCATAAGGTATTTTGACATCAAATTAAGAATAGCAGCTGCATTTAAATAAGAATGACATTACAATGTTGATACAAAGATAGTCACTTCTAAGACATCTAATAATGAGGAACCTGATACATATATTTATTGTGATTTTTTTTTTCATTATTAATATGGTAGCATGTAAAAGTTTTGAAAATCCTCTATTTGATGCATTCAGTTAAATAAAAAAAAATATATTTTAAAAGATCATATATTATAAGTATACAATAAAAACAAGTTTAATTTAAAAAATACAATGAATGAGCTTTTTTAGTGCCTTGGGGAAAGCCAAGCATTTAGAAGTTCTTTTCTTCTACCACCAAACAGTGCTAAGTGCTGATTAAATACAGCAAATGAATAGACATTGCATGGCTATATTAAAATGAGTTCCAAGTAAACATAAAATAGTTATAATAAATTAACATCAACAAAACTTAGCCCTTTTATCCATTGATCAATCAGTGCTTAAACATTTGTTGCTTATCTAATTTATGACTACATCTGGGAATACTGATATTACAAGTCTTTATTCTCTCCTCTTTATTATGAACTTATTTTAAATGCTAGTATATCCATTAAATTATACAATGTGAATGCAAAATCTGTAACCAAATTAGACATTCTTATAATATTCCTATTGTCAACTCCAAATTATAGTTTGCACATACAACTATTAACTCAGAAAAAATCTATAGTTTTTTTCTGATTCCAAATCAATAATTAATTATGAAAAACTATCATGGAATCTTTCATAATCAGCTGTAAAACTGGAAAAAAACCACCCAATTTAATTATTTTTTTCATTATAAAAACCAAATTCAAAATGTAAATTTTTCAAAAAATACATATTCAAATTTTAAAATGAATAAAAAATAAATTAGTATATTTCAAGGTTACAAATAAATTATAAATTGCAGCCAAATGTTATAATGGTTTCTTTGTCAATTTGCTTTTGTGTAAAAGTAAATGTTTTCTACTAAAATTTGAATTATTATTCTAAAATAATTAATATTTCACAAATATTTTGTGAAAAAAAATGTATATAAAAAGTTCTAAAACATACATTTTCACTTTGAAAATCAAAACAAAGCAATCAGAACTCTCCAAATCATTGACAGACACTCTCTTGAGTAGAAAACAAAAAACAACCAATCAGTGCCTTAGAAGTTAGGCTCAAATTTTATTGTTATAACTTTAAATTTAAATATTATTGATTTAATAGTTATAAAAAAATTCTAAAGGTTATTCAGTACAGTTTTCTTGATAAAATAACAATAAATTTGGCAAAATATTGTTAAAAGCAGCAATTTGATAAATTAATCATCCAAAAAATATTGACATTTAATGTTAAACCTTTTATCTTTTAATTAAAAAAAGATTTAACATTCTATTTTACTCAAGGATATCAATCATTAAAATACTATGCATATGTATAGTGTAAAGCAAAGACACGATTAATAGGAAATCGACATCAGCAGAAGTAAGATGTTAAAAATATTTGTTTCAAATTTAAAAAACATTATGTGTCCAAAATTTGAAGGGAAAATGCATCTTATATTCAAAGTAAAACAGTATGTCTTTTAAAATTGTATTTAAGTTTAGTTTCTAAAATGCAAATTACTAATTTATCAGATTATTAATGTAAATGAAAGTCTTTTAAAAATAAATTTCTACTTATAATTGATAAAATAATTTATAGCACTGAACATAAAATGTATGCTTATCATCCAATTATAAATTCCAGCCATATGTCATTGATTTCTTAGCCATTTTGGGTTTGTGTAAAAATAAATATTTTCTACTAAAATTTAAATTATTCTTTTGAAATAATTAGTATTTCAGAAATATTTTGTGAAAAAAATAATGTGTAAAAAAAAAAAAAAGATTGGAGAATATGTTTCCATTTCCAAAATCAAAATGAAGAAACAGAACTGTCAAAATTGTTGACAGGCACTCTTTTATGGAAAGAATAATAAACAACCAATTAATGCCTTGGAATGCAGGTACTCACATCATTGTTATAACATTAAATTTATATATTATTGATTTATTAGTGGTAAAAAAATTCTGAAGATGCCATCATTATTTAGTACAGTTTTTGTCATAAAATAACTCCAAAATCATAAAATAACATTAAAAAAAGCAGTTTCAGAGCAGTTAAAACTGCATATAAAGTTAACCATTCCATGCTGTTAAACTGTTAAATCACTCATTGCCAAACTTATAAAGAATAAAACTCCAAAATCTGTTCCACAATTGATCTCTACACAAATGGCTTTCATTGGGAGAAAAATAGCATTGCATTAAAGTCATTTAGCATTTGTAATAATATGTTGGACTATTTCCATCATCTATCATTAAATGTTGAATGTCTAGAACATTTTAAAACTTTATTTAAACTTTTCCACATGTAAACAACTGTTACTATTAATATATAAGTTGGTAGATAACAGGTAAATTTTCAGGCCATTTAGCAATAGTTTACACATGTGGTACATGTACTAATGAATAATGAAAGAAGATAGTTAACAATTTAAATCAGTATTGTAACATGTAAAATATGTCAGACTGACTTCAAAACTGTAGAGTCATAGACATTTTCACTCTATTATGCAGAAGAGAAAAGTGTCACTGGAAGTATTTGTCCTGGTAGCTTCTTGCTGATGCAGATTGGTTTTAGAGTAGAGAAAGGTAAGCAAAGAATATCATTAAAATGATTTACATCAGTAGTGCAGGGAAGTGGTCGTAGATCATTATTAAAATGTTTTATTCCAGTATTTAAGTTGATAACCATAATTATAAAGACATAACCACTAACAACAAAGATTCAACAATTAAATGATGTAATCATTAAAATGCTAAATTCCTATGCTGCAAAAATTTTCCTGGTATAATCTTATAGTCATTTAGATATCCTTTCAATTTCTGTCATTTTCATAGCCAACTTATTTTCTGAAGCCATATTTTTAACGAATAGTATTTCTGTAGTATAATTTTTCTTACACCATTCTCATGCAAGGTAGGTAGAGAGTGGTTTCTATCATTATATAAATAATTTGTAGTTTAATGAATGACCAATAAAAATTATTAACATATTTTTAACATTATGTATTTATTAAAACCCTTGAATTATCCTTTATGGGTTAGCCCACTGGTAGAGTCAGCTAATCTATCACTGCAATACGGTTTTAATTCTAAATTATATTATTTATTGTCAAATTCTACTATAAAAAAAAAGAGTCAAGCTTTTTTTTGTTTGTTTAATTTTTAAAACGTATATTCTCAATATTTCTTTCTTCATATAATATAAAAAAACTATTTACTTATTATCTAAATCACATTTTAGAATTCACTCTAATAAGACTTCTTTTACGTCTAGAAAAACTAGTAACAATTTTACCTTCTAGCTATAATACATTTTGCTAATGGACTTTTTACTTAATTACAACATGACACGTAATTTCTAATTAAAAAATTAATTCTATTTATTGGAAGCTTCAGACTTTCTGGATAGGTGTTGACCTTTAAACAAGTTAGGCATTTCATGGCTAGATTACACAATGAGTTTAGTATGCAGTCATTATAGAAGAAAAGGATGAGATTTTTTAATGCTTTGAAAACTAATTTATTTATATCTTGAAAAATCGCAAATAAAAGAAAATAATAATGAGCAGAATCTATTTCAATAAATAAAATGACTACTACCAGATGTGATTTTTCTTCATTTATTATTTATATTAGTGTATAGATATAAGATGAATCATCTCTTTTTATAAATAACCAATTGTAGAGTTAAGTTCTCTCCCACATAAGAAAAAAAAGAAGATAAATCCATCAAATATCCAGTGGTAGCTACAAATAATTAACTATCCATTTCCTTAAAGGGGTAAATGTTTAGTTAGATTAGCTATACGACCAACTACTTAAAAAAAAGACTAAGCATCTTGAAAAATTTCCACTTGCACTGTAAGATGTTAGATAAAGCAGAAAAGGATGAGATTGTTACAGTATTAGACTATATTGTAATATATGCTACGCGACTATTAACATAATTGCAGTTTCTAATAAATATATTTTCGATTCTAACTCTTTTAATAAAGTATTTGACTCAAAATTAAGATTCAAGTACTCAATATTTAAATTTATTCACATACAATTTCGTTACATTGTAACTACTATAGTAATTTGTACATAATAATCATTATGTGCTTCTTTTCTTATATAACTTCTTTACTCTACCTGCTTGCCCTGTTACAAAATGTTTCCTATTTATTTCAAAAGAACACCATTGTTATGCAGTTTTAAAATGGTGTATTAACATTATCATAAGTGATAATGACCTGCATTTTTTTAATATATTTTTTGCATAATGCTTTTATTGATATTTTATTTGAAAGAAAAATCTAGATATCAGTATGTTAGGAACAGTCAGCTTAAATCTAAGGGATACTGCACTGTTGACATAGAATAAAATTATTATAGTAGTTCTAATTTTATATAATCCAAATTTTTTTCTTCATACCATATACCATGTCCTTATTGATATTGTTATATGCATACTGTTACTAATCACCCACTGGATTATTTTCAGATTAAATGTATAACCATTTTCAATTGGAAACCTTTTAAATTTATTGGAACTGAAAATGGTTATGTAAACAACTCAAAGCACTTCTTCATACTATAATGGTTATTAGTAATAGTTATTATCAACACTAATTCTTTATTGTTTTTTTATTATTACAATAATTAATCTATAGTAAATATTTTATTTAATTTACATAAATATTCATAGTATTATTTTCAGGAACTTCCATGTAATAAAAATACAATATATAAATAACTGATATTTCAGAGCTTTTTCTTTCTCAGATCATAAGAATGTGTGTGGTGAGATTTGAAATCGCTTTTTTTTTTCCTTTTGTTATTCTCTCATTCTTAAATTCTATTGGTTGAGAAGTTTTAAAAAATATTTTATCCTCCAATAGCTTTTTCCAAATATTGTAAATTTTTGTTAATTCACACATTTAATTTATGCTCTTAGGACTTTTAAAAATCTCTATAGCTTCCCTCTTGTTCAATTTTTGCCAGAATATGTGTTTTATTAAAATTGATGTCATGGTTTGTTAATTTAATGTGTGAATCAATGGCTGATGAATTGGATTTTTCTCTAACTAACAAAATGTGTTTTTCCTTTCTTATATTTATTCTAAGATTGGTCTGTCCAATGTATAAATGTAAACACACTCCACATGAAATTTTATATATACCATGACACTCCAAAGGAATTTATATCTTTAGGGCATGGAAATACATCATTAACTTATATATATATTCTAATGTTGCGATCTTGGTCAGCTCTAGTTAAATCACACACTACAAGCCTCCTAAATGAAACAACTTTAGAATGGGAGTTATTAAATATTACCAAATAAAATTGAAAATTGCAGTAATAAAAGAAAACAAAAATAATGTAACAAAAATATTCTATCAATCGATATCATATACCTACAAGTATAATTTATATTTATATTTAGATAATTATATAATTATACTAAAATGTTTATTTATAAAGAGATTGGCAAAATTTGTAAAACTTTGAGTATTCATAATAAGCTAATTTATAAAATAAAATTATATATTTTAAAACTTTGGTTAATAATTTGAATAAAGTTACAATCTATTAAAAAAGAACGGGGTGGGGGCGATTAAAAAAACTACAACTAATTAAGATTATTTATAAAGTTTAATAAGGTTAAATTTAATCAGAATCATAATTAAAAATAATTAGAAAAATTAAGAAAAAGAAAACAAAAACATGATTTTAAGATATGAACAAAAACAAGCAAGCATTTTTGGGAAGACTTGCTCCATCTCAAGCAAAAGCTATAAAAGAAAAGAAGTGAAAAGAATATACAACATCTGGAGAACACTATGATGTATGTCATTAATACTGAGTAAATTGAAAAATTCAATTCTAGGTTGGTAAGCATTCTATATCATCTCAGAAAATTGCTGTTATAGTAATTGTCAGCCATTTAGAATGCCTGAATTATTTGAAAGGAAAAGAACAAATATAATTTTCTAAGCCTACCCCAAGTGTACCAGTCAGAAATGATAATGCAGCATTTCCAACAGAGGATATATTGAAGTATAGTCTTTTGCCAATAGAACTGTTTTACCAATTACTGCATTTTTCTAGCCTGCATAGTCAAACAACAGGTTAATCAAAACCAAGAAATAATTCAGATTAGAACTAGTCCACTGAGTAAGCTTATTAAACTATTTTGAGCCAGACCACAGTAAGAATTTATCATTTTATACAAATATAAAAAAGGCCTTCTTAAAGTATGACAACAATATGTATATTTTTAAAACCTATTTTTTATGAATGTATACATTACACCTGGGTCTCATTTTATGCGGTAGATAGGGTCCACAGAAACCTGAATTAAAAAAAATTGTACAAAAATAGACTTGACTTACCTTGAAAAATGGGGGATAGAGTCTGTAATTTTCAGAATTTGCATAAAAGCAAAGCAACAAGAAAAAATTACTTTAAAATTTGCATTAAAAAAATAAGCAAATAAAGTATGACTAATAAAAAATTTCAAATATTTGAAAAAAATTAATACAAGACAAATTTTTTTTATGTTTTTTATTAACTACAGTATTTAATTTTACATTTTTCATACATATTTTAATCATTAATGCTAGCATTCATTTGTAAACTGGTAAGAAATCAGATTCGATGTGATGTATTGTGGCTTCTCCTTAAACAAAGTCAAGAATCTCTCAGCAAATATGCCCAGAAAAACCTGTTAGCCACTTTATTTTTAGTTTTGTGCTGTGTTAATGGTTTTCTGTTTCAATATTAAAAAAATGAGATCATAATCAAAACAAAAAGATTATACATTATCATTAGAAAGATTATTTTCAGTTTATAAAATCTTTGTTTTTTATTTTAAAAATCTAAACGATTATTTATTTCTGTTATATATAACAAAATATGGTTTAAAAGTTTACATTTTTTGAATTATTGCACTATTTTTATATGTAAGTATAAATCTATTATTATTATTTACTCATTAGTATAAATAGATTATTTACATAGAAGCTAAAATTCTAAATACAGCTTCAGGCCATATTCACTTTAGCTGCTAATATAACTTTATATTTTTGAAAAAAAAAAAGTATTTCAAGTCAAAATAAGTTATTAATAATTTAAATTTCTTGATATCTAATAAATATAGTGAAATATGAAAGATATTAAAAAGCAACATGAATCGTATAACTTTAAAATCGCATTAAAATAATCTGCATAAAATGAGACCCAGGTGTATTTAATTTTTATATTTATTATTATATAAGGGATTTGAACTCAGACTTTCACATGACCTTCAACTCTCCATGCCATCTCATACTGCTAACCCATCTGATCACACATGTTGAAAAGATAAATAATCACCAATATACTTATTTCATGCTAAACCATCAATCATCAGTTGGTCCAGAAATACCATCTCCACACATATTTATCATTAGAAAATTTTATTAAAGTACTGTAAATCATATATGTGATACCTAAATGCACTTGCAGTTACTTTTGGGATTTTTTTTTCTCATTTTTGGGATAGTTTGCCAATTTATTATTTTTGGTCAGCAGATAATAATATCAACATATAATTCAGTAATCAATTGAGATTACCTAAAATAAATAATAATGCATATTTAACTAATTTAGTTGTCTGTCATTTTCTCAGTAGTCACATCAATTCTTCATTGATCATCACTGCTAATGTTCGGAGTTAAGAAAAGCAGAGTGGTTTCCATGACAACATGATGATGCTCTAGAGTTTCATATGCAGTCTCTTTTAGAAGAAAATGGCTCCTTAATGCTGGTTAAAAAGTTCATAACCGGCATATTAAAACAAAATCTTATGAATATTAAATAAGAATCTCTGAGATAATATTTAGTGTATGATGATCAGAAAATTAAAGGATTGAAAGTTCGATCATCATCTTCAAATCCAATTTTATTTAAATATCAAATGATCTTTGGGGATGAAGTGTATATTATTTTTGAATATTGCATATGTACACTAGAAATAGTATATGCACATTGAAATGTGTATAGATATATTGGCCATTAGTTCATCATCAATTAAAGGGTTCCTGGTACAATATGTATATATCTTTTTACTTGACTTTGAAATAAAAATTAAGCTATTATCTGATAGTTTCAAAATTGGCAATTAACAAAGCATTAACTCAATCACAGGAAAATGTAATTCATAAATACATTTTATATTTACTGGGATTAAACCAATAAACATCACATGACCATCACTTCTTATGCTTGTGTATAACTGTTGTTAAAACAGGCAAAACTCACTATATATATTGCAATAATACGTATAGTGAGTTTTGCCTGTTTATTTACTGGGATTTAGTAAGGTTTAAAATTTTTATTTTGTTAATCAATGCCTAAACTATACAATCATATACTACAAATGAAAAATTATTTTTCTAATATTTTTTTCTTTTATTCTGCCAATGAATAGGTTTGAGGGCAATCACAGTTTATTTTTACCAACACGACATCTCCTCCTTCCCCCAAATATATTATTTACATATGAAGAATTGTTTTGATAAGAATGTTCTCCTTTTATCTACAAATGTCCACTGAACATAGTATTTTGTTTGACGCATCTCTTTTTTTATATTTTACAAGTGCTCTAGTTTCAATTAATATTGATCTTTAATTAAAACAGTAATCTAAATATGCTGAATCAAAACTGATTTAATTATTTTTTCAAATTGGAATTTATCCTTAATAGTGGCCAAGCATATTAATAAATAAACCTTGTCTATAATGTTGTTTCCAAAGTATTAAAAATTATATCAATCCAATTGAAATTAACAACTCACTAAAAATACATAGACATCACATGATCTCCATCTCTCATACTAGCACATAATTATTATCAAACAAGGCAAAACTCATTATACAGTAGTGCCACCCTGTGCCAACCAGAGTACGAAGGCCACAAGCCAGAAACTAGTCTGGCGATATTGGATGAGTAGGCACTAGATAGGGATTTTATGCACAAGCCTTCTGGCATCCATTGATTACTCTGGTTGGCACAGGGTGGCACTACTGTATAGAGAGTTTTGCCTTGTTTAAACATTCATAACCATTTTATTGAACTGGTTTTCATCCAAAATTAATGCCTTTTTAAAATATCCAACGTTAACCAATTGTAATAATAATTCTTGTAATAATATATAATAATTGCAATATGTGTGTCATTATTAAGGATAATTATTACAATAGTTTGATTGTTGGATATTTTGAAAAGGTCCTAATCTTGGACAAAAACCGGCTCAATAAAATGATTATCAATTTTTATTTAGTTATTTAATTTCAATTGAGTTGAAATAATTTTTAATTAAAATTTTAAAAAAAATCAATACCTTGTGGAGGGCTATAATCATAAACATATGACCAAGAACGTGATAACGATCTATGATCCTCAAGATACTGAACCAGCATTTATCAGTTGTCCCAGATCATTCAGTGTATACAATATACATATAGAGTACATTACTACAGCTCAATAAATAAGTATCAAATGTGCTGCCCTCATAACTTTGACACAAATCACTTGATGGAAGTATATTAATTATTTTTATTAGTCATTCATTAGACTAGAGATTATCCAATAATAAATAATATTTCTGTTGTCTAATTTCACTATACCACTCTCACACAAGTTTCTATCCACACTTAACACCTTGTGGAAGAATGTAATCTTGGGGATCAGAGATCTTTTTCACATGTCTTTGGTCATATGCTTATGATCACATCGCTCCTCAAAGTGTTAAAAGTGGATAGAAACCAGTCTCTACCTTGTGTGACAGTGGTGTAGTGAAAATTACACTATAGAAATATTATTCAGTATTGCATAATCTAAAATCTAATGAATGACTAATTTTTATAAAAATTGGTTTTAATTTCACATTTGATCATTTCTAATTTGAGTATTTTCAAAGTACCCATAAAGATTTTTTACTTAAATTTACCTAGGTATTCTTTCATTTTATTCACAGACTGTACAACCTCTTTTACATTTGCTTCACTTTGCAATAATAATCATAATAATTTAATTCATTTCATTTATTTAAGAACTAAACAATAGCATATAATCAATTATAGTTTGTACATCTAAAAAGGATAAACATAATGCACATAACATAATAATAAAAGAAAGTAATAAACAAAAAAATAAAAAAATACATACATGAAATTAATCAACAATGACATTTGAATTATGTTTGCTCATAACTGTTATTAAAACAAGCAAAACTCTCCATACAGTAGTGCCACTCAGTGCAAGCCAGAGTAATCAATGGATGCCAGAAGGCTTGTGCATAAAATCTCTATCTCATCTAAATAGGTATTCTATGCACAAGCCTTCTGGCATCCATTGATTACTCTGACTTGCACTGAGTGGCACTACTGTATAGAGAGTTTTTCCTGTTTTTAATGACATTTGAATTTAATAATATTACAAAATTGCTTATAATCTACATATGAGGGATCCGAGCAACATAAGGTCACCATGGGTATGACAATAATATTGGCATCAACAAGGGCTTTGAGCATCCCATCATCAGATTCCAATGATATGGATGGCTAAAGAGTTGGAGAGCCGAGAAGACTGAAACTTGTCCATTAAAGTTTGAAGATTTTCTATCTTAATAATGAACTGAACACTGATTTTACATAGATGAGGGAGATAGTAATTTGGGCCAACTGATGAGTGCTCGTTCAGCATGAAATTTTCACATGTATGTGGTCATGTGTATTGGCTGTATAAGATGGATATAACTGGATCTTGAAAGTTCGAGTTCAAATCCCTTCTAATATATATATATAAAATACATATTTTATATCTTCATTTAACATATATATATAACAAATGGTTATTAAAAAAGTCAGCTACAGAAAATTAATGAAGTATGTTTTAAATAGTTATAGACAAGTGACAAGATATCTGACATAATAATTATTGGTAAAAGCAAATATTCTTGCTCATATTATACTAAAACATAGTGCTAAACCTGTCAAGACAGATTCCAAAATGCAATAATGAAAATATGTTTTGTTGGTTTTTACTTATGGATGTGTGTCTTAGATATTTAACAGGAGAACAATACAAAGACTTCAAGGAGAGATTTATGTTAGAGAAAACAACAAGAGAGCAAAAATAATATACATGGATTAGAGAACAAATAATTTTCAATAACATCACTGAAAAAAATAAAAAGTCTGAAATGAAGCTGGGTTGATTATATTACTAGAAGAGATGATAATAGATAGACAGATAAAGTTTTAAATTAAATCCAAAGAGGTGTAAAAGATCTGATACTTAAAACAGGAAAAACTCTCCATGCAGTAGTGCCACCCAGTGCATGCTACATTAATCAATGAATGCCAGAAAGCTTATGTATAAAATCCCTATCTAGTGCCTACTCATCCAATATTTACAGATCAGTTTTTAGCTTGTGGCTTTCATCAGTGAGCATTAGAAATGGTGATCATGTGGTGTAAAAGATCTGATACTTGTAATATCTGGATGAAATAAGAAGGTTTTCTGCTGTGTTGCGGAGAAGAAAAGCCAGGGATCAGAGTAACTGGATTAAGCTTGAAGAGATCTTTATCCTGCAGTAGATAGATAATGATTGAGAAAGATAATGATGATAAATATACATGCATGTGTTATTATTAAATCTCACACTGCTTTGATAACAGAGACAACAATATACATTTTGTTTTTTTAATATAAAGCTTGGTATTTAAGTTTGATTTAATATAGGTTCTAGGACTGAAAATACCGTAGCTGAATTACATACATACAATTCATGGATCCTAAGTTCCAGAGTCTGCTAATTCTATCACTATACCAAACCATTACCATGAACAAGCACCAAAATAGATTGTATGTACCCTTCAGTTCCATCAATAATTTATTAGGTTATACTAATCCATTTTCACATGTAAATAAAATAAAAACATTGTATTTGCTTTTTTTTTAAATATTAATTTTTTTTTTAATCATAAAGCTATGTAAAAATATGAAAATCAATCTTTATATATATATTACAATAATTGTAAGAATCATATAATTGGGTTTAATATTAAGGAGAGAAAAAAAATATCTATTTATGAAATATTTTTATTTAAATTTGCTAACAATTGTAATTCCGCACACACAAAAAAAATTAACATAATGAGAGAAAAAAAATACAAAAACTTGAAATAGTTTTTAAAAAAACATTAAGATTTTAAACGAGTAACAATGAATAAATAAATGGTTGTGTGTTTTTAAAGAAAAATTAAAGTTTATGACAAATGTAAGATAAAACCAATTTACTGAATTGTTAAAAATTAAAATTTTTTACTGTTTTAAAAACTCATTTCTATTATTAAAAAAAAAAAAAAGTTAACACTTAAGTGATTAGAGAAATATTAATCTATGTTGCAATCAGCTTAGTGCAGTTGAGGAACAAATGATAAAGCAATATAATATATATAATAATTTAAATCGATATATAATCGCATTAAGAGATAAGGACAGCTGCGCGCAGATTTTTTAAAATCACCCTGGATTACATTCACGTGGAAAAAGAATTTATATTAATTACATTGTATTTTAAAGAAGGGGGACCTAGTAGTGCATCTGTCTGATATGTCTATGACCTCTGGATTCAAATCCAAGCTAAGTAAAATTCTTTTCAGAAAACAATCTGGTTGGTCCATAGACAATAAGCCATACAACATTAATCGAAAATGGGATTAGAAGCTAAAACAAGAATAGAAATTTATTACTCAGCATTTAGCAGCTTGATGAAAAGAGGCAGTTGGAAAAATCAAAAAAAAAAACTGGTTTATTCTTTTTATCGTTTATTTAATAAAATATTTTTTCCTACAGTATAGACTTTTTCATAGCTGCATTTCTATATGTAATATATAGGGGGTTTGAACTCAGACTTTTCGCACGACCCTCAGCCATCCATGTTATCTCATACCGTTGATACACTTGATCACACACATATCGAAAAAATAAATAATCATCAATATATCTATTTCATGCTAAACCAACACTAGTCAGTTGGTCCAGATTATCATCTCCACACATATATATATAATCAAAGCTCAGCTTTATATTAAGATAACCAATCTTCATATTTTAATGAATAGACTTCAAACCATTCTACTCTGAATGGCTCAAGAGTTGTGGGGTGGAGTGGTTTGAAGCCTATCCATTAAAGTATGAAGATTGGCTATCTTAATATAAGCTGAGCTTTGACTGTATATATGTGTGAAGATAATAATCTGGACCAACTGACGAGTGCTGATTTAGCATAAAATATGTATATTGGAGATTATTTATCTTTTTGACATGTGTGTGATCAAGTGCATCAGCAATATGAGATAGCATGGATGCTTGAAAGTCGTGTGAAAAGTCTGAGTTCAAACCCCTATATATTAATAATAATACTTTGACTAAAAAATTTCATAATGTTTGTAATTGTGTGTCCTATGTAAAAGGTTCATAAGAGAACTGATATTTTAATGATTTGCAAATGATTTAGATAATAGATTCACAATAACTGTATGTCTTGGCATATCATTGTGTGTTTTGTAATAGATAGAATGAAGATACCAAATATTAATAAAATGCTTAATTTAGTTTTAAAATAAAATATTTTCAGAATCAAAAATCATTAAAAAGATTTTTGACTGCATGTGAATATTTATTTTTCTGATAAACAATTTATTATATTTGAACGAGATAGATCAATTGTCTACTTACTAGACATCAATAATAATCAGTTTTGATTTAATGAAAGATCATCTTGAGAAAATAATACTAAATTTTTAATATGAATACAACTGTCATTCTTTATCATTAGTTCTTTGTGAACAGTATTTTGTTTTTGGATAACGTTTCAAATCGTTATCAAAATAAAATTGCAGCATACATCATGTATATCCGAATAATGAATATATATCGAATTGCAAAGAAAAAATAACACCCTGCAAATTTTCATTTTTTATATGTTTGTATAAATATGATATTATTTGAAGTGTACAGTTTAACATAATTGTCATATTTTTTATTACAATATTAAATAAGAGGAATGAAATTTATAAACTTCTCTGTTAATTGGTAAATCATCATCATCATCCTCAACCATTATCAATCCACAGCAGGATGAAGGTCTCTCCAAGTTCAATCCATCTTCTCCAATCTTTAGCTTCTTTTCTCCACATCACCCTTGCACACTTTCTTATTTCATCCATCCATCTCACATATGGTCTCTTTCTGGGTCTTTTACAATCTCTTGGAATCCAGTTTAAGATTTCAATTGTCTATCTATTAACATCTCTTCTAGCAGTATGTCCAACCCAACTCCATTTCAGTCTTTTAATTTTTTCAATGAGGTCAGTAACACCTGTTTGTTCCCTTACCCATATATTGCATTTTCAATCTATTCTTGTTACAATTGGTAAATAAGGATATGTTAATAAAGAAAAATTATTTAAACAAGAGCAAACTATTAAGTAAATTCTACCTGCATATTGATGCATTTTTTAAAGTTAATTATTACTTGATAGATACATAAATCTAACACTGATTAAAAACAAAATTAAGTTTATTGATTTCATTAGTATTTTAGTTTGTTTGCTTTTACCATCTTAAGCAAGAAACACTGTATTCCTAATGTTGTGAGTGGTGTTCTAAAAATGCAACAAACTGTTGCAAAAAATTTTGGTTCCAGTGGAAAAAATTGCACTTCTTAAATTATATAAATTGTTATATCCTCTTGATAATTTTATACTCATATTATAATAAATAAACATATAGGATTTATTTTTTTCACAGATAATATCATGGCTGAATCTAAGAAAAAATAGACACCATAATATTGAATATTTGAACTATGGTTTTATTCATTTACCTACAAACAATACATTACTGATGTGAGAAAAGTTTTAGATACTAAAACTATGAAGACTTCAAGATTGTAACACTTAACATAATTTCATGACGATAAAAAAGATAATGATGTATTTTATTTTACTTCAAGAAGTTAATAACTACTCTTTCTTATCACATTGCCAAATGTATACCATGTAATACTAAATTGTCCAAGCACTTTACCACTGTTACACAATGCTTTATTTATCATCCTTTCTTACAGTTTACAGTTTTGATTACCCCAACAATCTTCTTCAGAACGTTATATCTCCTAACCTGTTGAGCTTAGGAGATACAAAGTTCTGAAGAAGATTGCTGGAGCAATTGAAACTGTAAAGTGTATGAAAGGGTGGTAAATAACGCATTGTGTAACAGTGGTAAAGTGCTGGGACAATTTAGTATTATATAGTATTTTTAAAAAATTTAAGATAGCCAATATAGATAAAACTTTTTCAGTAGCATCCAAACAAGATAATGATGAACTACTTGCTTTTTGTATTTTATTACTGAATGATAAATTGGGAAAACTGAATACTATTGATGAAGAACTAATTCTACCATCTATAAGTGAGACACTATGCTACCAAAGCCAGCATCTGATATTACCAAGAAAATTTCTTTGAGCATATCGCAAAGAAGTGTTGACAAAATGATTCAAGATATTGAAGACTCATTTTCTGAGAATTTAAAAACATTCAGTTCTTTATATAGCCTCTTGAGTCAACTTTCTGGAAACCAAATCTTACCTTAACATATATCTGATTCATAAAAGAAAAGTTTGAACAATATTATTTGCTAAAAATTTCTAAAGTTATACTACAGAAGAATTGATATTTCAAGCATTGGAAAAGTTTTTAATGAAAAAGAAATATTCTCGACTAATATCTTCTAAGTTATTACTGATTGTACTCCAGTGATGTTAGGATGCTGCAGAAGATTTCTTAAATATTTATAATAATAAAAAAGCCTCTTGAATGTATTCTCTGTATACTCTGACATTAATTGTCAATATTTAATGGCTAAAAATTTGAGAATACTTACACAAATCATTATATCACTAAAGTAATCAAAAATATGAGAAGCAATTTATTTTTTGAGATCGTTTGGACAATTTGTACAAAATAATTCAATCACTTGCTGTTTTATATAGACATTTGTTAGCTAATCAAAAGGTGCCCAATTGGGTTGGCTCTTTTGACTCAAAAGGTGCCCAATTGGGTTGGCTCTTTTGACTCAGTGCTGGAGTTCCTAAAAAATAAAGATGGTGCTTTATGAGTCAATTTGATTCATTTCAAAAATAACATAATTTGTTTAACAGACTTTTTAAATAAATTTAATGAATATCTCTTATTCTTCTCCTTTACTTTCTTTACATTTTTTCACATATCCATATATACTGCTTATAATAACTCCTCTCATTTACACTTTAATGCAAAAATTTTTTTTAAATAAAACTTCTTTATTTTTCTGACAGTTTCGACTGTCCAGCAGTCTTCATCAGAGCTCCAATATTTGAATGATACAAACAGATCACCATTACTTCATATATATATATATATAAAATATATATTTGAATAATATAAATAGATAACCATTACTTCACACACATATATATAAATGAAATGTGTATATATATATATGGATATATGCACATCTGTATATGTATGTTTAAGGGACATATGTATATATATTTTGATATACATATGTATGTATATTTTATATATATATATAAAGTAATAGTTATGTATTTATATCATTAAATATTGTAGCTCCGATGAAGACTGCTGGATAGTCGAAACTGTCAGGAAAATAAAGAAATTTTATTTTAAAAAAATTTTGCATTGAAGTGCATATGAGAGGAGTTATTATAAGCAATATATATGAATGATATCTACTGTTCTAAGATAACAAGCTGAAATTATTCAAAACAAAAATTGTTATTTCTGTATTTGTGGCAAAAAAAAATTCTATACAATCAAAATTAGAAAACCATTATGAAGAATTTCTTAGCAGTATTTGGAAGATCTCCTGACTTCAAACAATGAGTTGAAGATATTCTTAAAATGAAAACACTTGATTCAGTTTTGTTTCAAAATTAATCTAGAAACTTCTTCAAAATTCCAAAAACTGATAGAAGTAACAGTAAATAAAGAATTTAAATTTAAATTCAGAAATGGGTACTAACAGTTCGGTTGTTATAGCAGATGTATATATTATATATTTTATAGTTCAAAAATTTTCAATTGCATTTCTAACTACTTGTGATGATTTAAGAATGCTGCGAATAAAAATGTACGTGTTAATAAGTATCCTTCATTATCTTATTTTTGTGTGTGCAATTAATGTTACTATAATTGATTTTAAAAGATACTTTTATAATTTCAAAGTGTCTGATTTACAACAATATATATTTTTCTCATGTGTCATAGCATCAGCCAGGAAGCAAACCCGCTAACCCGGGACAACTGCTTGTAAAGCAGCTGTCTCTGACCTCTCTACCACCAATGCTTGACAACAACAATATATTTCTTTATTGCAATATAGAATGTAGCAATAATATGAATACATAAAAGAACACAGATTTGTTATTTATATTTTTCTGTTTGCTTAAAGAAGGTAGATTTTCAGAGGAATACTGAGTAAATTTACTACTGAAAAAGGAATAACAGACCAAATAAGTTAGAAACATCTGTCCTAGAACATCAAGCAAAATAGTTTTAATGTATTACTTTATAGAGATAAAATATCAAATATTAGCATTTTTTGTGACTGCCCAAAACTTTTAATTTAGAAAACTATCTTTTATATGAATAGTTTTCAATAAATCATAAAAATAAATGCAAAATAGTTTTTTCAAAGAAGGACAAGTTGAATTTTAGGTTTTATGCAATATGATAATTCCATATAATGTTTTAGAACAGGGGTGAGCAAATAATGGCCTGTGGGCCACATGTAGACCAGTAAGAGTATTTTGTGGCCTGCAAGACAGCCAGAAATATCCGCCTTGAACCGAGATTTCCTTCCCATACGCGACCGAAGATTCATCTAGTATTTTCAACTAGGTCAGCTATAGATGATATGAAATTAACACAATAAATAAATTGAATAAAACTGCCAATAATTTATTTAATTTGATTTTTATGGTACAATTTATATCTTTTCTGAAATGCAAAGTTAACTAATGAATACAATCATTTTAAAAGGCGCGGCCCTCCGCTAACCTCCGCTTCCACAAAGTGCCCCCACCCCCAGCAAAACAGTTGCCCACCCCTGTTTTAGATGAAATAATAGTAAAAGTATTTCAATTCTTCATAGACTGGCATAGTACTGACCTATCAACTTTTTTTTTTTTATATGTCAAATGCGTTGACCAGGAAGCGAATCTGGACCAGCTACTTGGAAGGCAGCTATGCTAACCACTAGGCCTGCAACTATCAACTTTTGCTTTAAGTTTTTAGTCATTTTGGTCCAATTCAATTAAAATAAAAACTAATTGTAAATTTCTGCAGAAATCTCTACTCTTCTTTGCAAATTTATAGCAAAAGATCAATTATTTTTAAAAATATATAAGTAATACTTTCCAGGTAAAAAATATCACATGATTATGCTACGCACCTGAATGAAAATTTTAATCCCATTATTAATTTTGATCCAATTAAATCACAGTTGCTAATAAAGTGCTTTCAATGATTTTTTATAAACATTTTAAATCATTTTTTAAAGATTGAAATAATAATCCAATTATTTTTTTAAAACTAACTATATTAATTTAAAAACAAATAAATAATTTTTCAAATCATTGCTATAATGAAAAAAAAAGTCAAACACGATAATTAGGTGTAAAGTACTAAACATCACTACTGTATGGAGAGTTGTTCCTGTTTTAGATCTAAAGTACTTGAAAATAAAAGACTATTTTTATTAAAAGAGTGTATTTTTAAGAAAAACAGTATAGACTCCACATCTATAAAGTAAAAAATAGTTTGTCAAGCATTGGTGGTCGAGAGGTCAGCGACAGCTGCTTTACAAGCAGTTGTCCCGGGATAGCGTGTTCGCTTCCTGGCATGCTATGACACATGAGAAAAAAAAATAGTTTAACGCCTTCAGATGTAGTAAATTTTTAGAAAATTAAATTTACTAGACAACATTTAAGTTAGGACAGAGTCGATGATCAAGAGTCTTTTATACTAATGGTCATCTCTCAGCATTAATTAATATACAATAACATTTCCGTCCTTTAATTATATATGCAACACCCAACTGCACAAAAATCCCAAATTTTTTTTATTCTTCTTTTATTTTCTAATTTTTAATTTTATGTTTATTCTGGGTTTTTTTTCCTATTCTAGAAACTTTCCATTCTCATTTATGAATAATTGTTAATGACGTTCTCATCAAATTCAGATATGGTAAGTTTGCATTAGCATTTAATAGGTATAAAAATATAATTGAATGGCTTTATTTAGCTCTTAAAAAATTCGAGCCCTAGAAGCGCCAACATTGGAATCCATCCAAGAAAATTACAATACAGAGCCTGACACTCAGCAACTGCACTAAACCACATAGGCCATTTAATAGATATGTTTGATTTTTTTTAAAAAAAATCACACGTTGGTGCTGCAAACAGAATCATGTATCCTACTATTGCATTGGGAGTGTATTGAAAAGAAAGATTATACTTTTCCACAGTACAAATCTGGTACCTGGTTGGCCTTTGGGTCTTTCGTAATTTTTGCAAAATTTCATTGACTTTACCGTGAAAAAAGAACTTCTGCTATTAGTGCCATGAAATATTAAAATCAATGTGTGTACGTATTTATGTACAGTATATATAAAGAAAGAGAAAAAAACAGACCATTCTTTTTATTATCAGTAGTTTGTAATAACTGAGTTAACATGTAGTGATTAAGTATAGAAATTAATATTGATGCATGCATAATTGAACAATTAGTGCTTTGTCAGTTACTGATAGTTGTCAAGTTACGTTTTACTTGTCATTAAATTTAATTAAATCATTTTAAAGTTAGAATCAATGAAATGAACATTTATTCATTTTCTAATATAACCAGAATGCTACTTGACATGCTGCATTAATTTATAAAACAAATTTGAAAAAAAAAGAAGGCACAATCAACTACTAAATAAAAAATATTGACAAAACGATCGTATTTCACAACTTACACAACTACTATTTCATTCAAGTCTCCGAAAAGATTAGATAATTTATTTCCTAAACAACTACATACGTATATCTAATGCATAAATTTCATCTTAGTTTGCATGCTTTATTTGTTTGTGTCTGTAACTATACCATATATAAACACAAATATACTTACATTAATATTAAATTTGCTATTTATATGCAGCTCAAAGTTGAAATACAATTAAAACGTGTGAGGGAAAGAGCAGATTACCTCCTGCTTTGATTTAACGTGAAGTTAAAATAAATACTCAGTAAGAGATGTTTAGAAAATAATGGGGTTCAGCCTTTGGGGACAAGGTGCATGACAAAACATGACAAAAGAAGTATGATTAAACAGAAGTAAAAAGTTATAAAAAAAAAAGGGGGGAGAATTAAATATCGTGGTGAAGCAGCGTAAGTTAGAATAATTAAATAGATAAGCAATGACGGGAAATACAGTTCTGAGCCAAAAATTAAAATTAAAAAAAAAACAATTGTGGAAAATGTCAATTGAATTTAAAAATCGTGAGTCTAGAAATTTTCAAATGATTAAAAATAAGCATAACTAGATATTTTTTTAAAAATATTAGAAAATATTTTGAAAGAAATTGAAGAAAATAAACAGACATGATCATCATCATCTTTGGAACAAAATGATGATCTTTCCAAACTTAATCCAATTTCTCCGATCCACATAATCTTTTTTCAAATCACACCAGAAAACTTTTTTTTCCATTCAACCCTTTCATATATGGTCTTTTTCCAAGTTTTTACAACCTCTTGAGATCCAATGTGAGAGTTCAATTGTTCATCTACTGTCATCTCTTCTAGAAAGATGTTCAGTAGATCATTATTTCAGTCCCTTAATTCTTTTAATGATGATAGTGATACATCTTTTTCTCAACCATGTATTTCATTTTCGATTTGTTCTAGTTAACAAATCCAGTACTTCGTCATAAATCTGCATTCTCAAATTATTCTGTAGCTTGCTTTTTAAATATTCATACTTCCATATATTAAATATAATTTATTAACTTTTTTTTACTATTCTTAGACTTCTCTAGCACGTGTTTATCTTATTTTTCCCCCCAAGACAAGACAGAACAACTTAACATAGAATACTATCCAAAATATAATATCTGATAATCATCAATACGTTACATGTGTTGTTTTCTCCAATGTAATACATCGTAATTTATCTTTAAGTATGTGCCCAAACAATTTCTTTACTGCTTCACTTTTGAAATATATATTTAATTTTTTTAAATGTTATATTCTAACATTATTTTCCAAATTTGCTTTCTATTATTTTCCAAATCGACATCATATAAAACCTCTTTTGTTAATGTAATTTTAATAGACAAAAAATAACTTCCAACTTTTATTTTGACCTGGGAATTAAAATTTAACTCTAATTTTTAAGTTACTGAGTATTTAAAACTATTAATCTGTTTAACCATTTCCTGTCAGCTAAGATTTAATCTTTGATTCTTTCCACTTACTTTTATTCATTGTGTAATTTAGTGACGTAATAAGGTGGCTGACAAAATCTAAAGAATTCTGAATCAAAGCTCAATCCATCACTTCTGGTGCTCCTGAGAAGTTAATTATTTGATTTTTTTTTTCAAATGTATCAATTATGATGTCTGAACTTCACATGACTTTCTGAGCAGCTAGCTGATCATATGATTTTTTTTCTGTCTATATTTATTTTCTCATCCAATAAAATTGAGCTTTTTCTTTTTTAGTAATCAACATCCCTCTTCAATATATCATGGCATTCTTTTGTTCCAATCTTTATTTTCTTAAAAGTTAACTTCAATTCTTGATGAGAACTTAAGCCTTTAGTTCTCTAATGTTTTAGCCATGTCTTAATTGTTTTTTTTATCTAGATGGTCGAGCTTCATTTGAGATTCCTAGAAATTAAATTTGCGTTTTTCTTTCCCTGATGAAAATTTTGTAAAACATTTTTTTTTTTACGGCTTTAAATATTTTAAATACAAAAAAATTCAAGAGATGGCAGAAAATTGAATAGGCAGTCCATCAAAGCATTTCAAGCTCCGAGATGATGGGTATCTATTATATATTTTGTGATCTAAAACTTGTAAGATTATTTTGAGAAAATATTATGATGATCTAAAAACTTGATTTTTTGGAAAGTTTATGATTATATTTGTATCGTAATTGTGTAATAATTATTAAAAATCAAAAATAAATATTATTACATATTTTTTACAGAAATGTTTTATTTTAAAATATAAAAGAATATTTTCTTCTAAATATTGTTACTATAGAGATTATGGTCACAGGAAACACAGCTGTCTAGAAATGAAGTCACTCAGCAGATTATAATGTTTAGTGATATCGTAAAAATTACAAAAAATTTTTTAACTTTTTTTTTTTAAGTGTTATAGTATCGGCTGGGATGCAAACCCACAACCCGGGCAACTGCCTGCAAATGCAAGGCAGTCATGCTGACCTCTCAACCACCAATGCAAAAAAAAGCATAAATTGATCGATTTATTAGTTATTAAAAATAATTTGTTTAGATTTTTAAAACAGACATCGAAAAAAGATTTTATTCATTTTTCAAATTGAATCAGCTCCATCTGAAATTTGATGACATGATAGCATTTTGTTTTAATTAAAATCTAATTTTTAAAATAATTCTGAAAATCAAATGTGATTTTTAAAATTTATTTAATTTCTAAACAAAAATATCGAATGAGGTCAAATTTATTATATTATGATAAATAATAATGGTTTAATATCTAAATAAAAGTTGAAAGCTTAAATCCAGTGAGAACAAAGAAATCTGTCAGAATATTAGCAGAAAAATGAGTTATAATCCTTTAAAAGTTCTTATCTTTGCTTTCTTATCAAAATATCAGACTACCATTAGCATTATACAATGAGTTTTACAAAAGTTTTCTGTTTTTTCTAGCATGATTTCAATCTTTTAGACATATTTAGTAGTTGGCCTGTATACCACAACTTTAAAATACAGTTTTTAAATCTAACCATCAATGAATAAAATTTACAGCTTTATTACTTATAAATGTTTACTCTTTATCCTAAAACAATATCTACTCAAAAATTAGAAAGCTATTTGGGGATTTGGATTTTATAATATATAACCATCTGGTATCTATTGAAAGATGGTGGCTCTAGTCATCACTCTCAGATCAACAAATTCTTAACATTCTTTATATTTTTCTTCAAAAACCATTCACATTACTTTAATTACAAGTACATTATCTATCCTGAGCTTAATGTAATTAAAAGGGATTAGTGGGAGATAATGATCTGGACCAACTGATGAGTGCTGGTTTAGCACAAAATATGTATATTGTAGATCATTTATCTTTTTCACATGTATGTGGTAATGTGTATCAGTTGAATAAGATGAAATGGATGAGTATAGGAAGCTTGAAAGTCTGAGTTCAAATCCTTTTAATCACATTATTTTGTAGAATAATATAATATCTAAGGATTTTATTTCTTACAATAAGTTTTTTATTTTTACTAATTTGTTTCATTTTAATATTTTATACATTAATTTTTGCAATCTTTTATGATGTTAAAAACTTTGGATATGTAATGGAGCTGTGATTTACTTGCTCAATTCTAAAAAAAACATTCTAAAGCAGGGGTAGGAAAGGGCCACATGTATCCTGCTAAGAGTTTTTATGCGACCCACCAAGACAATCAGAAAAATCTGCCTTGAACTGAGATTTCCTTCCCATGTGCAACCAAAGATTCATCTCATATTTTCCACTAGGATGCCCATGTCAATACACATGCACAGTGTAGATACAATTGCAGTGCTTTTCCAATTGATTTGGTTAATTTCAATTTTGTCTTTGCATTAGCAAATATATACATTTCCAACTTTAGTGAAACCATGAACCCTCTGAAAAAATGTAAAATTGGTGATGAATGTCATGTGTTTAATGAAGAATGGACAAACAAATATTTCTTTGGTAATAGAGGGAATAAAGCAATGTGTTTATTGTGTCATGAAGAAAAGGTGCAGCCTCTGCTAATCTTCTTTTCCACAAAGTGGCCCCCGATGTGGCCCTCCACCAACTTCTGTGCCCCCTGAACTAAAACAATTGCCCACCCATTCTAAAGAGATCTTTTTTATTATTATTATCAATGCAGAGTAAATGGAAAAAAAAATTACACCATCTGATAAAAAATGGATGTAAATAGCAAAGATATAATCCAATACAGAAAATCTATTCTCATTGGATTTTCAAATTCCATAATTAAGAGAGATAACTAGGTCAAACAAACTATTTATTTCATTAACCCACAACAGCTACAATGTGGTTTAGAAATGTATAGTCTACAGGCAGAAGTGTATTTGTTTTTTTAAATATTTCAAATTTGATTTTTTTTATTACAAGCATTATAATAAACATTAAAATATTTGTATTAAAAAAATATAACAATAAAATTTTGAAAATGGAGAAATAAAATTATTTTTTTTAAAATTAGATTCACTTGATTAATTTCTTATGATCAGTTATTATAATGAAATTAATTTGATTTTTATTATTGTATGTATTAGTTACAATAAGTTTTATAATACTTGTCAAAAAAGTGCTCATTTGAAAAAAATGAAAAAAATTCACACTCATTTAGCCTACAAGTGGTATGAGATATTGCTAAATCAGAAAAGGGGCTATAAAATTTATACTATGCAAGCTAAATTTAAATTAATTTGATTTTTAAAAAATAAAAACATATATAGGAAAATACTGAATTGATCACCTGTTTAATTTTAAAAGTAATATGAAATTAAGGCATTTGAATATTGATGGTGGTATCATATATTGCTTCCAGACATTGTGTATTAATGAAATCTTCCATATTCTTTATTCCGAATATAATAACATATTTAACATTTAATATCAGATAGTGATTAATATTACAATAATGTATATATATAATGTGAAAATGAAATGAGTACAACATCAGTATGAAAATGTCAAGAGGTCAGCACAGCTGCCTTACAACCAGTTGTCCCAGGTTAGTGGGTTTGCTTCCCAGTCGATGCTATGACACATGAAAAAAAATATATTCATATCCAAAAATAACATTTTAAAAAAAATAAAAGGTGATCAAAATTGGGGATAGGAGTATAAAAATAATACAAGACTTAAAAATTTACTTTAAATTATAAAATAGACATTAAATAATTAACTAGATTTAAAAAATGGATTGCTTGAATTAAAAGTGGCATCCTGGCTAATATCAGCATCTGAATACAAAAGAAAACTACTGCTATACAATTACAAAAAAGCAGTTAGTATTAGATAAAAGTACAATACTAAAACATAGGGAAATTTTAACTCTTTCACATTCCCTTTTTTTTTCTGCCAACATTTAGTAAGAATTTAAATTAATAATTCAACATTTTTATCTTAGAATAAAACTTAATATTTTGATCAGTTTTATTTTTCTCTTTTCTGCAGTTGATGATGGACCGACCATAAAGTCTATTTTGGAATTGTACTGTAATCTGTACATTTGAATACTGAATTCAAGTTGGAGTTCTAACAAACTAGGCTTTATCTAAAAAACTACACCGTAAGATAATTGTTTCCATTAAATCTTCTTGTCCTCTTCATTGAATATAAAAACAACAAGAGCAACTTGTGTTTAGCATATGCTTTATTTCATGTCAATGGTTGCATCATTTCACATTTTACTTTCATTTTTAATGGCTTTAACTATACAATATTTATTTAATATATATTAAGGCTACAACCTTAAAACTATGCATCTGAAAAAACGACAGTAGGGACCTCTGTAGCCTTAATATATATTACTTTAAGTAACGAGTATGCGCTTTATAAATATAGTTATTACAATATTTATTTAAATTTTCCCCAGCGCCCTTATCATTAAGACAAATCCGCAAACGGGCTCTTCAAAAAACCATTATATAAACTTAATATAATTTAATACATAATAAATAATCCGGCTTTCAGAGAACTGCCCAAATCAGGGTAACGGTGCAAAGGTTCTGTGTATTTGCGTATGAAATTAATTGAACTATATGCGTAAATCTAATTCCCTTCTAGAAATTTAAACACGATCTTTCCTATTCTAGCCTTATCATCCATGGCAATAAACTGCCTCCTTCCCTTTCTCTCACTCTTTCTTTCCCTACAAACTATTCTTGGATTTTCGGTTCTGATGCCGTTAATTTCTGATGCATTGCGAATATTGAGGGTAGCGGGTCGCTTGGGCCTTTCTGTAAGAATATCGTGTGGGACAATCTGTTGAGAGGTTGCTTCGTTCTCCATAGTATGTGCGCGTTTTGCTGGGCATGAGATATTATAGCGCCGAGAATGTTGTTGGGTGTTACAATGTCTTTTGCATTGTTGATAATTTTATGGTATTAGGGGGTGTGAAAACATAGTTGAAACTCTATTAAACCTGAGTAAAGTTTTCTATGGGCGTTTGCAAAGTATGGCAACAATATTCTATTTTTCGCTGCTAATTGCTGTTATAATTTACTGAAAAGCATTTCCCATCAATACATTTTGTTGAAACCGATATTTAATAAATCGTTCTATATAAATCAAATTTGCCCTTTGTCTGCTTCAAATCGCAAAGGTGCTCATTCCTATGTAAGAAAGACATCAATCCTGCCATTTATGAATAGGTGGTGTGTTCGAAAGGGTTGTATTGGCCTCTTTTTCTATTGGTTTTATAATCTCTAAATTGGTTGTTGCCTTCCCTTTGTACTTGAATATCCAAATATCTAGTTTTCTTGTCGCAATCTTCCATTTCTGTATTTAGCTTCAGATGAGTACCTCTTGTATGTCCAGTTTGATTTTATCTATAATCTCTTCCGTTGCAGCAATAAAAGGTCTCACATCCTTGTATATCAATTAACTGAAGTGTTTGTTCATATTTAGGAATGATACTTTTTTCAAAATAATTAAGCACAATACTTGATATGATGCCACTTATGGGTAAGCCCATTGGCCATCCATCATTCATTTGGTACCATTGGTTGTTAAATGTTGCCACATTGTTGTTATTTAACCACTTTAAAAAATCAATAATGAAGTCGATCCTTTTTTGTTCCATATTGTTGTTCTTAAGCTCTTCTTTTATTATGTCAATGGACCTATTTCTATTAATGGAGCCATATAATTCAGTGACATTGAGCACTGCAATTTTAGTTTTTGGTTTCAGTATTTTGTCTTATATGTTTGTTAATCTCACGGACAAAATACCAAATGAAGAAATCATAGATGTACTAAACAAAGGCCCTAGATTTGTTGGTAGCAATTGGAGATTTCCGAGAATTGAACTGATAGCAGACATTGAAGCTGGCTTAGACAGCAATCCAAATAAAGATAAATATGTAATGCAGATTGCCAAGGCTATACACCAGAATACACTCAACATTAATACAAATAACTGGGACATAAAATTAGCGCACACTAAGCAATTTTTAGACATTGAACAAAAGTCTGCGAAGGAAGATAAGGGCCAGAGATTCGTGCTTATGAATAGAAAAATTTTAATTTAAAAGTTAAACAGCAAATTGAAAAACTGCAATTCAAAGAATAGCTAGTTTCAATAATAATTTGAACAAAGACAAATTTATTGCCTTAATTCTCAAGTGTAACAAGCCATATCAAAGCTGTATTATAAACTTTCTTCGCCCTCCGTTAACAGCAATCTTTGTTTAATGTTTTTTGGGTAAAATTTGGTTCATTCTTTCTTTGAGTATCTCTCTCTTTTGATTTTCCAGATAAAGCAAATACTAACAACTAAATCAGTCTCTTCACTGAATATTGCTCCATTAATAGAAATTCCATGACAAAAGAGCTAAGCAAATATGGCAAAGGTCGCTTCATTATTGTTTTTTAAAGTGGTTAAATCAACTTGGCAACTTTCAAATGGTACCAATGAATGATGGATGCATGGGCTACATAAGTGGCATCTATCAAGTATTGTGCTTAATTATTTTGAAAAAGTATCATTCCTAAATAGACAACCTTCATTAATTGTATATCAAGGTATGTTGTCCTTTTTATTGTCACGAGATTATAGATAAAACAAACTGACATACAAAGTTCTCTCGAAGCTAAATCGAAAGGAGTTGAAAAACTAGATATTTGGATATCAAGTAAGGGAAGGTCACAACCATTATAATGTTATAAAACAATAGAAAAAGAGATACAACCCCTTTGACCCTATTCATAAATTCCAGGATTGATGTCTTTCTTACATAGGAATGACACTTGTTTGAAGGCAAGGAAATTTATTTTATATGAACGATTTATTAAATATCGGTTTCAAACAAAATAGTATTGATGGGAAATTGCAATTTTACAGTAAATTAAATAACCAATTAAGCAGCAGAAAAATAGAATATTGTTGCCATACTTTCAAACATAGAAAACTTTACTCAGTGTTTAATAGAGATTTTCAACTATGTTTTCCACCCTAATACCAATAGATACAACAATGAAAGACATTTAACCAACAACATTTTCATGTCTATATATCTCATAGAAAATAACTTGATCATACTATGGAGAAAAAAGCAACCTCTAAAAGATTGTCCAGACAGATATTCTTACAAAAGAAAGAACTAATCAATATTCAATGCATCAGAAATTAACTGGTATTCATGTGAACCTGAAAATCCAAGAATAGTTTGTAGGGAAAGAAATGATGTTGAGAGAAAGGTGAAGGAGGCATGTTTTATTGCCATGGATGATAAGGCTATGAATAGGAAAGATACATGTTATAAAATTTCTAAGAAATGGGTTAATTAGATTTACGCATATAGTTCAATTAATTTACATATATCTGCATATATTTACACATAGCAACCTTGTTACGCTTACTCTTTGTTACCCATGATTATGAGAGCTAAGTTCTCTTGAAAGCGCTCGGGCATTATTTATTATGTATTATAATTTATATTAAGTTTATAATAAATTGTGATTTAATTTGAAGAAGCTCTGCTGTTATGCGCTGATTTGTGCATTAAAATTGTATAATATTTATTTAATTAAATATTAATTAATAAAGCAATTAATTTGCATCATTTTTGTCTCATTAAATATTCACGATTTATTATTCACCAACATTTATTTATTCAATAGATCATTTACTTTATTTAGTAATTTATTTTCTAAAGCAAAAATTTTATCTTTATGGTCTCTAAAGTTTTTAAGTTCTTACACCTTCCTTCCTTAAATAAATCTATCAATTTATCTGATATTTGTGTCTCTATATGTGTATAAAACTAAATTACTGCAATTTCAACTATTAGGAATCTTGAGTTATTGTGGTTTAAATCTGATATCAAAATTATAAATATTGTACTAAAATAATTAAATTATTCTTTTTAGGAAAGAATATTCTCTCTTGGAAGATGATGCAAAAGAGCATGTTTGAATTAGATGCTTCAAAAATACCATTTAGGATAAATTTTGCAAGCCATTATAAAGATAATCATAGAAAAAGATCAGGAAATATAGATAATAACAATTAGTTTGATATCTTTTGTTAGAATAGAGGGTATCGAGATTAGAACATGTTGGATTATATTATTGGCTTGAAATAATTCCATGTGTGGTGTGCGAATTTGATATCGTTTATTGATTTGTGTGTCCCACATGTGAGGCTAATAATAATTAAAATTATTTGAATGAAATGAAGAGATAGTTTTTATTGTATAATAATTTTACTATATTAAATAGTTCCACTGGTTATTACATGTAGTTAATTTGTATACTGTGCTTGAAGCACACATATGTGAAGCTATATTACGAATTAATAATTACTTAGCACATTCAGGAGCTTCATGTTCCCATATTCATAGCTTATAACCAACATGGTTTAATAAATGGGGCTTAGTAAAGAATCCTGGAGCAATATACATGAAGTTTACTCTTACCTCGTCTTTAAAATATTAAAATATACATAAGAACAACATATCATTTCTTCAGTTTACACAATAAGCGATAGAATAGGAGTAACGTAATACTCTAGTGCCAAGTACTGCAAATATATTACTTATAGCTATGAATCCCAATACTCACTGATAAAAGCAAAAAACCAGAAACTGGTCTTTGGGTAAGAGTTTAACACACAATAAGGTATTTAATAATCATGGAATATGAAAGCTAACTATAGAAAGCTACTCTTCTTCTATCCTGTATATAAGCAAATAATTATATTTAAATATCTAAAAACAGAAAATCATTATGTTTGACTAACTTCAAAATAATTTTTTGATGATTTCTCATGATGATTACAAGCATAACACTGCTGATGAAAATGCTTGATCTATTCAGTGAGTCTGTTGCATTTCAACTAATATCTTATTTCAAAAATTTAATATATGAAACAGAATGTTTATATTCATTAAATAAAAAATTGATTAATAATACTACCAACCTTTTATTTTGTTGTATAAAATAAATAAAAAGAATTTTACAATCTACTTTAAAATTATATCTAGATGGCATTATATACAAAAACATTATATAATATATTCACATGAATATCCCACTAAAGATGGAAATAAATTGTTATTTAAATAGCTTTTTGATGAATATTTTATTACCATATTCAGTAATATATCATTATCATCATCAACCATTATCAATCCACTGCAAGATGAAAATCTCTTAAAGTTCAATCAATCTTCTCTGATCTTTAGCTTCTCTTCACCACATTACCCCTGCACACTTTTTTATTTCATCCAACCATCTCACATATGATCTCTTTCTGGGTCTTTTACAATCTATTGGAATCTAGTTCAAGATTTCAATTGTCCATCTATCATCATCTCTTCTAGTAATATAGATTACATAAATAGCAAGTATTTTGACAATTTTAAGTAGCTTTTTAATATAGTTAAACACCTTTACATACTGTTATTCATTTTTCTGTATGAGTAACTTAAGTGCACCATGTTTTTATTTACCGTAATAATTTTACTACATAAATGAATATATTTATTTGTATTTACAAATAATATACCTTTTCAAATTTTTTGCACCTAATATGTTGCAGTATATGTTATTAAAATCTTTGCCTGAGAGCAATTTAAGCAATAGAAAGTATATATTGTTTCCAGACTGACTGATATTTATTATTAATCTTAATATATGTTTTGCTGCTTTATTATAAACATCACATAATCACCATTTCCGATGCTTTCTCATAACTGTTATTAAAACAGGCAAAACTTTCTATATGTATTGTCACTCAGTGTAAGTCAGAGTAATCAATGGATGTCAGAAGGCTTGTGCATAAAATTCCCATTTAGTGCCTACTCATCCAATATCCCCAGACTAGTTTCTGGCTTGTGGCCTTCATCAGTGAGGAGCTTTGGATCTTAGAGTGCTGCACCTAGATCTTAGAATCTAATGCAACCCTCCAGCAGCCACCTTTTATCTTTACTTAACTACAAAACTATGAGGCTTAAATTGAAAACACCATAATATTTTCAATCCAAGCTCATTAGCTTATATAGTCATATAGATCTAGGTGCAGTGCTCTCAGATCCAAGGCTCTTCACTGATGAAGGCTACAAGCCAGAAACTAGTCTGGGGATATTGGATAAGTAAGCACTAGATGGGGGTTTTATGAACAAGCCTTCTGGCATCCATTGATTACTTTGGTTTGCACTGAGTGTTGATACATATAGAGAGTTTTGCACAAGCCTTCTGGCATCTTTTGATTACTCTGGCTTGCACTGAGTGGCACTACTGTATGGAGAATTTTGCCTGCTTTATTATAACAACAAATACTGTCAGGATTTAAATATTTTGGAAACTTTTTATAGAAAACTGAGGTGCAACACAGACTTCACTGTTTTGTTGCTGCTGCACTTAAAAGTTAAATGAAAATTTCATCTCAAACTAAATTGTATAATACAGCATCTATTGATCCACACCGCCCGATGGCACTGTTTCTATACTAAAGCACATAAATATGCTGTTTATAAGGCCGCTCATCTATTTTTCAGCCTGTAAACTGTTCAAACACTCAAGGTGTTGAAGTGCACTTTTCCCCAACATCTCTATCATGTGAACAGTACTATTAGCAATGAGTATGGGACTTTCTGTATAGACATTAGTCGTGACTATTCGACCTCATATGATATGAAGGTGTGTTTATTTATAATGACTAAAATTATATTAGAATGGGTTTTTTAGCTTGTTAAATGTATTGTAATTGATGTGAGTTGTTACAAATTGTAACTAATGATCAAACATCTCTACTTTTATCCTCAGGTGTCCAAATGGGTGAAATGAGGAGGGTAAGTCATGATTAGGCAAAGTTCATGATAAAGTCTTGCACTTGTCGATATTTTATCGAGATCAAAACAACAGTTCAATGGCAGATGATCATCCAGTGTTTCGATTTGTAGATTTTTTTACTACAGAAGCAGATATGGTGGCCTTTCTTTAACAGAGAAATATTCTCCTCACCCAGAAGAACTGTGTTTGCGGTTGTTTGATGAAAGTAAGGCGTAGTGAACCCTGTCAAATGGAATGTGAATCATGGCAATGTCGATGAAGGGGTTCCATTCACTCATGGAATGTGGTTTGAGGGCTGCTGAATGTCTTTTTTGAAAGCATTATGGATAATTTATTACTGGAGCCAGAATGAGCTCACAGTAAAGCAGATTGCAGCTGAATTACAAATGTGTGAGAAGGCAGTAAGGCATGTGACGATAGCTTTTAGAGAACTGTGTCAAAAAAGCCTTGATTCTGGTCCATGTTGCCGGATTGGTGGTCCCAGTATGACAGTGGATGTCGATGAGACAATGTTCAGTCGGCGGAAAAACAACCAAGGCAAAATCCTTCTGCAACAATGGATTTTTGGGGGTGTCTGTCATGAGACAGGTGATTATTTTGTAGCATCTGTAGCCTCCCAATCTGCCAACATCCTTACACAGTCCATCCATGAGAACATCATGCCTAGTTCCAGCATCTATTCTGATTGCTGAAAAGGATACAGAACTTGTGAATTGGAGGCTTCCAGATATCACCACTTGACAGTAAATCACAAATACAATTTTGTGGACCCTGACACTGGTGTGCATACCCAGAACATTGAATGTTTTGGGGTTCTCTCAAGTGGCAAAACAAGTGAACATGAGGCACAAGAAGAGAAGATCTTGATAACTATATAACCAAATTTCTGTGGAGATGTCTGCAAAAAAACCAAGACGTATTCTGCGCCATCTTAGATGAGATGCATTTACTGCAGTAAAATTATCTATTTTTGTTATTCCTTTTTTTTGTTTTTGTCTTTTTGGTTTGTTTGTTTTTAAAACACATAAAAAATATGTAAATACCCAAAATTTATTCAAAATATATAAATTAATTTTTGATGTATTTGTTTATGAATAAATACACGTCAAATGAACCCCCCCAAAAAAGTTGTTTCAAAAACCAAAACAAGAGAATTTTTTTAAAAAAAAGTTAACAACAACTTTTTTTTAAAAAAAACAATGTTTTAAAAAGCCTATTAACAAAAAAATTTAAAAAATACATTTATTTATTTTTAACAAAAAAAAAAGTAAAAAAAATCCAAACAAAAAATTTTTAAAAAAAATGAAAACATTATAAAATAATAAAATCAGCCTGGTAACGTTATATCTATTCGTTTTTCACTAGCAACAGCGCCATCGGACGGTGTGGATCAATAGATGCTGTATTACCCTAAATTGGTTGTTCATAGAATTGGATAAGATATGAACTCCTTATTGGTACAACGAAGATTTTAAAAATATGCCACCAAAATCATAAAATTATTTAGAATGTCTTTCAGCTTACTGGATGTGATTCTATAGAAGATTTAGTTATAAAGAAAATCTTTATTAAAATTATCATGTAATAACAAGCTTTTATAAAACAAAATATATAAGTACAATATTGATTACATTTATAAAAAGACATGGTTGAGAACCATGGACAGCCTTAGGTAAGGAGTCAAGGTTTTTCAAAAAGTAAAGTATGCTGCTAAAGTTGAAAATCACCACCATAAAATTTCAAAGATACAAAAAGTATCAGCATAGGATATATGTGGCCATAATTATGTTTCCTAGATTGATTTATAATAGTCGTACAAAACTTATTTTTAGCTTTATCCTTTTTTACATCTATGCTTAGAAGTAAGTATAGGGAATTTGAACTCAGATTTTCAAGCACCCTTCAACTATCCACACTATCTCATACAACTGATACACATGACTACACACATGTAGAAAAGATAAGTAATCACCAAGAAATGTATTTCGTGCTAAACCAGCACTCATCATTTGCTTAGAATAATCTCAATGCGTTTATAAGTAAATAACTAATGATGATGATGATTAAAAGTTTAATATATTTTAAACAAAATTTAAAGACTGATATTTAAAAACAAAAAAGTTTTCTTTCCGTTTCATTATTATGTGTTTTCAATTTTTTTGTTTTAAATATTTAACCTTTTTTTTTAAAATGAATATTTTGCACACGGAACGCTCCTTTTACTTTGAAATGCATTTTATCTATTAGATCAACTTACTAAAATGTTGTGTCTTAGAAAAAGTTTTGCTTTTTGAAGTAAAAAATATATATGGCTATAATGTGTTGGGGTTTTTTTTTTTCTAAATATATATACTAAAATCAGACAAAAAAAAAACAAAACATGATAAGATTTTAAAAATCCATTTTTTTTTAAAAAAAAAAATATAGTTGGATGTCTACAGAAGAGTTTATTGTAAAGTATCCAAAAATATGCCAATTAGTCTGAGACAGTTACTAAAAAAAGACATTTTAAATAATTTAAAATTAATTTAATGAATGTATTTTTTTTTTTTGTATATTATATTTTTTTTCTTCTAATTATAGGTTAAAAAATAATAATTAAAATGCAAATAGTTTTGCCAAAATTATTAATAATTAATTTTTTAATTGTGCTCTCTTAAGAAAACTATATTTTGACCATGTTAGAATTGTAAACAATAGCATATTGGGGGGAGGAGGTTATATATCTGTATATAATCCGATTTTGTAGAAAAGAGTGCATAACGCTTACAAAAACTGGTGACAAAAGAAAAAGAAAAAATTCAGCAATGAGATGAAAGGACTACATCATTTCAGTAATGAATGTATCTTGGAGAATAATAATAAACCAATCAGAAGATATGTCATTTCAATAACGAATTTATCTTGGACAAAACCAGTAGCCAACTTCTATTAAATGTCACCTAACGCGCATATATTACAAACTAAGTTCTCATAGTCTAATCTTCTCATAGAAAAATAAGCTGCCAATTTTTTTTTTTATTAATTTCATTTATTTATGCATAAATGTGTATCTACATCCATTCTGCAGGTAAACGTACTTTTTCCGACCTTTTTTTTTTTTTTTTTTAAACGTATTTCTGGAATTATTTGATATTAAATCAGATTTTTTTTTTTTTTTGTTCACTTTATTATGTTGTTGCTGGACTCATTCTGTTTTACGTAATACAATCATTGTTTGTATTTGTATATATGATCATAAAGTGGAAATGAATATATACATTGAATTGCATTTTGCATGTAAATAAATAACAATGAAAAGGTTATTTAGCACTGTAAAAAATGTCAACATTTTTTACCTTCATCAGTGTAGCATATATATTGTGAACATTAATAGAGCATTATATATATATAATGATCTCTAAATTTGTTTTCCTAAATTACTCTATTTTCCACTGTATAACTACTATATTCACTGCCAAGATCATCATCATTTTCAACCATATTTTATCCAATCTCTAGTCTCTTCTCCTCATAACCCCAACACGCTTTCATATTTCATTCATTTATCATATATGCGTTCTCTTTCTATGTCTTGGAATCATGTTTAAGATTTCAACTGTCCATCTCTTTTTAGCAATATGTCCAGCCCAACTCCACTTCAATCTCTTAATTTTATCACTAATGTCAGTAAAACCTGTTTGTTTTCTCACCAATGTATTTTATTTTCGATCTCTTCTATGTTACACTTAAAATGCATCTCTCCATACTCTGTTGAATAGTCTGAAATTTCTGTATTGCTCTTCTCTTAAGTGTTCAAATCTCAGGTCCATAAGTAAGAACTAGTAACACACATTCACTAAAAGCTTTCCTTTTCAAATATATAGGCATATTTACTTTTAATATTAAATTATTTCTACTCCAACCAACTTTAATTCTATGATTAATTTTATCCATTATATTTCCATCTACAGCAATATTCTGACCAAGATATTTGTAGTTGTTAACTTCTTCTAACTTATGATTATCAATTTTTATTTTCTTCTTTTGAGAAAATTTATTGATCATTATTTTAATCTTTTTAACATTTGCTTTTAATCCTATTTTCTTACTTTCATCTATTAACTCATGCAACATTTCCTGAAGCTCTAAAGAACTATTTGCAAAAACAATTACATCATCTGAAAAATATCTAAATGACTTAAATAATAACCATTTACTTTTACTCTCTTCCCATTTTAATCCTCAAAATACTTTTCCCAAAACTGCTGTAAAAAGTATTAAAGATTTGGAGTCACTCTGTCATATACCTTTCTCAATGTTAATCTTTTTACTATCATTATGTAATCTAATATTCTGGGTCTATATTTTGAGTTCCAATACTTTAATCACTGAAGAAATGCTTATAGAATCAAATGCCCTTTCATAATCTACCAAATCCAAAGCTTAATGGCCACTCATATTCATTGATCATTTCTATAGTTTTTCTCAATACTTGAAAATACAATCCACTATATTAAAATCATTTTTAAATCTAGATTGTTCTTTTGTTTGGTTAAAATCCAAAGTTTGCTATAGATGAGTTGTAATTATTTTGGAATTTATTTATGTAACTTATGACATCAACACATTAAAATTTAACACCAACAGTTCTTAACCAATCAAGGGTCAATTCTTGCAAGCTATGTAGAAAAAGGCCAACAGGGCCTTGTAAATTGGACACTCACTGTAGATATGTACTATATAATTTGTGATCTTCCACATCGACAGTTTGGAGTCTATAAATCCCCACTTATGTAACATATAATAATATCTACCCTGTCCTGTTCTGACTCTGTTAATCTTGACCAAAGTTTTCATGGGAGAGAAAAACCAGATTTTTGGAGAATATGGTCAGCTATTAGAGTATGATTATTTACATTGGAATTATTCCAGTCATGTGTTCACATTCTGTTAACATCCAATGTGGGTAGCTGCTAGGAATTGTCAATAAACCAAGAAGGCTGCCTTGATTTTAGTCTAATGTTGAGGAACTGTTTAGAATAAGATTGATTGAATGATCTGATAGCTCAACAAGCTTGTAGAATTCATTGATAGTTGCCAACCAGCATTGAAGGTCATCTGGAGGGATATTTGAAGTGCAAGTGAACATTCTATAGCTGTTGATTTAAGAGTTGAAAAATTAATTCATACGATTTCATTAATCTGAATATCCACAAGATTAATATGAGTACTTCTACACCATACTAGTGAGGGGTACTCAGCCACAAAACAAATAAGTACTATCCCAGAAGTTCTAAATATGTAAGCATTAGAACTCATGTGGCATGTCTGGAGATGATATTATTCCTGGTGGCAAGTTTCTTTTTTATATCAGTAAGTTGGGGTTAAAAGGACAAAGTGTGGTCCAATTTAAATCCCAAGTATTTTGGGTGTGATGATTTTGGTAAAACTTTTGTATAGAGATGATAAAAAAACTGTTAGGTGTGTAATTTATATCTTCCTTATCTCCCTTTTTAAATATTAATATTAATACTGCATTTTTTCAATCATTTGGTACATCTTTATCATTCAGACATTTGGTAAATAATTTTGTCAAAAAATTTTTTTATTTCTTCACCTGCTTCTTTTGAAATATCAATAACAATTCCATCATTATCTGGAACCTTTCTCATCTTTATAAATTTGATTGCATGTCTCACTTCTTCATTTAAAATCTTGGTCAATTCAAAAGATATAGTAGTTATAGGAGGCTCTTTTCTTTGTTCTTTATTGCTATATAATTCTTGATAGAACTCTTCTATACATTTTGTGTTGTCATAGTTCCATCTTTTTTTTTTGTTGCATAAATTTCCTACCAATACAAAGGTGTTTTTTTTTTTTATATACTTGAGTCTTTTATTATCTTCTATAGCTTTTCTTTCTTAGTTCACAATTATACTTTCTTATATCACTATCAATTCTTTTTTATACCATTTTACAAATTCAAGCTATTCAATCCTTATTAATGCATCATTTCTATAAATTTTCAAATTCCTTCTTTTCTTTATAAATTGTCTTATCTTGATAGAAAATTTATTGGTCAATTGAGTGTATCCATTATTTTCATATTAATTTCATTCAAATCTGAATCATGTTCAAAATCTGATAATATTTGAAAATGATGTGCAAGTTCTGATTTAAATTCACTGGAATGTTTCTGAAGATTAGGAAGGCCACAAGCCAGAAACTAGTCTGGGGATATTGAATGAGTAGGGACTAGATGGGGATTTTATTCACAAGCCTTCTGGCATCCATTTATTATTCTAGCTTGCTGTGTGTGGCAATACGTATAGTGAGTTTTTGTCAGTTTTAACAACTGTGAATATTGTTTTTCTCAATAATTTTTGTCTCTCTAGTTTTGCATTAACACATATCTTACATGTACTAATTGATGATCACTTCCTGTGTTGTATTTATTAAGAGTAATACTATTTTAATTTTTTTTTTTTTATTAGTTAAAATATAATCCAATTCTGGTGTAAATTCATTTGGATGCTTCAATGTCCATTTCCTTTTAACATTTTTCTCAAAAAAAGAATTAATAATATAAAGGATTTTTTTTTCTGCAAACTTCACTAGTCTGTCCTCTTTCATTTCTATCACCATAACCAAATTTACCTACAAGTACTTTCATCTTTCAATTTTTACCAATTTTAGCATTAAAGTCTCACATGACAATTTTAAAATGTTGCTTGATCTAATCAAAAACCTTTTATACATCCATATTAAAATCTTCTACTTTTTCACAACAATGAAAACTTGTTGCGGTATAAACCTGAATTAACTGCATTAGGTACCTGCTATTAAGTTGAATAACTAATCTTCCCACTCTGTCCGATACACCATCAATCTCCATAATGTTGTTCTTCAATTTTTTATTTATAAGGAATTCACTTGTCCTTTCAATATTTGTGCTTTTGTAGTACAGTAGATGCCCACTTTTAAATCAATGGGCTCTTTACCTTTTCTTCTAACTTCACAAAATCTAATAATATCCCATTTAATATTAGACAGTTCTTCCAATTGTTGCAATCTTCCTTCACTTGAAAGTAATCTACAGTTGTAAGTACCTAAATAAAAAACATTATCAAAGGGCATCCTGGGTCTAAAATCAAGAGATTCTAAGCATTCTCCATCTTTAGGTGCCAACTACTACCTTGGGTAGCAACTTTACAGCATTCTGAAAATAAATGCATGATTCAGTTTTGTCTGTCATGATTGTAAATATTTATTTTAAAAAATTTCATTCACATCACACACATATTCATTCTGTCTTCAAGAAAATTCAACTGATATTTCAGTTAAGAGCTATCAGACATCTAAAAAGAAAGGGGTAGTGTTTTTTTGCTCTTACATCAGAGGTAAAAGGCCAATAAACTTACCATGCTGGTTAATGCATGTTGATAAACTGCCCCATCCTTGTTCATATACTATATGAATAATCATATAACGGCTGCAGTGACATGAGTGTAAGAGGGAACATTAGGAATTTGCCTTGCTCAGTTTCTTTAAGGCATCCAAGAGGAATTAGAGGGTTTCTGTTCAGTTAACAGTGTATATACATTGTACAATAATTTGTAACTGTATTTATTGTCAAAGCTAAATGTATTGATGCTTTTTATATAGTTTATTACTTACTATTAAAATATATTTTAGGAGCTGCATAAACACACATCCTTACAAAAATGTAAATTGGAAATTAATGAATTATGGATAATATAAAGATTTTAATGATATTACTTTTTCAAAAGAGTAATTTGAAACTAAAATAAAATGTTCAGATATTGAAATTTGTAAAATAGTAAAATGACAATATTAAATTAAAACATTCCAACATTATTTCAAACACCTCGTTGCAATATTAAAACTCTATTTAAATCTTTTTCAAAAGGAGTACCCTTTATTTTTATATGATGCTATGCGTACAATTGTATTACATTCAAAGATCAGCCTTTCAAGCTAATTGTGCATGCGTCTTCTGCGAGTGTTAAATAATAAATGAATACTTCACTCTACAATACAAGATATAGTATTTATGTAGGAATAAAAGAACTCCCTATTATTCCTGCATAAATACTATAACTTGTATTGTAGAGTGAAGTATTCATTTATTATTTAACACTCGCAGAAGACGCATGCACAATTAGCTTGAAAGGCTGATCTTTGAATGTAAAAGGAGTATCCTCTAAAATTTGACATTTATTCTATATGCCTTTTGGTGCACAAGATGCATTTTTATAATAATGATTCTATAAATCAACAAAACACTTTCTGGATTAGAGTCATTCAAAGCAAGGGATGAAAAAATTTCCACACAAAATATTTACTCTGATACTTGGTCCTTAATGTAACAGCATACAAGACACTATAATGTCATCACTTGTAAATATGTAATATATATGAGTAAGTAATTCTATATACTATTAATTGTAAGACTATTTCAAATTTTATTGCCTTCTAAATATGATTTTATAATACTAAATGATGTAACATTAACGCATCTAAAACAATAAAATTCTTTAAAATTAAAAAAAAAAATCCTGTAGAATAGGCACGAACACAAAAGATTGTATCTATTAATGATTTAAAATATAAAAATAATAAATATAATGATAAATTAAGAAAAATAAACAGTTTATTAAAACATATAAAAATATGATTATTAATCCAAAATTGTTAAAAATATACTTTAATAATAATAAAAGAAAAAAGCTATAATAGCTCAATTATTTTTTAAAGTAATAATAATTTTAATAATAATAAAACTTCTAAAAATAATAAATGGATAAAAATTGAATATTTTCCAATGATTTATAAAATATTCATCAAAAACAAAAATCCTATAAAAATGTAAATATTAAATGGACAAATGGTAGAAAACTAAAACATTAATACCCAATACTAAAATAAAAAAATAAAGAAATTTATACTCTATAAAATTAATTATGATACAGTTTATTATGAATACACACGCACGCACACACGCGCACACAAAACAATAGACAAAAAGGAAAATGAATGTAATAGAGCAATTACCATCAGAGAGGATAATTCAACACTATATGTTCTCTATTTGATATATCATCATAAAATAAAGTATCAAAGAATATTAAAACTTTATCACATGGTCACTATCTCTTATACTAGCACATAATTGTTATTAAACAAAGCAAAACTCTCCATACAGTTGTGCCATCCTGTGCCAACCAAAGTAATCAATGGAAGCCAGAAGGCTTGTGCACAAAATTCCTATCTAGTGCCTACTCATCCAATATCCTCAGATTAGTTTCTGGCTTGTGGCCTTTGTCAGTGAGGAGCCTTGGATCTGAGAGAACTGCACCTGGATCTTAGGATCTAATGCAACCCTCCAGCAACCATCTTTTAGCTCTACTTAACTACAAGACTATGAGAATGAAATTGAAAACACAATAATATTTTCAATCAAGCTCAATAGCTTATATAGTCATATGGGTCTGAACTCAGTTCAGCGCCCATACATTTTGGTGTCTTTGGCTCCTTAACAACCATAGCCACCACTATCTTATTAGGCAGGATTGGTGTTAAACCACTAAACATCACATGATCACTATCTCTTATACTAGCACATAATTGTTATTAAACAAGGCAAAACTCTCCATAGAGTAGTGCCACCCTGTGCCAATCAAAGTAATCAATGGATGCCAGAAGGCTTGTGCATAAAATCCCCATCTAGTGCCTATTCATCCAATATCCTCAGACTAGTTTCTGGTTTGTGGCCTTCGTCAGTGAGTAGCTTTCGATCTGAGAGCACTGCACCTAGATCTTAGGATCTAATGCAACCGTCCAGCAGCCACCCTTTATCTCTACTTAAGTACAAAACTATAAGAATGAAATGGAAAACACAATAATATTTTCAATCTAAGCTCAATAGCTTGTCATATGGGTCTGAACTCAGTTCAGCACTCATACATTTTGAGTTCAAACCCATATGACTATATAAGCTATTGAGCTTAGATTGAAAATATTATTGCATTTTCAATTTCATTCTCATAGTTTTGTAGGTAAGTAGAGATAAAAGGTGGCTGCAGGAGGATTGTATTAGATCCTAAGATCTAGGTGCAGTGTTCTCAGATCCAAGGCTCCTCACTGATGAAGGCCACAAACCATAAACTAGTCTGGGGATATTGGATGAGTAGGAACTAGATAGGGATTTTATGCACAAGCCTTCTGGCATCCATTGATTACTCTGATTGGCACAGGGTGGCACTACTGTATGGAGAGTTTTGCCTTGATTAAAACTTTATATTAAAGATACTAATAAAAAAAATCTATAAGACTGATAGTATTAAATATTGTATTAAAAAGTATGATATTATAAGAATTTATTTGTGTAATACAAAATTAATATGATTTCCAATTAAATGTGTTTGAGTTATTAGTAACTATCCTGATGTCTATAAATAAGATATCTGATATTTATTAATTGTTAAATATAATATTCTTTTGTATGATAACATTCTGTTTTTAAACTGACCTTCCAATATTCTTAATATTCTTCAATAAATAAGTAATTATGATTTCAAAACATCAGAAGTTTTCATAATTATTTTTAAAACCTTCATAAATTGAAAGCAGGAGTCAACAAGAGTTCATGAAGTTTGAATTCGTATTGTAACGAGACAGCGTTACATCAATATTAAATCCAGAAAGCATCAAGAAATACACACACCAACAAGCAACCTAAAAACGCATAACCTCATTATCGTAATTTAGAATAGTTTCCTTCATCGTATAAAATATATGTATAAAATACCGCTGTAAAACACACCCATAAAAATGCAGATCGTAAACGTATAAAGTAAATGATTAAAGCTGGTAAATAATAAATGGAGTTTATTCCTTAAATAATAAAGATAATTCACTTGCATAAATAATAAGTATAATTCGTAATCTTAAATAATAAATATGAGTCAATTTGATAAATAATAAATATATAATTGTTATCTTGAAATGATAAATATAATTCACGTTTAAATATAATTTGTTTCTTTAACATGATAAATATAATTTGCCGTTAGAAATCAAAATTCGCTTTCTTAATTAAAATGTATAATTGTCCTTCAAAAACGCCATGGGAATTTAACAGGGGATTATTTTAGAAAATCATTTAAAATAAGAGTAATAGAAAAGATTTAATGAAATGATAAATGCTCGACTTCTAATTTTAAAATAGCATGTATTGTTCTAATAAAAAACACACACACACGCATGCATTAAAAATGTGAAAGAATAAGATTGATTGCGAAACGAGATTGCCTCAAAATAAAGATTGCCTGTAGCAAAAAAGAGAGTGAGTAATGCTAACGCGGACCTGAACGACAACTTGAGAAACAGGGAACTCTGGGGGTAGATTGGATCCCAAGATATGGACCAAACCTTTTAAATACACCTCAAAACCTATTAGAAAAAAAGATAGAACAGGATTCTAGATGCTATTCTACATAGATATCCCTGTCCTATTGATATAGTGATATTATTACGCGATCATTACTGTTGTTATTATCACCTGCTCATCATCCGACGCTTATGCCATTGGCGTACCACTGAATTGGTCTGAAGTAACTCAACGAATTCCTCGGCATTAAAGATGACTATTCCGAAATTAATACCAAGAGCGTCGATCGTCATGAGGGGCTAATAAACCTCTCAGTGACTGATCGGCGCTCCGCTACCAAAATCTCCAGGACTATGCAACTCCGATAACATCGTGTTTCGTGAATGCTCCAGCTGATAATATGTTCCGCAAAATTCCCACGTGTACCAGGATCAACCGATAATCGCCGCAACCAAGATAAAACCTAGGTAAATATGTTTATATTAAATCACTCACTCAATCTAGAACTCTTACAGGCAATCTCGTAAATAACCTACCTAATTTGTACAAATCAAACTTGAACTTTCCTCGTCTGATAATTTATCGTATAACAGAACTTTATTCACATGAACTTTAAACTTAAATGAAAGTCAGGATAGAGAATTATTTAATCCATGAAATGAACTTTATTTCGCAATGCATACTTGTATTTATTAATTATGTTTCTCTGAGAGCGTGTTTATGTGTGTGTGTGACTACAAAAGGTTAACTTAACAAAATTAATATCTTAATAAACTTGTTCATTATATAATCAATTCGAGCATTTATCAAATCATTTCACACGATTCAAATTCTTAATTTATACTTGTTATCATAGTTATTGTTTAAAATGAGATAGAGTCGTCATTTAGATTTAGATTAATATTTGTTTTATATTGTTTTATGTATCAACATCGCGCCGTGAGTCACGATGTTTTCTTTAGTATGTAATCTAGTTAAGATAGTCTTAAGAGAGGGCGGGTCTATGAAAATAAATGTCAATAACTTATGTTGTAAGCAATAAAGCGGGGGGATGATTTATAAGCCTTGTGTTCGGGCGTAAACGAACAGATTGATAGGTCAGCGGTGACCAATAAACGGCCTTCCTGCCGTGATAGACTTAGTAAAGAAACATGCTGATTTTAATTAGCGGTCAATGCGTCTTCTCCGGGAGGAGTCTTGTTAGGGACAATCGTGTAGCGACCCTGAGTCATCGGATTGGTCCATGCTGAGAGTATCGAGTTAGCGGGCGGGGTTTGACTTCGGAATCGTTTTGACATAATGTAAGGTGATGCGAGTAGTTAAAACACTTAAATAATCGTATCTGGCGCCCTCTTATGTGGATTATAAACAACTGTCGATGTAAGAAAAAAAATAAAGCCTTACGCTGTGTCATGTTAGTTTCGAAGCCGTAATCTCTTGGTAACCGTAGATCTCTCGCAAGAAGAAAGCGAGGGGGGTTACGTTACATTTGGCGCTTCCAACGTGAAGCTAGTATAAATGAAGCGTCTAAAAAAAAAAAAAAAAAAAAAAGGCAAATCCAAATACTAGCAAAAGCGGCAGAACTGGGAGAAGACGCGGAAAAGTGTAAACAAAAAGCGTAGTAAAAAAAAAAAAGAAAAAAAAAATTTTTAGCGATAAAATATAAACAAACGGAACAAAATCGCGGCGAGACTTAACATTGCAAATATGTAAACAAGTCACCGGAGCAAGATAAAATAAATAAAGCATAGCAGGAGACAAGGGAGCGGACGCGGATCAGTCGCTGTCACCATAAAACCATAAAATCACAAAGTAAAAAAAAAAAAAAAGAACCGCAAATACAAAAAAAAAAAAAAAAAGTAAGGAAACCGATCACCAAATGGACAGTAGTACGGATGTCACGTGGGAGGAAACGGGGGAAAGCCCCATAACATTTAAGAAGGCCGAAGTGAAAGAAGAGGCCGAATCGGACATGAAAACCTTAATAAGAATGATGGGCCAGATGATAAGAGAAATTATGAGGGAGGAGAGAGAGGAGCTCATTAGGGAGATCCGAAAGATAGCGAGGAGAGAGACCGAAGAGCCAGAAGAGGAGCAGGACAGAAAAGAAGTCGAAATCACCGAGGTAGAAAATGAGATCGCCTCGATGAAAATAGAAATCGACACGGCAAAGGCCGAAATAGAAGAGGTGAAGATGGAGGCAGTAACAGCGAAGGCGGGGCTAGAGGACATCGCACAGAAGGTGGAGGCGATAGATAAAAGGATGGAGAAAATCGAACCACAACGGGATGAACCGGGAAATATCATAACCGAACGACTAGAGAAGTTGGAAAAGAGGGTCGAACGGGAAGCAAACAAACGGGAGCCAAGCCAGTCGTGGGCCGAAAGGCAAGTGAAAATCGAGACGTTCAGAGCAGGCGAGAACGAGAGCCCCATCGACCACATAGAAAGCGTGCGGAACCTCTTTTCGGAACCAACGAAACCAGAACAGGACAAAATCGGTATTGCCAGCACGTACTTACAAGGACCGGCTCGGGATTGGTGGAGGACGATCGAATTCAAACCCAGATCGTTCGTGGAGTACCGTGAGGAGATGCTACGGGGTTTTTGGAACTCCACCCGGCAAGAAGGAATTTACTTCCACCTTACGAACGAGAAGTACGGCTCCAAACTAGGCGAGACTATCACCCAATTTTATTACCGGCAGGTGGCCGGTCTCCAACAGCTGCCGGCATACCAGATGACTGAAGAACAGATCGTCTCGATAGTAAGACATAATATGCCAACGGACATTAGACGGATGATGTTGAGCCGGGGCGATAAGGGCATCCACGAGATGGGAGATGCGATAGCTAGGTTTGAACGCGCAGAAGGGAGGGGAAGGCAGATGGAAAGGCCAAGACCGGAGTTAGAAAGAAGAAAATTACCACCGGACCGATATTGAAAAAAAAAAAAAAGAAAAAAAAAAAAAAAATGCTGACGGACCCAGACTGACACTGGAAGATGATAATGGAGTCCCACTAACAATCGGCGATTATCGTAGGAAAATGACCCCGGACCGGAAGAAAACACATATAGCATCGCACCACACACAAACAAAGGGGGGGGAGGGGGTTATATAAACCGTCATTCCATTTAAACCAGTAACTAACGCAAGGAAACTATTCACGTTAAGTAAACTAGTCGTTTGAAAGCCAGCAAATTAAAGAACATCGCCCGCCGTCAACCAAAACGTAGTGATAAAAAAAAAAAAAAAAAAAAAAGAAAAAAAACAAACAAACAAAACACGGAGACCAACGAAAGGAAAGGAGAGAGAGACGGGGCACGAAAGATAAGCGACCTTGTTCTTTCCCTCACTACTTACCCTTGTGCTAGGAGGTACAGAGCTCGGATATTTCGTATATTTAGGTTCCAAATCGTTCGCAACCGCCCACTTATCGTGTTCCGCAGAGGGGACTTCGGAAAGGTCCATCCCCCTGCCTCCCATTAGATAGGCCGTCAGGAAAGGCCTATATAGAGTCGTAACCTTGCATCGCGGGACCTCGGAAATGTCCATCCCCATGCCACCTTCCGCCCGGGTGCCTGTACCAGGTTGGGGAAAATGTACCGACTATGGCACGCCGAGCAGAATTCGTAGAGATCAAATCCGAGCCTGACCATATAACCTGCCAAAGTATTTCCTTAAGTGAGGGGAGGGCGAATCCCAGGAAGCTGCCCGGAGTAAACAGTGGAAACGGGAAGAACAAACAAAAAAAAAAAAAAAAAAAAATCCAAAAGTGCGAAACCCCGCATTTTGATTTTTTTTAGACGGAGCGCGGGGATATGTAACGAGACAGCGTTACATCAATATTAAATCCAGAAAGCATCAAGAAATACACACACCAACAAGCAACCTAAAAACGCATAACCTCATTATCGTAATTTAGAATAGTTTCCTTCATCGTATAAAATATATGTATAAAATACCGCTGTAAAACACACCCATAAAAATGCAGATCGTAAACGTATAAAGTAAATGATTAAAGCTGGTAAATAATAAATGGAGTTTATTCCTTAAATAATAAAGATAATTCACTTGCATAAATAATAAGTATAATTCGTAATCTTAAATAATAAATATGAGTCAATTTGATAAATAATAAATATATAATTGTTATCTTGAAATGATAAATATAATTCACGTTTAAATATAATTTGTTTCTTTAACATGATAAATATAATTTGCCGTTAGAAATCAAAATTCGCTTTCTTAATTAAAATGTATAATTGTCCTTCAAAAACGCCATGGGAATTTAACAGGGGATTATTTTAGAAAATCATTTAAAATAAGAGTAATAGAAAAGATTTAATGAAATGATAAATGCTCGACTTCTAATTTTAAAATAGCATGTATTGTTCTAATAAAAAACACACACACACGCATGCATTAAAAATGTGAAAGAATAAGATTGATTGCGAAACGAGATTGCCTCAAAATAAAGATTGCCTGTAGCAAAAAAGAGAGTGAGTAATGCTAACGCGGACCTGAACGACAACTTGAGAAACAGGGAACTCTGGGGGTAGATTGGATCCCAAGATATGGACCAAACCTTTTAAATACACCTCAAAACCTATTAGAAAAAAAGATAGAACAGGATTCTAGATGCTATTCTACATAGATATCCCTGTCCTATTGATATAGTGATATTATTACGCGATCATTACTGTTGTTATTATCACCTGCTCATCATCCGACGCTTATGCCATTGGCGTACCACTGAATTGGTCTGAAGTAACTCAACGAATTCCTCGGCATTAAAGATGACTATTCCGAAATTAATACCAAGAGCGTCGATCGTCATGAGGGGCTAATAAACCCCTCAGTGACTGATCGGCGCTCCGCTACCAAAATCTCCAGGACTATGCAACTCCGATAACATCGTGTTTCGTGAATGCTCCAGCTGATAATATGTTCCGCAAAATTCCCACGTGTACCAGGATCAACCGATAATCGCCGCAACCAAGATAAAACCTAGGTAAATATGTTTATATTAAATCACTCACTCAATCTAGAACTCTTACAGGCAATCTCGTAAATAACCTACCTAATTTGTACAAATCAAACTTGAACTTTCCTCGTCTGATAATTTATCGTATAACAGAACTTTATTCACATGAACTTTAAACTTAAATGAAAGTCAGGATAGAGAATTATTTAATCCATGAAATGAACTTTATTTCGCAATGCATACTTGTATTTATTAATTATGTTTCTCTGAGAGCGTGTTTATGTGTGTGTGTGACTACAAAAGGTTAACTTAACAAAATTAATATCTTAATAAACTTGTTCATTATATAATCAATTCGAGCATTTATCAAATCATTTCACACGATTCAAATTCTTAATTTATACTTGTTATCATAGTTATTGTTTAAAATTAGATAGATTCGTCATTTAGATTTAGATTAATATTTGTTTTATCTTGTTTTATGTATCAACAGCGCGCCGTGAGTCACGATGTTTTCTTTAGTATGTAATCTAGTTAAGATAGTCTTAAGAGAGGGCGGGTCTATGAAAATAAATGTCAATAACTTATGTTGTAAGCAATAAAGCGGGGGGATGATTTATAAGCCTTGTGTTCGGGCGTAAACGAACAGATTGATAGGTCAGCGGTGACCAATAAACGGCCTTCCTGCCGTGATAGACTTAGTAAAGAAACATGCTGATTTTAATTAGCGGTCAATGCGTCTTCTCCGGGAGGAGTCTTGTTAGGGACAATCGTGTAGCGACCCTGAGTCATCGGATTGGTCCATGCTGAGAGTATCGAGTTAGCGGGCGGGGTTTGACTTCGGAATCGTTTTGACATAATGTAAGGTGATGCGAGTAGTTAAAACACTTAAATAATCGTATCTGGCGCCCTCTTATGTGGATTATAAACAACTGTCGATGTAAGAAAAAAAATAAAGCCTTACGCTGTGTCATGTTAGTTTCGAAGCCGTAATCTCTTGGTAACCGTAGATCTCTCGCAAGAAGAAAGCGAGAGGGGGGTTACGTTACAGTATGCTACTCAGACATTATTATTATTTTTCCATACTCAACCTATTTGTTAAACCTGTCTCTTTATTTTGACATTATCCTTTTAAAAAATAATATCATTTTTTTCTTCCTCTGCTAAAAAATAAATGTAAAAATTTGGCATTTTTAAATGCATCTTTGTTAAAGATTGATAAAATATATTTAAAACTGATTAAATTGATTTCATTAAAAGTGAATTATTTATTTATAACATTTTGATGATAGTAAGAAGGATTAATTATACTTGTTAGTCTTTGAATATTAAATAAAATGTATTAATAATAATAAGAAATATTTTATTAAAAATACTATTATTTAATTTGATGAGGAATGCACTAAAAACTAAAAAATATATTTTTACTTCAATCACAATTTTGGTTATTACATGTAACTTGCAATAAAAGTAGGGGGCACTCATAAATTAATTAATTCAGTCACTATTTTTAAAAATAATGATTGAATTAATTACTTTATGGGAAATCTGCACTTTTATTTTAAGATACATATAACAACTAAAATTAATAGTTACTAAACCTTACAATAGATGGCATAACCTATGCTGAAAGAAAAAATATGCTAGTCATCATCATCATCATCAACCATTACCAATCCACTGCAGGATGAAGGTCTCTCCAAGTTCAATCCATCTTCTCTGATCTTTAGCTTGTCTTCTCCACATCACCCCTGCATCCTTTCTTATTTCATCCATCCATCTCACATGTGGACTCTTTCTGGGTCTTTTACAATCTCTTGGAATTCAGTTTAAGATTTCAATTGTCCATCTCCCAACTCCACTTCAGTCTTAATTTTTTCAAGTGGTCAGTAACACCTGTTTGTTCTCTTACCTATATATTGCATTTTTGATCTCTTCTTGTTACTTCCAACATGCATCTCTCCATACTTCTTTGAGTGGTCTGAAGTCTCTGTATTGCTCTTTTATTAGGTGTCCAAGTCTCAGATAAAACACATTTATTAAAACCTTCCAAAATTGTTGTTAAAGAAAAAAAAATATTTTTTTTTGCTTTTAGTGTATTATTGATCAAATTAAATAAAAGCATTTTTTATAAAATATTTCTTATGTATTATTTTTATTTTTTAGTATTTGATATTTTGTCACGTACTTCTTTATTCAAATTTAAAAACTGATAATCACAATAATGTCACTATATTGACAGTATTTGAAATGAAATTCATGCACATTAATAATCATTTACAAAAATATGCAAGATTTTATATTTAAAAAGACAGCATTTTTAAAAAAGAAAATTTTGATTAAACAATCAAGAGAAATTAAGATTTCATCATTTATTTCTTTTACTTTCTATTTTAATTAAATGCAAATACTTTTTAGTGAATTAGTCATGAAATTAAATGAAACTGTGTTTTGAAAAGATAAACCATCTCTATTGCATATCACTGATAACATTGAAATAATATCAGCATGGTTTGAAGTTGGACCTTCCAACACTGCTGGCTAGACAACTCTGAAATATTCTATTCATTAGTACTAACATAAGTACAAAATTTTTGAAAATAGTTCATTTTATAGATATTAAAAATCAGTTTACAAGATTTTAACCAAATAAACAAACAGATTTTCTATCTCAAATAAAAGTCTTAAAGAGTAAACACAACCTGGTGTCCTAGCTCCTCACTGAAGAGAGCCATAGCTCGAAACTGGTCTGGAGATGGAGACAATCCTAGATAAAAATGATTTGAATGCCTTCTCTTGTGGTAGCATTATCATAAAAAAAAATTAAAAAAAGCTTGTTTAGAGCTTATTAGCATGCTCTTAATTTTACTTATATATTTGAATAATTTTTTTAGAATTATAACTTATGTATAAATATATAAAATTTTTGATCATTTACTAGACATATATTTTGCCACCTATTTGCTGTCCCATGCATGATGGATTGGTATGGCTCCATATGTGTAGTTTACAATGTAAATTCTTCGAAAAAGTGTTTTTATTTTCTATATATATATATGTTTTTTATTCATTTTTGCTAGTTTATGAGCTGTTGAGACAAAAAAAAATTACTATCAAAACTTATTTTATTTTCATTCAACCAAAAGTGTTAACATAATCTATAATTATTTAACTTATAATTATAAACATGTAATTATTTGTCAAATATTTTCTTTAATTTAAAATATTTTATTTTCTTGAAAATTCTTCAACTACATTGATTATAAGGAGAGAACTTTATTAAAGATGTGCATGGAATTTGTAAAGAAATCCTCCACCTTCCAATAAATTAATGATTAAATTTATTTTAAATCTGTCAGACTTTTAAAATTATTTTTTTGAAAAGAGAAAGGGAGTGTTGAATAACATTATCTTAATATTAACTAGTTATACTACGATTGATTTATATGCCCTGAACTTTAGTTATCCATAAATCTTTGCAAATAGTAGTCGATTCATTTTTAAATATATATTAAACACGGTAATATTCATCATTGTTGAAATATAAACTTTGTGAGATTATTTTTTATAAATATAGAAATTAAAGTCAATACATGTATATGTATGATGTTCATAAAATAGAATCACCATCGATAAAAGTTTGACTATAAATACAGAATTGTTCCCTGGTAAATTTTAGTCTATATACTGTGGATATGAATATAATGTGATTCTGGTTTGTGGGTAAAAATTTCAGATTTTTTTAAAAAAAATTATAAAAATCTGTAAAGAATATTATCTAGAATATTAAAAAGAAAATAAGAATACTACTATTAAAAAAAAAAGTTGCTCATTTTAAACAGAGGAACCTAAAAATTTCTCATGGCTTTCATTCATAACATCACTATTTTCTACATCAGAGTCATCACTAGTTTCATCAAAAATTGACTTGTCTTCTGTACCATAATCCAGTCTTCTTGAGGGTTTTTGTAATGATTTTTTCTTGATGTAGTCTCACAATTTCTTCTCTCATCTATACACCTGACTAATGCGGCTCTTGTTTACTTTTCATGTTGGTGTTAAATCGTGACTTACTGATATCATTTAACTACTAAATTTTCTCTTTACTATATATATATATATATAACATGCAACCCATTTTTGTTAGCTTTAAAACTTTTTTTAATGTGTGTTAAATACACAAAAATATAGAATTGATTTACCACTTAGTCTTTTATTACACAGGATATATTTGAGTTCCTTTATTATTTGCTTCCAGGTTCTTTGCTCCTTATGTAAAGAATTCATTCCAGGAAACTTTTTGCATAAGTCAATATTTATAGGTATTGGATCTTTTCTTCGAGTGCATGTTTATTATTAATCATAATGCAGAATATGAAAACATATCTTAATAAATGAAAATAATCATTACAATAGTGTAAGAGACATTCATGTAACATAAGACACAAGAATTGGGACATTATACTTCTATACTTTTATGCTTTATTTGTACTGGGAATGACTTCCATAAATCCTATTTATGTAGGTCAAATCTACGTCAGGGATTGCCTGTATTTATTTTGAGGACTGTATCCAACTTATTCATGTGAGTTATTAATTTCATTTTTTAATTTTATTTTTAATGCTGGTTGTACTTTAGTTTATTGTTAATTAAACAATGAAGAATAAAAGAAGTAATAATGATGGAATATTTTAGAGCAGCAGTCACTGTAATTAGATCTTAAACCACTAAACATCACATGATCACCATCTCATCCTAGCACATAATTGTTGTAAACAAAAGCATTTACTCTTGTTAGCACAAGGTGGCACTACTGTATGGAGAGTTTTGCTTTTGTTAATTAGATCTTATGTTACCCTTATATGATAATATTAGTTAGATCTCTATAAAATCACAGGTACTATAGAAACCTATCCATTTAAGATTAATAAATAAAAGCTAACAAATAACTCAATTTATTTTTTTATCAGAAATTTCATTTTTGGCTAACTTAGAGATGACTAAAAAAACCTCGTCAATTATATAATTTATCTTCTCCTTTGTGCTACCAAATACAAATGAAATCTACTGCAGAATATCTTACCCTGAATTATTATTATTACTATAACTATTTTGAAATCATGAGCTTTGAGATTTCATATTTTGTCTCATGTAGATATAAAATATAGATATGTTCAACAAAGTACTTAATGAGGATTTTTCATAATATCTAGTGAATAACTGTAATAACCCAGACGTGAAAGAAAGAATTAGAACACATTGTAAACTTTTAATACATTCAGCATAATAGTAGGATTGCCTCTGAACAAAAGTTCAAAAATATTAATTTATGTAAGATTTACTGCAATTTTATAAAAATGTTAGAATAAAAATGTATAATTGCAATGCCACAAGAAATAAATAATACTGGAGTAAAATGCTATAGAAATGCTATCTTATATAAGGCTTAAACATTATATTTACAATAGAAAGATCATAACTGAAATCAATTTAATTATTGATAGAGTGCTGATTCTGATGATGATGATGATGATTATTATTATTATTATTATTATTATTATTATTATTATTATTATTATTATTATTTTTCATTCATTCAATAGGAATGTCTATTAGTAATATAATTTTTACTTGTATTAGACATTCTATAACTGTTTGTTTACACTATATTATTTTAATTTATGCAAATAAAAAAGGTACATATATCCATACCAAAATGTCACTTTTAAGTACTGATAAATAATTTTAAATTTCAGATCTTTTATTTTATATTTAATTAAGATTTCTGGATAGTTCTTTGGATGTACCTAGTAGGCATTCCAGGTGAAGCAGCTTGTAAATATTCCACTGCAAATTAAACATATCTCTGACTGCTCCCAAGAAAGAACAATGAAGGAAAAGATATAAATAGTCAAATTAAGGGTCATAGATCACATGACTCTATTCTCTTAAGTTTGTAAGTTATAAACAATGAGGATTGCCAATTCCTCAACAAGCTTTGTGTTAAATGCTTATCCAGAGAAAGCATTTAAAATATCTCTGTCAGAACCCCCCAAATCCCTGACCATGGTTTTGTGTTAAATGCTTTCTCTGGTTAAGCATTTAACACAAAGCTTGTTGGGGAAGGAGAAAATATTTCTCAGCAAAATGTACTGTAGTAGATGTTTTAGTATAGTTAGATATCCTGCAAGTTTTTGTATTGTTTTATAAATGACAGTTTCATTTAGGATTTATAATTCTTTTTATTTAGTCTATAATGAATCATTGTTGCTTGTTTGATGTAATTTTTTAAAACTTCTGACTGATAGTGTACTGTGCCACATCTTTAAATGGTCTTTTTTTTTGGTCTTTTTTATGGCTATTTACAATCATTTTGTGCTGAAAAGCTGAAGTAAACAGCTCAACTAAAAGCAACCTATAGTGTATAAGATGAAAAGAGGTCAATGAAACTAGCTGTGGCTGATTTGTTGGTTTTTTTGAAGATATAATGTTAAGAGGTAGCCAATCTACTCTTTAAAAAAAAAAATACATAATTTCATACTATATATAATTATTTGTGATTATTTTTATACAGACCAACTGATGAGTGCTGGTTCAGCACAAAATATGTATATTAGAAATCATTTATCTTTTTCACATGTGTATTGATTGTATAAGATGAAGTAAATTATTGAAGGGAGCTTGAAGGTCTGGGTTCAAATCCCCTCTAATTACACTTAGCTTAAGTATACATATTATATTTGTATTTAAAAAATATTTTTATTTAAACTATTAAAAATAAAATATATTTATGTTTCCATTTACATTTTTAAAAAATATATATTTCACTTCTAAAATTACAAAGAATGTCTGAAAATTTCAGATTTTCTACTTAATAGTTATACATTAGATAAAGTGCTGGGCTTGTCCTGGTATTTTTAATCTAATGCTTGAATATCCTAGCACCTCACTGATGAAACCAGTAGCAGAAACCGATCTGGGGTTGGGGATATTCTGCAAAGCTTGTTAAGAGCTGATTTGCAAGCTCTTTATATAACATTCACTTCTAAAAATATAAGTTAAGACACTTGAAGTAACATTATAAACTAGATTCTGTAATCAATATGATCTTGACATTCTTTCAATCATCTGTGATTCTGAATTTTTGTGAAAACAATTTAATAAATATAATTATCAATTTAAGACAATTATTTCATAGATTTGTTATGTCTTTATAATAATACATTTAGATTTAAAAATAGGAATTGATTAAACGAATATTTCATTAATTTTCTTTTTACAATATCATTATGAGACAAAGAACTGTAAACAAAAAGTCAGTTTTTATATTTTATATTTTTATATTTATTTTATATTTGAAAAGTTCAAAAGTGATTTTTTAATTTTTTAATTTGTAAACTTAAAATTGTAACAAATCAAATCAAATTTATTAAAAGATGTAATATGTTGGACTATTTCCATCATTTATGAGTGAATGTTGAATGTATGGAAAATTTTAAACTTTATTTAAACTTTCAAAATACAAACAACTTGTTAGTAATAACACACAAATAGACAATACAGGTTAGTAATTACTCAACATTTTGAGTAGTATTATTCTCCACTCTTCTTCAAGTGTTGCTGGCCTATATGCACAGTGACAATATTCCCTTAGAAGTTTCTTGAATATTGAATTTAAGGCAAATGCTCTACCAACTGAGCTATTCTGTCAAAGGCAACATATAGTAGAAATTTGATATATTTATATATGAGGAATCAGGAGGATTTGAACCAACCCTCATATATAAATATATAAAATTTCTACTATATATTGCCTTTGACAGAATATCTCAATTGATAGAGTGTTTGCCTTAAATTCAATATTCAAGAATCTAAAGGTGTGAGTTCAACTTCTAAGCGATTATTGTCACTGTGCATATAGGCTAGCAACACCTGAAGAAGAGTGGAGAATAATACTACTCAAAACGTTGTGTAATTACTAACCTGTATTGTCTATTTGTGTGTTATTACTAACAAGTTGTTTGCATTTGGAAGGTTTAAATAAAGTTTAAAATTTTCTATACATTCAACATTCACTCATAAATGATGGAAATAGTCCAACATATCACATCTTATAATATACCATCATTACAAACCTTCAGACAAATCAAATTTATTGATTCATAATATTAAATAAATGTTTTAACATTAAGTTAATCATTCTTGTATTTACTTAGAATCATTGAGTACTTCTCTCAGAAAAAGAGTGGTAATTCTGTGGCTTTAGAATGCTGTATTTACCCTTATTGTAATTTCTATTAGCCGTAGGATTTTTGAATAAATTGGATTTTTTCCAAAATCAATATCTTATGTACAGACAGGAAATAGCAATCATCTTAACATTATTGTTCTCGAAAAGAAAAATTTATTTCAAGATGTTCTTTCCTTCTTGAGTTATATGAAATTCATTGCTAACATTATCACTTGTCAAAAGTATTGGCTTGTTAGAATTTTTTTAAATATTTTAATAATTATAAAGTAAATATCACATTTTGAAGCAGAATTTGATATTATCACATATTCATCATTATTTGTTCACATTTAAAAATAACTTAGAATTTGTTCATTTTCCAAGTGTTTATGGTAAATTAATTGATGATGTTTATAGTACATTGTTCTTATTTAAAGGTCAGATTTTAAATATTTAAAAAGATCAAATATGATTTTTCAGAATATAATTGGGAACTTCTGTTACTTTATTTTTGGTTATATATAATCTGAGTTATATACTTATTATTTAAACATAATTCATCTTTATAAAATTAAAATAAAAAGAAATCAAATTCAATTTATTGAGTTTTAATATAAAGATTATACAGAAATGAAAGATTGAGTGTTTTTAAAAATTCTCACCAGGTGGAACAATAGAAAATGTTATATTATTAAACTACTGTAACAGACATGTAAATGTAGGTGTTACATAAAACATTTAAATGCATATTAAGAATACTTAAAGAAAAAAAGAAAAATAATCTATATATATTTTTTAATAAATGAAAGAAGACTGCTAGTTTAATAAATAAAGTGAAGACATTTTAGAATAAATTAAACATCTGTTAGGAATTTTAAACAAAGGAAAAAATAAAATTATGTATCTTAACCTTTTTGTACTTTACTATTCTGACATTTTTCTTTGTCTCACACATCAACATAAAATATATGATAAAATGATTATTACATATCAGAAAATAATAAATTTGACTTCATTTGATAGATATTTTTATTTACTACTGAAATAAATTTTAAATGTTCACATTTTGTTTCTGTAAATATTAAAAAAATGAGGATGTAATCAAAACAAAGACTTTACACATCATTGTTTCTAGAAAGATTATTTTTAGTTTATAAAATCAATAAAATATTTCTTAATATTTATTATTTTTACACATCTGAATGAATAATTAATTATTTCTCTAATATCTAATGAATTATGCTTTAAAAGTTTAAGTTTTTTTAATATTTATTGCAAATTTGCAATTTTTTCTTACTTGTAAATATCAAGTAAATTGTTTGTCATAGCTGGTCATCAAATTTGCTTCTAGCCATATTCATGTTAGCTGCTAATATAATGTTATATTTTTGAAAATAAAGTATTTCAAGTCAAAATAAGTTATTAATAATTTATATTTCTTGACATCTAATAAATATGGTGCAAATTATTTTTAAAAAAAATATCTAAAACTGTAATAAATTCACAAATAAACATGTTTTTGCATCATTAGAAATTTCAATGTCATAAAATGCTGAATGTTTTACAGCCTTGGCAACACATAATGGCTGATCATGTCAGGGTGAGACTTATATCTATTGTAAGAGTGGGAATTTTGAATTTCATGTCTTTTAGCTGGGAATTTTCAGTGAAAAAAATTATTATAATAAAGTATACCATTTTACATGCATTTTAATGTATAATACTTATGAAAAAATTCACCAGGGGGTGAATTGTCCAAAAGACATTCCTCTGTCATTTGAAGTATAAGTGGGTTAATCTCAATTTAATAAATAAAAGAAAATAGAAGAGAGAAAAATATAATTAAAATATAATATAGTTTAGGATTTTAATTAGATTTACTATTTGAAAGGATGACTTATCATTCTTTTAATTAGAAGTATAAATTACAGAATGTTACAAGGTATAATAATGGAAATAAAAGAAGATTATGTAAAGGTAACTTAAGGATTATAAAGTTACTTGGTGAAATAATTTAAAGTTAAAAATTAATTTTAAAGAAAGAAAAGAAAAAAGAACAAGAGAATTGTAATGTAAATGATATACAAAATTATTATTGAAAACTATTTAATTAATGGAAATTACAATATAATCAAAGATCAAAATAATTTACTAAACTGGCTAATCAGGAAGTGATTACATTTTATGGAAAATCAGTAATATTTTCAACTGATTAGATAATCAGTACTGTAATCAATGTTGTAATAAAATAGATATTAAAAGAGATTAACCAATTAGAAGAAATTGAAAAGTTAATTAATGATGTGTGTGAGCTCAGACAATGATTTTATCTACTACATAAGAGCTACTAAATTTCCATTATGTTCAGCATGCTATAATTTTGATTTTGATCTGGTTAATTTGATTCAACTGTGGCTACTTATAATATCTTTGCTCACTTCTTTATTTGAGAATGGCAAGTGCATATTTCAGTGATGTATAACTATTTATGTGAACACCCTAACATCACCATGCAATGCTAACCTCACAATAGGCTGTTTATTCAGTTTTCATTGCCCACTTCCTGTGCATTTGACAGCTTGAAATGTGACAAATATCCTTGACCTACCATTGCTGAGACACTACCCATCATTATAGAAGACTACTACTGAACAACATCACACAGATATATGCTGACCCAGAAGGAAGAAGTGACAAGCTGTTACAAGAAACCAGGAAACCTGTTCAAGAATGCCAGCAAAGAATTCTAAAAACTTTCAAGAAGACAGAAGTGATCACTCTATAAAAATCTATAGCAAAACCTAGGTAAATATAAGAAATAATTCATAGTTTACAGGAGTAAGACTTCGTTCTTTTTATAAACTTTCATAAAATTAGAAATAACTGAATTCTTAGTACCAATTTTAAAATGGACTTATCTATACTAAACAATTCTATAATTAATGTAATTTCGTTTGTATTATTGTTGTAAGGTTTTTGTAAATAAATATGTTGTTTTAAGTTGTTAGTTTAGCTTAATTCTTTCTCTCCATACCTCATCATGTAACAGTTAATTAAGATAAACATTTGTCAAGTGCACTGTTTATGTTTAAATATACATTAATAGCCTAAGTTAACTAAGTTTCTTGTTCATTTGAGCTAGCTATGAAATTAAGCAGTTGGTGTATGTAAAATCTTTTGGTGGATATTGCAGTCAAATTGGCTCAATACCACCCAGGGATTTATCACCAGTATAAATAAAAGTATCCATGGTAGAGGTAGTTTGTTTCAAGTAGTTATGGAGTGAATGCAATGGTCTTGAAAGGTGACCACACTTTGTATATTCATATACAATTTCAATCTGACCAGTGGAATGGTTAATATGTAAAATATATTGACTATATTAACTCCCCTGCTTGTATAATAATGTTTTAAATTTATATAAATTATTATTGTTAACATTTTAAAAATAAATAAATAGTAATTCATTATAACGTTTTTCTAAAAACATTCAACAATTCGATGAGGGAAATAATCCAGCATATAATTATATATTTTAAAGTATGAAGATTGGCTATCTTAATATAAAGCTGAGCACTGATTGTATATATGTGTGGAGATAGGAATCTGGACCAACTGATGATTGCTGTTTTAGCATGAAATATGTATATTGGTGATTACTTATCTTTTCAACATGTGTGTGATCAGGTGGGTCAGGATTTTGAGATGGCATGGAGAGTTGAGGGTTGTGTAAAAGTCTGAGTTCGAATCCCTTATATATTAAAATATTTTTTGAAACAAAAGTATTTTCAATTATAATTTTATTGTGGAACAATACATATTTAAAATCTAAAACAATGGTTGTTTCATTTATCAAAGTGTTTTACTTAGAAAAAAAATGGCTTTTTGGATGTTCCAGATTATTATTGCTTGAGGTTTTTTTTCACTACAGTACAGAATGTTTTTATTTAAATAATCAGGTGTTTCTAAATAATTAATAATTTCTTAATCAATTCAAAGCATTCAAATTTAAAAATAGACTTAATACCTTTTCATATAATTTAAATATTATATCTAAGTAAAGCAAAAAAAGTATTTAAATGCCCCTCCAACTACCCTTCTCCCTTTCCAATAATGGACTATATTTGCTAACTTCTGGCAGGTAAGAATTTGATCCCTTTTTCATCTTTGTTTTATCCTCGAACTAAAAATAGCTTGATACACATTTTTTAGTTTAACACCCTTTTCCCAGACAATTGGCTATATGCTGTAAGTTTGAAACCCCCACCCCTAAAGTATGATTGGAACTGAAAAATAAAAATTAAAGTTTTCACCTAGCCTGGATTAAATTCAGATTGTAAAAACAATATGTAAATGCACAAAAGTCTTAATTTATGAGACTTAAATAAATATTAAAATTGAACTTATTTTTATTCATAGGAATCAGAGAAAGAAGCACATCATTAACTGTATATTTGAGTTTTGCTTACTAATCTGTATTAAAAATTTAAATATTTTTTATTATTAAAAAAATGAGTTTTCATTATTAAAAAAAGCTGCCTTACAAGCAGTTGTCCCGAGTTAACGGGTTCGCTTCCCGGCCGATGCTATGACGCATGGAAAAAAAATTTTTTTTTAAATTATTTTGTTTCATATTTTTTAATTTATTTACTACTATGTTTCGAAAAAGCCCCGAGCAAGAAGTCCAACAGCTATTTTTACAGGATAAGTAATACTATTCCTCAGCATTTTCAAATAATTGTATCAAATGTCCCTCCCCCCCCCCATGAATCTATATGAAAACTTTTTTTCATTCTGTCCATTGCAAAACTTTTCATTATTAGTCAGCAATGAATATCTTGATCTGATTCCTTTATTGTCAATGAATGACCCCAAAGAGACAAAATAGAAATAGCTTCTATTTGTTCATCACCCATTTTTAAGTTAGCTGCTGTCCCTGACAACGTAATATTTGTCTTCTTAATATTTATCACTTTTTTTTATTCTTGGCTTTGTAAGAGTTTTAAGATCTTTATTTTCATCCAGTAAACATGGTGTCATCAATATATGTTCAAGACAATGGAAATATTATGACTTTCTACATTAAGCAATGGGAACTATAAAATTTCTTATTATTATCAGTCTACAATAATCTAAGACCTCTTCCAATTTTTAATCACATGTCTCTGAATACATAAAGCTTCCCACAAAATTTCTTTAACTTCTTTTTCTATTTTATTCTTTTCAACTGCATTTTTGATGTTCTCTTTTGTTTTAGTAATATTTCTGATCCTGGCTGTTCGATTTGAACACTTGAATGATTTTATTAAATATTGATCAGAAATTAATCAATTTTATTTATATGGGGCATAGGTTACTCAATTTTCCTTATATTTGGTTTTTAGGGTTTCAAATATTAATTTCATTATTTTATAGGTTTTGCATTTAGCAGATACCACACGAGATACATTAGAAATTTATTTGATATATTAAATGTTAATTTCTGGTATATAAAATTTTATTCTTAATGTTTGTAAACATGTTTGTTGCTAGGTAACTATAATCATTTATTCTTGGCATAATTTTTTAAAAATATTTCATTACTTAGTTTTTCTAAATGGAAATTATTTAACTTCAAATTATATTTTATTTTTTCAAAATATTTTTAAAATATATCATTTATTGATAATTTGTATTTATCTATTCAGTGTATATGAATATTAGATTTTTACAGATATTAAAAATTTACAAGCCATGTTGTTATTAAAAAATTCTCATTGGGAAATACAAAAGTAAATTATTACTAAGTTACATTAATAATTTCTGTAAACAAATAATTTTAGAATCACCTAGAATTATATTTTCAAATTTGTGTAGATATGAAACCATAGCTTAAATATTAAAATGATTATAAATTATCAGATAAAAAGGTAGATAAATGAATGACAGTCTTTTTTTGTAACCCTGCCATGCAAAACCAATTGTCACCTCCTGGAAACCAATTTTACATGTGAAAGAGGTTAATGATTTAAATGGTCCACACTTCCTATTTTAGAATTGGTGTGAATTATTTGGAATCTACATTGTTATACAGACATTGGCTGATTATGAATGATTTTTTTTTAATTTCTTCAATCAAATAGTAAGTATAGTGTTTTTTAAAAAAGTATCTAGACCAAATCTTTAAAATATGAAAAATAAAAGACACTTTATTCATTGTGTTATGCTAATGATCAAATATTTTGAGCTCAGTATCATAATGAGTGAAGAGATATAGTCAAAAATTAATAGCGACATATAGGAAATGGGGCATGGAAATAAATATAACAAAAAGGAACACAACAGAATATAATATTGAAAAATAGACAATTGATGAGAATATGAAGAATATACATATCTAAGCATGAAGATCATGGAAAAGGGAATGACAGGTGCAAGAGAAAGAAATGCACTGGGTATATTGTGGGATAAAGTCAGTAAATGATGAATATCTGAAACAATAGTGAAAAGCATCATTATATATGGAAGTGAGATTTTGCACTTGAAGAAAAGAACAGGGATATAATTGATGGTTAAAGAAATAGATTTCTGAATATCTATACAAAGATTAAGAAGAGAATGAATAAGCAATAAAATAATTTGAGAATTAATGAATATATGCTACAATAAACCAAATGAAATAACAAGAATATTGGAATAGGTATTTTGACAAGCTAGCAGTCTTTTTCAGAGATAAAATTGACAATACATTCTATCAATAAAAATTGATAGAATTGCTTTCAAAAAAAGGGGGGAGGGATAAAAACACTGGGGAAAGAGTTGCAAAACAGAGTTAATAAGATATTATTTTATATAGTGTGATGTTTTAAACTGTAATAATAATCAGCCATTAAGCTAATGCACATGTGCTTTGTGGATTTTAACTATAAATGAATACTCTCACTTTCCAAACACAAGATATTGTCTTTGTGAAAAGATAGAATGAATCCATCTATCCTTTCAATCCAAGCATTTATGTATGGGCAAATCTTAAGCATTTGGGTATGAGAAAGTCAAGATATTCAACAATCACTTTAAATTATCTTTACTATGCCTGAATGAATGACGCTTGCGAAATTTACTAGAATTTATGATACGTCATTCTTAGTTGAAATTAAACATATGTAAATAAATATTATTTTATGTAGCACAATGTTTTTAAACTGTAATAATAATCAGCCATTAAGAAAACACAAGTTAAAATCTTTGTGAAAAGATAGAATGAATCAGAGTTAATTTAATAACATATTTACAACTAATCTAAAAGGATAAATCAAAAAACATAATTTAAAAAAACTCAACATATAAATTAATTATTAAAGTAATATTGTATACCATTAGCAGTATAATTTGCAATAATAATATACAGTTAAGTGTGAATAGTCTATGCAGCTAAGAGAAAATTTAATAATCAATAATATATATTTTTTTTATTAAGGAAAAAAGTGCAGGTGACTGATCACCCACTACATGATGTAAATACATTTGTTTAAAGAGATCTTGAAATCATACCACAGTCAATAACCCTAGTCTTCTTCATTGATTCATAAGAGTCTTTGAATTTCCAAGATCCTTCGAACTTCATCCATGTTGCCATATCTTTGCAAAAACCATATCTATGGAATTCTTACTTTAAACCGTTTCTGAATTTCCATCGCTTTCCTGTTCAGAGTCTTCTTCAAAATTTTCCTCTTGTGAGCTTATTTTTTCATCATCTGTGATTTCTTCCATTTCATCAGTACACACAGGGCTAGTAATAATTTGTTGCTGCATTTCCATTGGACAGCCATCTACTTCCTCGTTACCGGAACTGTCACTATGAGCTTCATCGCTCCATTGCTCTTCTACGTTACCAAGTTTTTCTGCTGGATTATCAGACTCTTCTGAGATAACCTGTGCTTGCTTCCAGGCCAATATTTTTTTTTTTTATAAATTCTGTTTTTACACATATTTTTATTTTTTCCTATCATATTTGAATCCAGTTTAGATAGAATTATATTCTCAATATTTATCACCCTTGAGTTTTTTTTAAGTTTAACTTAAAATATTTAAAATATAAATATATCTTGTATCAGATTACATAATAAAATAATGATGTATTTAAACAATTATATATAGTTGTGCTTTCCAAAGTGGATAATACTATCTCATGAGTAGTTAGTTCTTGAATGGGAAATAGTATCCTTGAATGCTTGAGCAATCTTTAAAAATAAGAAAACAATGAAAGCATAAGATTTTTTGTTACTTGAGAGATTTCAAGTAAACCAAGATGGCAGTCTGTATTTTTGATAAATCTACAGATTCAGGCCCCCAAAAAGTGTTTACAAAAAATTTCTGCTAGAAAACATTTTATTTCATATTTACAATTCATTTTTATTAGTTACTTTTAAAAAAGAAATCATTGGAAAAAATTATTTAAAATATTTATAGTTTTTTTTTTTCGCATTAACTTAAACAGAAAAATGGAAAAAATATATAAATACAATATTTACACTTTCTTCATGTCACCAGCATGCAATCATATCATGACCATTATTGCACACTTTTTTGGAGGACAAGGTCCCGTACCCTTGGAAATAGTCCACTGCATCATGTTCTGTGACAGGGAAATCCCAAATTTTTATCATTATGACAATTTACCAAAAAAATTGCTGGCAGAAAAAACCATGCTGATTGAACCAAAGCATGGCAATGTTAAAAACATTTCATTGCTTCCCATGTTATAAATATAAAAAAAATTAAAATCAAGTTCCTTAATGAAATTTATCGGAATTTATTCCTTCTTTTAAATTTAACAATCGATTTATTAATTTTATTTTAATTTAACAACTAATACATCTTTGGTAGATTATAGGCCCTCAAAACTGTATATTTATCAAAAATATGGGCTGCCATTTTTTTTAAAAAATCATTCATATGTTTTATCTGTTGAGTAATGTAGAGTTAAAATTGTAGTAATTATTTTCTGACAAACATACATAATGCAAGTACATAACTGATTAGCGATCAAGTAAGTCTAGATGTTGGCAGTAAACGCATTGTCATGAAGTCTAATGTGCACCAGCAGGATCTATTTACAATATGGTAGTATATATAGGTCACGTTTAAAATCTAATTTAGATTGTTTCTGAATTATGTGTCAACAGTTAACAATCATGCAAGTGCAATAAGTACTTAAAAATTTCAATTTGTTTTTGATATTTTCCGAAGAGATTATCACACATAAAATCAATTGTAATAAAATCGCAATTTACACTTGGATATAACATTTTCTTATATATTTATTGTTCACTATTTTATCTTCTAGTGTTTACTACTAATAAAATCAATTCAGGCTTCTATCACTACGTTATTTGAAGAATGCAGTCAATATACTTATATTTTTTATTACACCATTAATAAAATAGAGGAATTAAATCGTAAAAAAAAACTGTTAACTATTATCATCTATCTATAACTACAGAATCATCTGTATTAACTGACATATAAGGTATGTGCTAATACGAAAAAAATATTTAAATAAGAGAAAACCAAATTTACATAATTAATTGATTTTTTATTTGCATATTGAAATATTTTTTAATTAATTATTTTTTGATAAATTTAGTTTGATATTTGATAAATATCTCTTGCTAAATAAAAAGTTTAAAACTCATTTTATTGGTTTCATGAGTATTTTAGTTTGTTTATCTTTTGCTGCCTTCAAAAACTACTGTATACATGAAGCCCCAACTGTTATTATAATAACACAAATATTGCAAAAAAAAAAAAAATAGTTCTGGTGAGAGAAAATGCACCTTTTTCAATTATTAAAATAGTTAAAGCTTTACTTCATTAGCATATAAAATCCATAATATATATATATGTACTTTACGTACAGATAATGAAGCTGATAACAGCAAATAAAGTAAATGATATATATAGAGTTTGCAAAAACAAACTCTTAACAAGCTTTAAGAATACCCTCAACCCCAGACCGCGGTTTCTGCATCTAGCGTCGTCAGTGAGGTGTTAGGGATCATCTCACTGACGACGCTAGATGCAGAAACCGCGGTCTGGGATTGAGGGTATTCTTAAAGCTTGTTAAGAGTTTGTTTTTGCGAACTCTATATATAACGTTTGAAAATACGAGCTTTATTAAAATTAGGTCATATGACATCTGACTTGATTTTTTATCAAATCAAAAGTAGATGATATTTTACACTTTAGTAAGCTGAGCGCTTTCGGGCGAATTCATACTCCCATATTCATAGCTACTGGAATGTGTAAATTATTATATCTCTTGATAAATTTTTTTTCCCCATGTGTCATAGCATCAGCTGGGAAGCGAACCCGCTAACCCGGGACAACTGCATGTAAAGCAGCTCGCTGACCTCCCAACCACCAATGCTTGACATATCTCTTAATAATTTAACACCTCTACTTTTTTCACAGATATCATAGTTGAATCTAAGAAAAAATGTAAACAATAGTCTTGATTATTTGAACTATGACTTTATTCAGTCCTCTATAAACAATATATTATTGATATGATGGATTTTCCAAAATGTTTTATGAAATAAAACTATCAAGACTTTAAGAACATGCGACAAAAAGGTGTGCTGATAAGAAAGACAAGGATTTAATTTACTTTCAAGCATTTAAAGAATTTGTGAGATGGGCAATATTGGTAAAATGTTTTTCACCCGCTACCGCAAACAAGATGACAACGATATGCATGATTTATGCAACATTTCTTCATTGATTGTTAAAAGCGTAAAACATACTACTTGGTGATAAACTAATTCTACCAACTATAAATGAGGTATTGTGCAAAAGGTACATGAGCTAGCATCTGACATTAGCAAAAAAAATTCTTTGAGCAACAATACATCGCAAAGAAGAATTTTCAATGGCTCAAAATGTGAATGTTTAGAAACATATCACTTTTTTTATCTGGCTTGATGTGACAATCTTCCAGAAAATGAAAAAAAATAGTAAGAATTAATATTTGCTAATAATTTTGCAAACTTATACTACAGATGAATCAATATTGCAAAAACAAAAGAGTTTTTAAAGGAAAAAATTCCCATGAGTAATATCTTGTCAGTTTCTACTGATGATATTCCAACAATGATAGAATGCTACAGGAATTTTCTTACATCACATGATCACTATTTCTTATGCTAGCACATTACTGTTATTAAAACAGGCAAAACTCTTTCCATATAGTAGTGCCACTCAGTGCCAACCAGAGTAATCAATGCACTTAGTGGAACTACTTTATGGAGAGAGTTTTGCCTGTTTTAATAACAGTAATGTGCTAGCATAAAAAATAGTGATCATGTGATGTTTAGTGGTTTAACACCAATCCTGCCTAATAAAATAGTGGTGGCTATGGTTGTTAAAGAGCCAAAGACACCAAAATGTATGGGTGTTGAACTGGGTTCAGACCCATATGACTATATAAGCTATTGAGCTTAGATTAAAAATATTGTTTTCAATTTTATTCTCATAGTTTTGTAGTTAAGTAGAGATAAAAGGTGGCTGCTGGAGGGTTGCATTAGATCCTAAGATCTAGGTGCAGTGCTCTCAGATCCAAAGCTCCTCACAGACAAAGGCCACAGCCAGAAACTAGTCTGGAGATATTGGATGAGTAGGCACTAGATAGGGATTTTATGCACAAGTTTTTTGGCATCCATTGATTACTCTGGTTGGCACTGAGTGGCACTACTATATGGAGAGAGTTTTGCCTGTTTTAATTTTCTTGCATATTTAAAAAAAGGATTTCAAATGTACACTGTATCATCCACCACCAACATTTAATTGCTAAAAATCTTAAGAGAATGCTTAAATAGTCATTATTATGTCATTAAAGCTATCAACAAAATCAGAAGCAATGTACTGAATAACAGATTGTTTGAACTACTTCATATTAAAATGATAAAGAATTCAATTACTTAAAGCTTTATACAGAAGTTTGTTGTCTATCAAAACATGACTGTTTCAATCCATTTTATAAACTCTGTGAATCAGATCTAGAACTCCTAAAAAGGAAAAATGCTTTTTGATCTATCTTGATTAATTCCAAAAATAATCTAACTTAATTGACAGACTTATTTAATTAATTTAATGAAGCAAATCTACAAATCCAAAATAATAAACTGAATTTAAAGAAAACAAAAATTGTTATTCCATTTTATGGAAAAACTTCTTACATATAAATGAAATTTATGACAAGGGTAATTCAATTAGTTTTAAAGCTTAACAACAGTAGAAAATATGACTGTCAGCACTCAGAGGCTATAGATTCTGACCTTAAAATAAATATTCAAGATTGAGTTTTGAAATCTTTTTCAAATGCAAATGCAGAAAAAGCTCCAAATTTACAACAAGAACTTATAGAAGGAAACAATAAGCTAGAAATAGAAATTAAAATTCAAACAGAAATAGATTTTGCTGCAAGAGCAGATACCTACACTTCATCCTGGATTATGGAATATAGTACAAAAGTTTATAATTGCATTTCCTTCTAATGATGTGGCAGTTCAGAGTGGCCACAAATCTGGTAATTAAAAAAAGAAACTGCCTAAAAATAACTTAATCACAGTGGATTAAAACAGCTGCTGTCAAAATCAAACCAAACATTAATAAATTTATAACAGCACAGTAGATTCGCTTTTCTCATTAGGATTACTTTTAACGGTTATTCATGATTTTGATTTTAATATTGTCCTTCATTATCTTAATTTTCTATATAAAATTAATGAATAGTTGATTTTAAAAAATATTTATATAATTTTAAGCTTTGAAGTGCCTTATTTACAACAACTTCCTACTTTTGCTTAAAGAATATAGATTTTCAGAAACATTGGAGAGTTTTTTTTTTTTTCTGAAAAGGGGGCAGTAGGTTAAATAAGTTTGGAACCTGTAATGTATAGTAATATAGTTATTTAAATATATATTTGATTTTTAAAAAATCGTTGATAATAATTAGATCCATTATATTTTAAACACATTTTTCTGCTTATTCTAAACTTTATATTAATATAGAAAGCCTTGTAACTTGATTTGATTTTTTTTTTTTTTCATGTGTCATAGCATCGGCCGGGAAGCGAACCCGCTAAACCGGGACAACTGTTTGTAAGGCATCTGTGCTAACCTTTGAGAGTAAGCTTGAACCCAACTTGCAAAGAGCTTAATGTAATTAACGAACTTGCAAAGAGCAAAAAAAGTTACCATAAATAATATTATGCAGTGAGAGTGAAATATCCATTGTCTCAAATCCAGTTCTATTAAAAACAAAAATTAGCAAAACATAATTTACCTTGCAACTTTTTAATGTAACGATCAAAAATGCTATATTTAATTGCATCACATCTAATGATTATCTCTTAAGATATAATGCTTGAAATTGAATATAATCAAGTAATTTTTTGTTATTTATAATCATCAATTTTTATTGCAAAAATGAAAAATTAATAACTTTATTTTTATTGTTATCTTAATGTGATTACATAATTTTTAAAAATATTAATGTTAAATATACTTGGTATTTTTTTTTTAATATTTTAAAATTTGATACAGTTTTTATTATATATAAATATTGTGTTCAAAACATTTTTAACTATCAGTTTGGAATATATTCTTAAATAAATATTTTTAATATATTTTACCAAAACTATTCAATATATATGCAGATGTATATATATAAAAGAAGTATTGAGATATGCATATTGGGAGTAACAAGAAGAGATCGAAAACGCAATATATGGATAAGAGAACAAACAGGCGTTACTGATCTCATTGAAAAAATTAAAAGACAGAAGTGGAGTTGGGTTGGACATATTGCTAGAAGAGATAATAATAGATGGACAATTGAAATCTTAAACAGGATTCCAAAAGATTGTAAACGACCCAGAAAGAGACCACATGTGAGATGGATGGATGAAATAAGAAAGTGTGCAGGGGTGATGTGGAAAGGAGAAGGTAAAGATCGGAGAATATGGATTAAACTTGGAGAGACCTTCATCCTGCAGTGGATTGATGATTGATGATGATGATGACTATATAATATTAAAATCTTTTTTTTTAATACTTAAACATAATTTTTAAATAAAATATACTATAGGTATAAATTTACATCGTATGTATATGTAAAACATCTATATTATACATATGTGTGCTTTTAAAATGTATACTATATGTAATAATTACAGCATTATTTTCAACTTTATATGTAACTTCTGGTTTCGTCCAGTGAACCAAATGCTGTGGATTAACATTTCAGAACTTCCCCATTTTCATAACATTGCTCAGTCAATGCAAAATGACCGATATTTGATTTATTGGCCAATACAGAAAAACAATTGTACTATATATACATGAGTTAAAATGTATATTATGTAATGTTTGGTACTATCTATGGATTTCTGTTATCCACAGGTTGTCTTGGAATCAAATATATTGTAGAAAAACGGGGTAAAAAAATTATTCTACAATTACTACTATATATATAATAAGAAATTTAAAAGGTTATTAAAGATATTTTAATAAACTATGAAATAAAAAATCACAACACAATTATCTAGTTTCATAGCATTCTTGGGAGGTATTGCGATTACATATTTAAAATATATCTTTTTTAAAAAAGAATTGAGAAAAAATTAGTCATTAAAATAAAATTTGGGAAAAGAATCACAGGTATTGCCAAAATATATATATACAATTAAAAAGAGAAAAGAAACAATGGGGATTAAGAGTTGTATATTGCACAGTAAGAATCAATATAATTCATACAGGATAGTCTTTTAAGGTAAACAAGTGAGTTTAATAATGAGTGGTAAGAAAGAGTACCAGACATTACAAAAGAGGCAAATTAAAAAACACTGCTTTGAGAGCATTGAAAAGCTGTGCAAATAAAAGATCTTATAATAAGAAAGACTGCTTAAACGAAGTCAAAAGATTTTGGAAGAGCAAAATGAGAAATGAGACATAAGCAATAGCTGATGTATTTAAAAAAAGGTGGGGAAATGTAAATATAGGTTCAGCACTTATTGCACCATGCTTCCATTAATAATGGTAAAGATTGCATCTTTTTACAACTTTCTTTTATTTTTTTTACAGAAATCACATTGACATCTATCTGAACAATCCCAATTAACCTGAAACTTTATCTTTTAAATAATAATTGCAAAGATTTTTCCCCCCTTTTCTGGGCAATTGTAACATTCCCATAAATGTTCTGAACATATAGAAAAGATAGTCTGTATATTTTAAATTTAGATTTTATTTATGCTTGACATGCTTTTGATATATAATATTATAGCACTTTCACTTTTTTAGTGTTCAAAGTTTATAAGTATATATATATATATATATATATATATATATATATATATATATATATATATATATATATATATATATATATATATAGACATAGACTCTGAGAAGTGAAAATGCTGTGATTATGCTATTATTATATAATTGAAAGCATGATAAGTATGAATAAAAGCTAAATTTAAAATATATAAACTTTCTCTGCATAAATGTCCAGAACTTTTATGCGAATATTAAAAATAATAATTGTTAAATATTTATTTGTTGGCTTTGATCATAAACCTGTTTGTGATCTTTAAGAATTTAAAGATTAACCTATATTTAAACCCAGATCCTAGCATAGAAAACAATCTTTTAATCATGTTAACCACTATATCATAAAAGGCTTTGCTATATGTATAACATTACCATCATTTTCAATCATTACCAATCCATTGCAGGATTAAGGTCTCTCCAAGTGTAATCCAACTTTTCTGATCTCCAGTCTCTCTACTTTCTTATTTCATCCATCCATCTTACATCTGGTCTCTTTCTGGGTCTTTTACTATATTTTGGAATCCAGTTTAAGATTTCAACTGTACATCTACTATCATCTCTTCTAGCAATATGTCCAGCCCAACTCAATTTCAGCCTCTTATTCTTTCAATGATGTCAGTAAAACCTGTTTGTTTTTGCACTAATGTACTTTTTGTTCAATCTCTTCTTGTTGCACCTAGTACATGTATCTCTCCATACTCTGTTAAATGGCCTGTAGTCTCTATATTGCTTTTCTGTAAAGTGTTCAAGTCTCAGATCTATAAGTAAGAACTGGTAAAACTTTACTTTTCAAACACATAGACATATTTCCTTTTAATATTAAGTTATTTCTACCAAAAGCACTCCAACCAAGTTTAATTCTATGAATAATTTTATCCATTATGTTTTCATTTGTAGTAATAATCTGACCAAAGTATATGTAGTTGGTAACTTCTAACTCATTATAACCAATCTTTATTTTGTTCTTTTGGAGAAAATCCATTGAACATTACTTCACTCCCCTAACATTTACATTTAGACCTACTTTCTTCCCTGACCTGATAACTCTGGCAATATTTCCTGAAGCTCTAAAGTATTATTTGCAAAAACATCTACAACATCTGTAAAATCTAGATGACTTAAATAATCTCCATTTATTTTTATTACCTTATTTCTCATTTTAATCCCAAAATACTTCTTCAAAATGGCTATCTAACGTTTTTGGAGCTATGGAATCACTTTATCATACATCTCTCTTGATGTTAATCTTCCAGTGTCATTATGTAATCTAATTGTTGATGTTACATTCTTTAGAATGATAATATGCTGGGTCTAAACCTTGATGATCCAATGCTTTGATCACTGAAAAATGCTTATAGAATCAAAATTCTCGCTCATCTTCATAATCTTACAAATCCAAAACCTAAAAGCAAACTCATATTCATTGGCTCTTTCTCCAACTGCTCTCAATACTTGGATATGATCCACTGTACTAAAATCATTTTTAAACTAGCTTGTTATTTTGGCTGGTTAAAATTCAAAGTCGCACTAGATGAGTTGCAATTATCTTGATAAAATTTTCTATAGAACTGATAAAAGGATTGATAGGATCTGTATTTCTAATATCTTCTTTATCACATTTTTTAAATATTATCTGGAACATTATCATTTAGATATTTGGTATATTACTTTGCCAAAAAAAATTCTATTTCTTCACTTGTTATTTTAAAGTGTCGCATTATAATTCCATCATTGCCTAAAGTTGATTCTTATTGTATCATTTCTTCATTTAAAATCCTGGGCAATTCAGAAGACATAGTAGTTGTAGATGCTGCACTTCCTTGTTGCTTATTAATAATTCTTGTATAAATCTTCTATACATTTCTGATGCCATCTTTCATTTTAGTAATAGTTCATCTTTTTTCCTATTGCAGAAATAAGTTTCATAACCAATACTAAGATGTTGTCTTAAACTCGAGACCTTAATTCTCTTCTTATAGCTTCCCTTGTTAGTTCACAATGATACTTTCTTATATCACTATCAATTCTTTTTTTACACCATTAAAGTATAAAATTCTAGATATTCAAGCTTTTTTAGAAAAGCGTCATTTTTTATATTTTTCATATTCCTTCTTTTTCTTCATAAATTATCTTATCTCAGCTATAATTGGGCACCTTTTAAAAAGTATATCGAGTTATCTCACTATTGATTTTGTTCAAATCCAAATCATATTAAAAATATGTTAATATTTGAAAACACTAATTGTAAGTTCTATTTTAAATTTCTTTGAATGTTTCTGAAGATGGTGAATATCAATTGTGAATATTTTTTCTTTAAGCTCTGTCTCTAGTTTGTACTACCATGTATACTAATCAATAATCATTTTTCTGGGTTGAATTTATTAACATTACAATCTTAGAAATACATATTTTCTATTAATCATAATATAATCCAATTATACTGTATCTTTGATTTGATGATTCCATGTCCATTTCTGTTTAACATTTTTCTCAAAAAAAGGATTCATAATGGCCTTGTGGTTAGTATAGCTGCCTCCCCAAGCAGCTGGCCTGGGTTAGCTCAGCTCAATGCTTTGACATATGAAAAAAAGTTTTTCTTTTTTCTGCCAAACTCCCAAGACTAATGTCTTCTCTCATTTCTACCAACAAAATCAAAAAGATATCTATAGTGTACTTTCATGTATCAATCTGTTTGTCAATTCTAGCATTAGAGTAATAATGATTTAATATCAGCATCTTGTAGGGGGGGGGGTTGTTCATGAAGAAACATGTGAGATTTTCAATTTCAATTTTAGAAAATATTAAGATTTTTCATGAGGAGAGAAATAATAATAAAAGACAAATTAAGGAGGCAATTTGACAGTGGAAATAGAATATCTTTAATGTTAGGATATGAGATGACAATGATTATTTCTGCTAAATTTATTTTAAATAGTTTTCTATTGAAGAGGATTAAAAAATTAACTGAAAGTAGTTCAGTGATTTATTGTAGTTATTTATAAAATATATTATCACTGTTATAATTCATTATTTTCATTATAATGTTATTGCAATAATTATTTTAAAAATCATATGTTTCTGATCTTTTGAAAGGCTGTCATTTTGATATGTTTAATTTGACACATTTTTACAAGGTTTAATACATTGTACAGGCTTAACGCCTGCATTTATATATGTAATATATGCAGGATTCAAACTCAGACTTTCACATGACCCCCAACTCTCAGTGCCATCTTATATTGCTGACCTACCTGACCAACTGACAGGTACTGGTTTAGCGTGAAATACATA